>CM035169.1:98817909-99138279 GCA_020205615.1 Panax quinquefolius
GATGCTTATGTGAGAAGTCACTCACTTGATTCCATTATCGTCGCATTAATAATATGTAATTATTATATGATATAACGACGCTTTTGTTTTATTCAGATTATTAACGTAATAAAAATGTAAACATCTTTTATATAAAATGTAATACTTTTATTAAAGTTATTCTATAAATGTAATATATTATATTTATTACGCATATACATAGTGTTTTGTATGTTATTTGCATATAGTATCAGATATAAAGGTTTCAGCATAGTAAAATGTTTTATATAAATAGAATATATTATATTTTATTTAAAAGATTTTGTTTAATATTGACCGTCACGATTAAAGTAAATCAATCTCGACCGCCTCATGGATTAATTACTACGCATTCTATTTTCCTATAAATAAGCTCATTCCTTCATTATTTTTCACTTAATTCATCAAACTCTAGTAGAGAGAAATTATGTAGAGAAAAGCTATAGAGAGAAAATTATGAAAGAAAGAAGAAAAGTATTCTCGCTACTTCACTACTTCCTATATTCATTTTCTAAGGTAAGTGGATATTATTTATTGTACCTGCAGAAGGTGTGTTATTCTTCTTATTCGAAGAGAACTTCATATTCCATTCATTATTATTTTGTTGAATAACTCGTAAAAGTGGCATACCCTATACATAACTCGATACGCCAGATACCCTATACTTTGTGAAATCTTTTATGTTATTCCATTCGCTATTATTCTGCTGAATAACTCACATACGCTTTAATCCCCTATACTTGGTGATCTTCTTCTATTATTCTATTGGAATTCCTCTTATTATTCTCGTTCCGAATGGTTCCTCGTTTTTATTGTTTTGAACACCGCACTGTTTTACACCCGACCTTATTCCTTTTTATCATTCTGCTGAATATCCTATTCTGCAGGTTTTACAATCGGACCGGTTCCATCTATTATTATTCTGCGTTGAACATCCCGCTTCAATGCAGGAATTTCACCCGACCTCGTTCCGTTATTATTATTCCGCTTGAATAACCTCGTTTGGCCAAGTAATCGCATTTACGGTGATTTCTTTGTTATTCCATTCTTTATTATACCCTAATGGTTAAAACTTTCGACTTCTATACTCCATGAAATTAGTAGAATATCCTCGATATTCATAGGCTTCATCCAAAGATCTTTCATGTAAATATTCTTCTCGATCATTCTTGAATTTTACTCATACAAAACAAAGATTCGCCGACAATTGGACGCTAATAATTCATGGATTAAATAATTTTGAACTTGTTTTATTCAATTATTATGTCATTGTCATCATCCTCATGTTATATTACGTTATTCGCTTACGCAAGATAGATGAACTTAGTATGATTTACGACACGTGGATCATCTTATAATCACGTACTTGATATAAATGATGTGACAAAAGTCCTCAGGGCCTCAGAATGCAGTTGATGGATAGTTTTGGTATGATTATGACTGTGGGTGATTCTTAAGATATGTCACGACCATCGATAATTTGATGAAAATCCTGACCGCGTGGCAATGTGGATGATTAGATATTGTGGTTTATTCATTGTCGAGTCTCAAGTGATAAAAATTGATGAAAACCTTTAAAACCTAAAAGATAGTAGATTTTATTTTCTACTCGACTTTTTAATGGATCAGCATATTCATCGCAGCTTAAACCGGTTGTCTATCAGATTTTATCGCTTAACATCTGTTGAAGGCTAATGATAATTTATTCTCGCATTATCTTAGTCATAATATTTTTATCGGGCTAGTTGAAGCTTCACCTTTCTTTCACCGTTTCTTCAGAAATGAGAATATAAATTTTATTAGCCTGGGAAACGAAGTAATGGTCCCAGGATAAGATTAGTAGTCCTCACTATTCTCGAGAAATAAGGTGATAATAATGTAATGAGGACCCTTTGAGTATGGATAATATCTAGCAGACAATATTCCTATTCAAACTCATTTCGCTTATGTCGATACCTACGCTTATATAAGTAAGTTTGTATTCAATTTATGTACCATGTAAGTGGCGCACCCAAGACGGGTGACGATACCTACCTTTTGGGGCGCCACAATTGGTATCGTAGCTTAGGATATGATCCCCGCCTAAGATGTGAGATAAGAACTAGAGGAGAGACGGGAATTCTTCGCTAAGATGACCTACCTAAATTTATTTAGTATTTAATCGGGTCTACGTAGTATAGGATAATATTTGATATGTTAATTAACCCTTGTTTTGTGTTGTTTTTGAGAATGACATCCAAAATGCCGAGATAAGCAATGAAGCACACGAGAGTGTTGATTCACCTCAAAAAAAGGTAACTACCAACAACACGATAATAATCATAATCGGTGGCATAAGCTATCGTAACAATGATAACCATCGGGGAAATTATCATGCTAAGAATGGTAACTACTCTATGGGTAATCGCGGCAAAGATAATAGAAGTGGAAATTGCAAGAAGAGTAATGTCATTTAGCTCAATTTTGTAAGGCACCAAAGTCAAGTCTACCGATTTGCAGCACCAAAGGTGGATACGGACAAAACAAAGTCTTTTTTTTAGAAGGCATTTTTCACGACTTCTCAAAAAGCTTAGTAAACCAACGGGTTAGCACGTTAGTTAATTATAAATTCGCTAAGTCTATACCTTATAAGATACCGGTTTTACCCATTATTTTATCTTTGCTTCATGCTCAACGCTTAAATTTGACTCCAAGAAGTTAAACTTCGACTTATTCGTTGAACTTCGTTAGTAGGAACCTTCGTTACTTCTAACGCTTTTAAATCTTGCTTGATTCAAATAAACACTTTCACGCTAATTCGTCGATCTTATCTCTTTGAAAATATTTACTTTTGAGGTGATTTTAGAAATCGATTGTTAACTACTCATTATTCTTTTGTAAGGTTGTTAGCTTTCATATTTATAACCAACCTCATATACTTAATTCAAAGTAAACCAAACCACTAAAGTTAAAATCATTCATATCGTCTTACAAGTAAAGAGCCCCGATCCTTTCGTTGTTGACTTCTTGTGTGGAATGCAATCGGGCTTTAATTTCAGTAGGCTTACATCGTGAATGAAGATGGCAAGTTTATAGGTATCACATGAGGTGCTATCCAAAGTTAAGGATAAGTCATACTTGGTATTAATGTGACGACTATCCAAGTCTGGACGAGAGAACGCTTTGAATGATATTTCTATCATTAATAAATTTCTTGACGATTCTTGAAGATTTCTTAGCCTACCCTTAGAGCGTGAAATCTAATTTTGTATCGAATTCAAAGACAAAAAACCCATTTCTTAAACCTCAAATATTTCTTCAACTAAAATGAACTATTTTTACGTGGTTTATGATGAAAGTCATAATAAAAGCATTGGACTAATGAAAATCATGGGTATTGAAGTATTAGTAAGTTTTATGATGAGTTATGTTGGTTAGTATGTGAAAACATGAAAGTTTCTTAGAAATCACAAAGAGTTGAAAAATCGATTTTGGTGAAAAAACGTAATATGAAATTCAATCGACCATATCTCTTATTATATTTTGAATTTTTGAATGTGGTCAAGTCCTAGAGTTAGATCTATGAGTTACCTAACTAATCCAAGTGGAATTACTGGAAAAGGTGTTGTAGATTTTGTGTGGACTGATTTTAGCAAAGGAGTGCAAATCTGTAAAAACCAAAAAAGCTTATCGCCATGATTTTAGAGAGGCTGTTTCGGCCACTTAAATTATGAGAAAATTTGGCTTTTTGGGACATGAAGGTATATGGTATAAAGTACCTCCTGTCCAAAATGAGCCTCATTCTCGATTTTAAAATGAGCAAAAGTTATGACTATTTCAATATTTAGGTTTTTCCGATTTAAAACGCTATAACCTGAAAGTTCTATAACCCGATGACCATGAAATTTAAACTAGAAGCTCACGTTAACATGTGTAAGGTCCTGCCAAGATTTGGGAATTTTGGAGTTAAACTTGAGGTAGCTAATTTCTTAAAGAATTAATTAGAAATTGATTTTTGAAAATAGTAAATGAATTTTAAAATTCCGAAAAATATATTTTCATTACGGGACTATATTATGCTAAATCCCAGAAAAAGAAATATTTTGGGACTGATTTGGTATTTTTCATGAAAATAGTTTAGTTATTTAATATAATGAGTTAAATATGTTATGTGGAAGTAACAAAGCTGAAAATAGGATTTTACTGTGAGAATCCTATATATAAAGAGTATATGACATTTTTTTGATTTAGTGGATTTGATAATTGGTGATGATATTTTATGAGTATGGCATTTTGAATGATTAAACGCATTATATGGTAAAAGCAGTAAACAATTAAGATAAATTGTTTATAAATTTAAGAAGTGATTAAAATATTGTTATAATATTAATGATATTAGATTATGAGATTATTAAGTGATTGATAATATGGGGATATTCTGAATCCTCGGATAAATTATATTATAAATGTTTAATATTTATCCTTTATCTCATTTGATCGATTCTTTATATCATTATCCCCACGCTTATATTATGTCCGAAAGTCATCTCGTGGGCTCCAGAAGGGCATAGATGGACTGGGATGGATTTACCGTATGATTATGACTGTGGATCGTTTCTGAACAAAGATAATCATAATCAGAATTGAAAACACTAATTATCTCAATTCAGTCAGAGTCATGGATAATTTGTGGTCGTGATACTAATGAATACACAATTATCTTCGCCGTAGTAGCATGGATAATTTGTGATCGGATACTAATGAATACACAATTATCTTCGTCGAAGTACGGATAATTTGTGGTCGAATACTAATGAATACAGGATTATCTTTGGCCGAAAGTATGGATAATTCCCAGGTCGGATACTAATGAATACACAATTATCTTCGTCAGTAAAGTACGGATAATTTGTGGTCGGATACTAATGAATACACGATTATCTTCGAGGCCGTGATATTAATGTAAATGAATTATCTTCGGATAATTCGTGGTCGCGATACTAATGAATATCCTCGTCAGTAAGGTGGATGATTCAATGATATGGATTAATTATTTGAGTCGAGTCTCAAAGAATGAAATATTAATTCATGGATGCGGTAAAAGTCATCTTCGTCAGAAAAGTATCGATAGACATTCGGGTATGATTGATTACCACTCATTTGATTATTCTAGATAATCATGACCGATTGAAAAACACTAATATCCCTCGCCAAGAAAGTGTATGGATAATTCGTGGTTGTGATACTATTGTCAAGTCTCAAGATTATTGGTTTTATGCTTGTATATCTTTAAGCCCAGTAGAAAGCGTAAAAAGATGAATTGTTAATGAATATCTTCAAGTGATCGCAAAGATGAATTTAATATTTTTAACGATAAAGGTATTCAAGGTATCCTCACCTCTTTATCATACTCAGTACGCATTCTAATTTCGAGGGCTAAATTCCATAAGAGGGGAGATTGCGAGACCCTCAAATTTTTATCAATAAAGATTTAAATTTTGTCGAAATAATTTTTAATATTATGGTGTGAATTTGAGATAATATTATAACATCAGGTAGTATTTATAAATTTTGCAAAGTATGCAATGGTTATATTATATTCGATTGGCTCGGGAATATCTTGCTTAAGCAGGAATATTCGCATAACTACCAATCATCGGGTGGACCCCACAATGTAATTCATCATTGTTGATCGAGAAACGATAAAAAATATTTTATCAAATAACTACGAAGTTTTACCGTGATATCGCTTGAACTACTTCCTAGTAGAAAGTACAAGAATAATGGTGGTCGATAAGAAAGACACCTGCAGATTGATTATCGATGCCATGTGGAAGTTTCACCAATTTGATTCCATTATCACGTTTATTAATAATATAATTATTATAATGATAACGACGCTTTTTTTATTCAGATTATTAACGTAATAAAATGTAAACATCTTTTATATAAAATGTAATACTTTATTAAAGTTATTCTATAAATGTAATATATTATATTTTATTACGCATAAGGTTGCATATGTTTTCGCATGCGATAAGTTTTGCATAAAAAGGTTCAGATAGTAAAATGTTTTTATATAAATAGAATATATTATATTTTATTTAAAAGATTTTGTTTTAAATATGGAATCACGATTAAAGTAAATCAACCGACCGCTCATGATTAATTACTATGCATTCTATTTTCCTATAAATAAGCTCATTCCTTCATTATTTTCATTAATTCAATCAAACTCTAGAGAGAGAAATTATAGAGAGAAGCTATAGAGAGAAAATTATGTAGAGAAGCAAGAGTATTTCGCTACTTCACTACTTCCAATATTCAGCCTTTTACTTGGATATTATTTGTGCATCTGTAAGTGGGTGTTATTCTTTCTATCTCGAAGAGAACTTCGTTATTCCATTCATTATTATTCGTTGAATAACTCAAAAGTGGCATACCCTATACATAACTCCGATATACGCCAGATACCCTATACTTGGTGAAATCCTCCTATTATTCCATTCTTATTATTATTCGGTTGAATAACTCAGATACGCATTGCCACCCTATACTTGGTGACATTCTTCTATTATTCCATTCTTTATTATTCAGGAACATCCGTTCAAGGTGTGTTTTACTAAGGGATTCGGGTTCCGCTTTTTATTATTCCGCTGAACATATTATCTGGTTTTACACCTAACTCGGTTCCGCTTTTTATTCATTCTCGTTGAATATCCTATTTCGCAAGGTTTTACACTTGACCGGTTCCATTTATTATTCTGTTGAACATCCTGGCTCAAGGTGAATTTCACCCGACCGTTCCGTTATTATTATTCATTGAATAACCCCGCCCATGGCAAGCAATCGCATGCACGGTGATTTCTTTTGTTATTCCATTCTTTATTATACCCCTACTGGTTAAAACTTCGATTTCTATACTCCATGAAATTAGTAGAATATCCTCGATATTTGCGCTTCATCCAAAGATCTTTTTCATGGAAATATTCTTCCGATCATTCTTGAATTTTACCTACAAAAAAAAGATTTCGTCGATAATTCGACGTTAATAATTCCTGGATAAAATAATTCTTGAACTTGTTTTATTCAATTATTATATCATTGTCATCATCCTCATGTTATATTATGTTAAAGTTATCTTTCGCTTACGTGCATAGATGAACTTAGTATGATTATGACTGTGGATCATTCTAGTATAATCATGGCTTGATATAAATGATGACAAAAGTCCTCAAAGGGCCTGTGAATGCGCTGATGGATAGTTTTTGGTATGATTAATGACCAGGTGATTCGATTATAGCGTTTAATTCATCGATAATTTGATGAAAATCCTTCGACCGTGTGGTATGTGGATGATTAGAGCATTGTGGTTTATTTATTGTCGAAGTCTCAGTGATAAAAAATTGATGAAAACCTTTAAAACCCAAAAGATAGTAGATTTTATTTTCTACTGACTTTTTTTAACCAATCATGTTTGATGATAAAGCATATATTTTAACAATGTCAAGATAATTATTCATTTATTAATAAAAAGTATTAATTTATTAAAGGCTTTTAATTATCTACACGATGTCGCTTTTATAATATGTGATAAACCCATAGTTTTAAGCAATGCTTTTAGAATAATGATGATGATCATTCTAATGAGATCTAAATTTTAGAAAGCTTAAAACTAAAATAGTTCCCAAATCATGGATTACTAAATCGGGGATTAGTGAATCCTGATAGATCGATAAACCCATAGTTTTAAGCAATGCTTTAGAATAATGATGATGATCATTCTAATGAGATCTAAATTTTGTAAAGTTTTAAACTAAAATAGTTCCCAATCATCGATTACTAAATTGGGGATTTAAGGAATCCGATAGATTGGTACATACGCTGTTTGCTCATCATCGATGAGGATGATCGATCTCACGATCATTTGTGGAGACACTAAAGCAAAGTATGTAGGTGCTTATTAGAGAATAAGTTCATCTAACGCGGCTCGCTAAGGAATACCTAATGGAGTTTTACTCACTCGTCAATCAGGAATTTCAGAGTGATAGTAAAGACAAGTGATCCTCGACTCGAGATCATCATAAGATCTTCGTATGATGAGTTATACTTTGACTTATTCCTTAAGACCCTTAGGTATATCAAAGGGTATGCTTGGGTATAATAAGTTGTATATGGAGATAATGTATGATCAATAAAGAATCTACCACTTCTATTAAAAGAAGAGAAATGTCCTATGTGATTCGATAAATGACAACCCAAAGAGTCCTCGGGTTAAGGCGTAATGAAATTAGAAAGGAGTTTCTAATTTGCATTATTTGAGTCAGGCATTTAAGAGATCGAAATACATATAATTAAATAAAATAAGACTCGACAAAGAATTCCATGCCTTATATTTAATCGGGACATCAGATGGTGGAAGGATTGAATTGCATTTTAAGAACTATTTACTCAAAGGTTCTTTTTATGATTAATGTTGAAATCTATATTATCTCGGAAAGTCGTTGATCGCTAGGAGGCTTATCCCTATCAGAGAATAAATATTATTTATTTAAATAAATTAATTGTTTAATTTATTTATTTAAATAAGATTAGAATTGTTCTAATCGATTTATTCACAACCTGCTTAATATGGAGAACCTAAAGGGTCACACCATAAAAAAGGAAGAATAATTATTTAAGAAGTTAATGGCATAATCGTAATAATATAGTTATATATTTAATTTAATCTATGGTGATAGAATAAATTAAATAGCTTAATATTTATTATTTAATATTTTAGAAATATTAAATATAAATTAATAAGAGGAGTCTTATTAATATTATTACAATTATTATTATTATTTTAATTTCTAAAAGAGTTTAGGAATTAATTTAATATAAGTATTTCATTTATTCCTAATAGATTAGAAGGAAAATTAGTTAAAGGAGTTTAATTAATTATCCCTAATAAGATTAGGAGCTTAATTAATTAAAAGAATTTAATTAATTAAATAAAACCCAATTTTAATTGTTAAGGTGGGTTGACATCTATAAATAAGAGGAGTCTTATATCGGTATATCATTGCTGACTTTACAACATACGTAATAATTCCAATTGTTGAGAGTACGCCTTTTCTATATGTAGATAGAAAAACTAGGGTTTAGCCAACCACCCTTCTTCTTGAATTCTTATTCTTCCTCGTGGATCACCTCAGAGGCCAAACACTGGGTGGCTAACGCCGATCAAAGGAAGGAACCAAACCCGGTGGATTCAAGTCGAACGCTAAAAAGGATCGAGGTGAACTTGCACCGAGGAAGCTCGATCTTCAAGGGTATGATTTTATTCTTTATCTTTTCGCTTAATTAATAATTGTGCATAAAGGGTGATCCCGTATACGGTTTAAAAATTTTAAACTCGATTTTACACGCTCGCTTTTTTTTGCAATTTGATCAAGGTTTCATGAATATTACAAACCCAATAAAAGGGCATCGTGAGCCAAACCTTTATAAATTATTAATTGTTTTAATTTGATATGTATATCGATATGTGTTTAACAATTTAATCGGGCATAATTTTATCAGATAAAATTTAAAAAAAAAAAAAAAAAAAAAAAAAAATTATTTTTTTCCGCTAAATAGATTCGATTAATCATTGCATTTATTGCGTGATCGAATTCAACATTTATATATAGAACCATATCCATAATAACTTTTTACATACAAATAAGATCGATTTTCCGTAAATTAAAAAGGATTTTTTTCAAAAAATCATGAAGTTTATAATATAATATATATAAAAAAAAAAAACCGTAATATATTTGTGACTATATTTATATATATATATATATATAAGATATATATATATATATATGATATATATATATATATATATAGAATCAAGAATATATATATATATATATATATATATATATATTTATATATATATATATATATATATATATATATATATATATATATATATATATATATATATATATATATATATATATATATATAATATTTTATAATTAAAATAAAATATTTATTTTAATTTTAAAATAAAAGGTTTATTTTAATATTAAAATAAAAAGTTTTATTTAATTTTAAAATTAAAATTAACTTTTAGAGTTGAAATTGGATTCCATTATAACTAATTGTGAGTTGAAATTGATTTCATTAAATAAAGGAGTTTATTTAGATATGAAATTAGATTTCATATTATTCAAAATAAAAGAGTTTATTTGTGAATTGAAAGAGAATCTATCTTTCCTTAAATAAAGGAGTTTATTTAGATATGAAATAAGATTTCATATTATTCAAAATAAAAGAGTTTATTTGTGAATAGGAAAGAGAAATCATAATTTCCTTAAATAAAGGAGTTTATTTAGATATGAAATAAGATTTCATATTATTCAAAAAATAAAGGAGTTTATTTGTGAATAGAAAGAGAATCCGTGTTTCCTTTATAAAAGTTTTTTTTTTACATGGAATCGATTCCATAATTAATTAAAATAAAGGAGTTTATTTTGATTAAAGATTTTGATTAAAATAAAATAGTTTATTTTATTCAAAATTGATAAATTAAAATAAAATAGTTTTATTTTGATTTAAATTTGGATTAAAATAAAGGAGTTTATTTTGATTCAAAATTAGATTTTATACTAACTAAATTTGCCCATTAAATGATATCAATATATATATTAAATGTTTATTATTCATAAGATTAATGTTATTTATCGATGCATATATGGTGATGTGTATGATAATAAATGGGATTGATTATGGACTATCGACCAATGTGATTCGATTTTATTTTAGTTGGATGCAATGAATGTAATGGGTTTTATTAAATGGGGTCTCACAGACTGCCTTCTCTAATTTTTTCTTAATGTAAATTCTATCTCCTCCTATGCATTTCCCTCGATCACGATCAAGGTTTCTATTTATTTTAAATAGTTTTGTAATAGAATAGTTAGAATTAATTTTGAAGAATTGGAGATCAAGGAGCAAGGAGCGCCAAGACCCGCTTGTAATGGAGCCCAAGTTTAAATGTAATAGTTATATTTAAATATTATTTTTCGCACTTTGGGGAGTCAATTTTGGTTCACTGGTGGCTCTAGTGAACCAAACTAGAATAAAAGTCCATAATCAATCCGTAGAATATAGTATTCTATACGTGCATGCTTATACTATATATATTATATATTATGCAAACATGCTTCAGATGTTCATTAATACGACGCGATTTATTATATATATATATATGCACGCGCTGCTTAAACAAGATGAGACAAATTAATAACAAACCCTCAATTTTTTATATTAAGTCCTAAGTTGCTCAAAGATATTTGGAATATCGAACGTCGCTTTCTAGCATGATAAAATTAATAGAGTATTAAATATTTAATACGAGTTTGTCAGGTCACCACAAGGCAAGTATTAAGTATTTAAGATGTTAATTTATCACATTTGATGCTTATAAAGAAAATTGAACAATATTGTTTTGTCAGGTCACCACAAGGATGATATTTTTTTTTTTGAATATATGGAGTGCTAGGTTTGACTTAACTTGGATAATTTTGATTCTGGATGTGCCACCACTGATCAAAATAATCTAAGAGGCAAAAGAAAAGGAGTCAGATAGTTGATGTAATCGACAAAAGTTGTCTACCTATTTATTTATATATAGTTTGTCAGTGTCACCACAAGGCTATATACATTTGAAATGGGATCCTTATTCTCACTAGCAAATCTTTAATTAGATTTTATTTAACTATATAAGTGAGGGTAATATAGTTTGAAGAAAATAGTGGGAGATACCAATTTAAAACAAGACCTAATTTATTTTGGTAATTAATAAAAGAATGTATGTTAAAATGTTGTTAATTACAAATTCATTTACGTAATTTTACAATGTCTAAAATTACTATCATCGCTAAACATATTAGATGCTAAATTAACCGTAATCAATTAAACTGGATTGGTTAAGGAATTTGAGAATAGTTCTCATGGTTAAAAAGCTATCTTATGTCCTTAATACGCCTATCCCTCAAGAATGGTTGCGCATAATGCCTCCGAGGAAGAGATTGCTACTTTTAGAAAGTGGCAAGATGATGCACATTGGCTCAACGATCATGCTCAGATCCACGAGTAACGAAGCTTCAAAGCCACAAGATGAAACTATGGATGCTCCTACTATATTCCCGCACATCAAGTAGTCGATGGTGAGGAAAGTAGGACCGATAGATATCGACATTCAAGGAGCTCTTCCGATCTAGAATGGCCAATGGCACTATAAGATGCATAAAAAGTTCTTAACATAATCAATTTGATTGATCAATTAGACAACCGGTTTTGTCATGGATGGAGAGTTGAGCCAAGATTTGATCTTGCACTCACCCTGACTCTTTTTCACAATTGTTGTGAATTTTTCATATGAACAAGCTAGATATCGCCTCATTGATTTGCTTAACATGTTGAAAAATGTTGAGAGTCACTTTCCAACCAAGAAAGATCAAGTCTTACCGGTAGGGGCCAAAGGATCTTCCAAAAGAAGAACGATTCAAAGAAGGTAAATAGAAAGGCATAAACAAAGGATAATAAGAACAAAATCGACACGGATAGCAAAGGAGTTTGCTTCCACCGCAATAAGCCCGACACCGGAAAGAAATCATGAGAAGCATCTTGCAGAGGCTAACCAAAGAAGCTTAGTGAAGTTTTTGCCATAAATACAAATTTGTTCATGATTTAAAATAAATTTTTCTTAAGTCAAGGTTCTACTGGGTATTGGATACCGACTTTGTTATCATAAATATAGATTTATGAAGGACCAAGCAGAAGTAGAAAGCTAAACAAATATAAGTAATCCTATGTGTGGAAATGAAGCAAAGGTTGTCATGATTAGCCATAGAAACTTATAGTTTAAGAATGCTTACGGCAAATCTATTAAGTCAATAAGTTGTTATCAGATTCCAGCCTTGTTAAAAATATTATTTCCATTTTATCGTTGGACAATGAAATTTTGGTATTATAATTAAGAACAATTGTTGTTCTATTTATAATAATAATGTTTTCAGTATAGAACTCGAATATTACTTAATGGATTTTGTATACTGATTTACGTGAAAAATAATTTTGCAAATGAACAAACTAGTATAAGAAAAGGAGATGATCATTCAAAGAGTCGAATGTGTGTATTTGTCGAATACAAGTGTGAATTATTGAAAGGTTCAAAGAATTCAAAAGTGAAACAAATTGGCAAAGTATTAAGATTCTTTGATTAGATCAAGGAATAAATACTTGTGCAATAAGTTTCTAGATCATCTCAAATGGTTTTCTCATAATGGACACATCCCGACACGCAATAATCGATTGATGTATCCTCGAAAGGAAAAATCGTACTTGTTGGACATGGTGCTGGTCCATAATGATTTTACCGACATTCCAAAGATCCTTCAGGATCATGTCCTAGAAATGGTCAGATATCTCATTTAAAAGGTAACCTCAAAATCCAAAGCCCCAAGACTCCATAAAAGTTATGGATGTGGAGGATTCCTAATCTTAAGTATGTTAAGATAAGGGGTTGTCCAACTTATGTGAAAAGGTTTCAAAGGATAAGCTTGGGACAAGATTTGACAAGTACAGATTTGTGGGACATCCTAAAGTAAGTTTAGGTATATGTTCTATAATCCTACTTAGCAAAAGGTGTTTGTTATGAAAACACGCCGCCTTCTAAGATAAAGGTGTTTATCATCAAGGGCTAGTGGAGGATAATAGATCTCAAGAGTTCAAGAACCACAAAACACTATAAGTCAAATAAGAGGAACTCGTAGATGTAATTCTATTGCATTACCACAAATCAATCAGAATCTGAATAGTATCAAGATACCTAGGAGGTATGGATTCATCATGGATGATGATGATGATGAGGTACACATCATAGAAGATGATGATCCAGTTACATACGATGAGGTAAGAGTTGTAGATACACTCGAGAAATGGATCAAGCAAGTTTTCAAATATGGAACATTGCTTTGATGAGGCAATCAAAAGAGTTTGATTTTATCAAAAATAAGAATGAACCTAGTGTACAAAAGGGTCAATGGGAGCATCGTGACATTCCTAGTATTATATGTCGATATACTACGGATAAGGAATGACATACCAATGCTACAATCAAGAAAGATAAAGTTGTCTAAACATTCCTCCATGAATGATTCGGGGAAGAGTATCTTAATTGGGGATATAAATCTATATAGATAGATTTAAGAGGATGCTCGACTTAACCCAAGGAACGATATTCATTTGATGCTAAAGTCGCTTAGCATGGCAAACTCCAAGAGATGTCTCATGTCGATGAGCTATGGAGTGTATCTCTTAATAGTCCCCACAGACTCTAAAAAAGAGAGGTCGCATGAGTGACAATCATGTATGCAATGAAATGTACGAGACCGATGTCGATCACCATATTATGGAGAAGTTCACTATGAGTCGCTGAAAACATCTTAAAGTGCTTAACCCGCACTAAGGATGTGATCATATTCATGGTGGGTCTAAATTAAAACTAGAGGGCTTAATGCACTCAAGTTTTTCGTATGCACTCAAGACGACGTAAAAATCCACTTTAAGGTAAAGCGTTATCTCGAACAAAGGTGCAAAGTTGAATCGAAAGGTTCCAAACAGCAAAAGAGTTGTCGGTTTAGTGATAAAGACAAAGTATATAGCTATAAATGAAGTCGCAAGTTGATTGTTTGATTAAAAGTTCATTACGTAACTCAGAATAGTTCCTAAGTCTCATCTTCGATCTAAACATGTGTCAGGGCACTTTCATTTGATTATTAGAATCATTGAAAGATGGGAAATCACTATAGAGATAGTGGACTCTCAAGAACAACATTACATATCCATTAACTAAAGCTTATCCAACAGGATAATCATCACTTAGAGAAGAAGAGTATAAGATATACCACGACGATCGGGTTTTAGTGCAAGTGGGAGATTGAAAGTAGTATGCACACAAGCCAATCATGTTTGATGATAAAGCATATACTTTCAGAATAATCTTATTCATTTATTATAAAAAGTATTAATTTATTAAAGGCTTTTAATTATCTACATGATGTCGCTTTTTATAATATGTGATAAACCCATAGTTTTAAGCAATGCTTTTAGAATAATGATGATGATCATTCTAATGAGATCTAAATTTTAGAAAGCTTAAAACTAAAATAGTTCCCAATCATCGATTACTAAATCGGGGATTAGTGAATCCGGATAGATCGTACACATACGCGCTTTGCTTCATCGATGAGGATGATCGATCTCACGATCATTTGTGTGGAGACACTAAAGCAAGTATGTAGGTGCTTATTAGAGAATAAGTTCATCGAACGTGGCTCGCTAAGGAATACCTAATGGAGTTTTACTCCTCGTCAATAGAATTCTCAGAGTGATAAGAAGACAAGTGATCCTCGACTCGAGATCATCATAAGATCTTGTGTATGATGAGTTATACTTTGACTTATTCCTTAAGACCCTTAGGTATATCAAAGGGTATGCTTGGGTATAATAAGTTGTACATGGAGATAATGTATGATCAATAAAGAATCTACCACTTCTATTAAAAGAAGAGAAATGTCCTATGTGATTCGATAAATGACAACCCAAAGAGTCCTTGGTTATAAGCGTAATGAAATTAGAAAGGAGTTTCTAATTTGCATTATTTGAGTTGTGCATTTAAGGATCGAAATACATATAATTAAATAAAATAAGACTCGATAAAGAATTCCATGCCTTATATTTAATTGGGACATCAGATGGTGGAAGGATTGAATCAGCATTTGCAGAACTATTTACTCAAAGGTTCTTTTATGATTAATGTTGAAATCTATATTATCCGGAAAGTCGCTGATCGCTAGGAGGCTTATCCCTATCAGAGAATAAATATTATTTATTTAAATAAATTAATTGTTTAATTTATTTATTTAAATAAGATTAGAATTGTTCTAATTCGATTTATTCACAACCTGCTTAATACGGAGAACCTAAAGGTCACACCATAAAAGGAAGAATAATTATTTAAGAAGTTAATGGCATAATCGTAATAATATAGTTATGTATATTTAATTTAATCTATGGTGATAGAATAAATTAAATAGCTTAATATTTATTATTTAATATTTTAGAAATATTAAATATAAATTAATAAGAGGAGTCTTATTAATATTATTACAATTATTATTATTTTTAATTTCTAAAAGAGTTTAGGAATTAATTTAATATAAGTATTTCATTTATTCCTAATAAGATTAGAAGGAAAATTAGTTAAAGGAGTTTAATTAATTATCCCTAATAAGATTAGGGAGCTTAATTAATTAAAAGAATTTAATTAATTAAATAAAACCCAATTCCTTAATTGTTAAGGTGGGTTGCCCACATCTATAAATAAGAGGAGTCTTATTATGGGTGAAGGGTTGGTATATCGATTTCACAACATATATAATAATTCCAATTGTGGAGAGAGTACGCCTTTTTCTATGTAGATAGAAAACTAGGGTTTAGCCAAACACCCATCTTCTCAAATCTTTTCTCTTCCTCGTGGATCACCCCAGAGGCCAAACACATGGGTGGCTAACGCCGATCAAAGGAAGGAACCAAACCCTATGGATTCAAGTTGAACGCGAAAAGGATTCGAGGTGAACTTGTACCGAGGAAGCCTCGATCTTCAAGGGTATGATTTTATTCTTTATCTTTTCGCTTAATTAATAATTGTGCATAAAGGGTGATCCGTATATGGTTTGTAAATTTTTAAACTCGATTTTACACGCTTCCGCTTTATTTTTTGCAATTTGATCAAGGAATATTACAAATATCACATCAATCGCTATATTGCAACAAGACATAACCTAATCACATAACATCACATCACAAGTTTAACAACCATCAATCACAAATAATCACTTATCTAATAACATTATCTAAGTCCAGATCAATTTTAAATGTGTTTGTAATTCGATATCTTTATCTGATATTTATCGAGTCTAAGACTCTAATCCAATAACTTAGTATCACTATATTACGACTTATAATAATTTTAAAACATTTATTATAATTTATCGCTAATTTTCAAAACATCTAATCATTATTAAATGATTTAAATATTAAATAATTTATTATCATTAACATTTAATTAATATTAAACTATTAATGAAACCATTGCCAAAATATTAAAGTTATTTATAATAACTTAAAATATTTTTAAAGTATTTATTTTACCCTTAAATGATTTTTAAAATATTTAAAATCATTTTTATATAATTATCATTAATATTAAAGTATTAATGTTTTATTTATCAAAATATTAAAAGTCATTAATTATAACTTAAAAATATTTTTAATTCATTTATATCCTTTTAAATGATTTTTTGAATGATTAATAAAACCATTTTTAAACTATTTATTTAATATAATTATTAAATAAATTTAATATTATTAATAATAAATTAATAATCATTAATATTAAATTATTATTGAAATTATCCTTTAAATATTAAAAGTTATATTTTATAAATTAAAATATCTTTAAACACTTTATTTTCATTTAAAATGATTTTATAATAATAAAATCATTTTTAAATTAAATTATTTAATATAATTATTAAATAACTTTAATATCATTAATAATAATTAATTAATGAAATTTACCTTTAAATATTAAAAGTTATATTTTATAACTTAAAATATTTTTAAACTATTTATTTTCATTTAAAATGAATTTTTATAATATTAAAATCATTTTTAATTAATTAATTTAATTTAATTGTTAAATAAATCTAATATCATTAATATTAAATAATGAATGAAATTTAATTTTTAAAATATTAAAAGTTATATTTTATAACTTAAAATATTTTTAAATAACTTATTATCATTTAAAATAATTTTAATATAATAAAATCATTTTTAATTAATTTATTTAATGCATTTAATAAATAAATTAATTATCAATAATATTTAAATAAATACTAATATTTATGAAAAATATTTCAAATTATTAAAAGTTAAATTTTATAACTTAAAATAATTTTTAAAATAATTTTTGTAATTTTGGAATTAAATATCTATTTTTAAATGATTTTTGAAATTTTAATTAATTAAAATTAATAAAATGCGTCGCTATAGGCCTTTAATGATGTAGTTGTAGTTTCATGGTGTTCTTGAGCCTTCAAGAACATTCATATGCAAGCTTCGAGATAGCTACTTTGACCATTAATACCGAGTCAGGTAATATGTTTCGTGAATGTTTTTGGTCCGGGTTGTAGTACAAATTCAACACTACAAGACCCAACAACGAGATCTGGGCCTGTAACAAGTTGTCGAGTTGTTCTTCATTTTAAGGTTACCCGAAATGAAGAAACGATTCGACTAACTTCGTTTTGGGCTTCCATAACTTGTTGATCTTGTAATATTTTTGTGATTTAAAACCCGGAGTATGTAGCCAACATAACAAGGAAGAGATTAATTACATAAAAGCAACAAAACAACAACCAAATCATTAAGATCCATGTTGGTCAAACCTCGCCGAGATCACGTTCTCGAAGTTTCGGGTTACCCGAAACTCGATTATGATCATCCGACCGCTTTGACCAAAACCACTAACTTTCACCCATATGATGTTTAGGATATTATAAGGCATGAACATGTAGTACAAATATCAATCTATAGACTAAATACAACAACAAACATAAATCGACAATACACTGATAGATCTAGTCGATCAAAAGCATTGTCAGGCCATTTCAACAATAATTTTAAGTTAGTGTCTAGCCAGATCAAATAGGTTAGACGGCTTTTAATTCAACTTATACATACTGGACACCAATAAGTATGTATCAACATGTGATAAAATATAATGATTATCCAAGTGAGGACACTTTGTATAACCATGTTTAGAAATTAACGAACATAATATATTTCTTGATCTACAATAATGTAATTAAAGAACTTGTGACAATGATTATAATTTAATAATTTACTTATACGTAATCATTGCATAAGTATATACAAAGGTTGAAATATTTGAACAATTGAAAAGAATAGTTTAGATATTATCTACGCATGTCCATCGTGATAAAGTAAATGCAAAGGGTTAGATACTTGCCTTGTCTCGGTAACGCTTACACAACTTAGATTTATCTTTTATATCAAGCCCTATCATTAAATAGATGATTCGCTCGATTAGAATAACATATCATATCATATCAGATCGCTATTTCGCAAATAAAGACATAACCTAATCACATCATTCACGTAAGTTTAACAACCATCAATCACAAATAATCACTTATCTAATAACATTATCTAAGTTCAGATCAATTTTCGAAATGTGTGTTGCACGGCGATAACTTTATCGGGTATTTATCGAGTCTAAGACTCTAATCCTATAACTTAGTATCACTATATTATTTTTAAATGACTTATAATACTTTTTAAACACGTATTATAATTTATCGCTAATTTTCAAACATCCAAGAATCATTATTAAATGATTTAAATATTAAATTATTTCATTATCATTAACATTTAATTAATATTAAACTATTAATAAAACCATTGCCAAAATATTAAAGTTATTTATAATAACTTAAAATACTTTTAAAGTATTTATTTTACCCTTAAATGATTTTTAAAATATTTAAAATCATTTTTATATAATTATCATTAATATTAAAGTATTAATGTTTTATTTATCCAAATATTAAAAGCCATTAATTATAACTTAAAATATTTTTAATTCATTTATATCCTTTTTAAATGATTAATAAAACCATTTTTAAACTATTTATTTAATATAATTATTAAATAAATTTAAAATTATTAATAATAAATTAATAATCATTAATATTAAATTATTATTGAAATTATCCTTTAAATATTAAAAGTTATGTTTTATAAATTAAAATATCTTTAAACACTTTATTTTCATTTAAAATGATTTTTATAATAATAAAATCATTTTTAAATTAAATTATTTAATATAATTATTAAATAACTTTAATATCATTAATAATAATTAATTAATGAAATTTACCTTTAAATATTAGAAGTTATATTTTATAACTTCAAATATTTTTAAACTATTTATTTTCATTTAAAATAATTTTTATAATATTAAAATCATTTTTAATTAATTAATTTAATTTAATTGTTAAATAAATCTAATATCATTAATATTAAATAATGAATGAAATTTACTTTAAAATATTAAAAGTTATATTTTATAACTTCAAATATTTTTAAATAACTTATTATCATTTAAAATAATTTTTAATATAATAAAATCATTTTTATTTAATTTATTTAATGCATTTAATAAATGAAAATTAATTACCAATAATATTTAAATAAATATTAATATTTATGAAAAATATTTCAAATTATTAAAAGTTAAATTTTTATAACTTAAAATAATTTTTAAAATAATTTTGTAATTTTCAAATAATTAAATATCTATTTTAAATGATTTTTTGAAATTTTAATTAATAAAAAATTAATAAAACTGAAATTTATAGGCCTTTAGCTGTCGCTTATGCATTAATGCATGTAGTCCATGGTGTTCTTGAGCCTTCAAGAACATTCATAGCCGACTTCGAGATAGCTACTTTGACCATTAATACCGAGTCAGGTAATGTTTTTTGAATGTTGAATGTTTTTGTCCGGGTCAACAGTGTAGTACAAATTCAACACTACAAGACCCAACAACGAGATCTGGGGCTTAGAATAAGTTATCAGAGTTGTTCTTCATTTTCTGGCTTACCCAGAAATGAAGAACAGTTCGACTGGCTCGTTTTGGGTTTCCACAACTTGTTGATCTTGTAATATTTTTGTGATTTAAAACATGGAGCATGTAGCCAACATAACAAGGAAGAGATTAATTACATAAAAGCAACAAAACAACAACCAAATCACAAGATCCATGTTGGTCAAACCTCGCGCCGAGATCACGTTCGAAGTTTCTGGGTTACCCAGAAACTCAGTTCGTGATCATCTGACCTGCTTTGACCAGCCATTGACTTTCACCCATATGATGTTTAGGATATTATAAGGCATGAACATGTAGTAAAAATATCAAGCTATAGACTAGATACAACAACAAACATAAATCGACAATACACTGACAGATCTAGTCGATCAAAAGTTACCCGTTAAACACCTTGGCCACGGCTTACCACAACGACTTTTTAATCATCAATATAATGAAATCTAGACCAGATATAAGCTTCGATTCTTGATTCAGATCAAAGACCATATAACAGGCTACACATTCGAAGCTTGAAACAACAAAAATATTTAACAGAAAACGATTGGTGGCCACTGACATTCGTTGTCAGACCACCATTTGAACTTTTTCCAGATTTTGAAAATCTTCAAATCCGAGCCTCTAGATGTTATGGATCTAACATCTAGCAACCCAGATCATGATTATATACCTTAAACAACATATTATAACATCGAATCATAACATCAAACATGAAGATCATGGTTAGATTATTGAATAGGTTTTATACCTTTCTTTGAAAAATTTGGATTATGAAGTTCTTTGATTGGTTAATGGATTTCACAATGGTTTTTACGACCGATAAATGAAGGGAAATTCGAGGGTTTTAGTGAGAGAAAGTCTTGGTTGGGTGTTTGAGCAAAATAAGCTAGCAATTTATTTTCTCTCTCTTTCAATCTATAAATAAAAGTACATGATGCATGAATGGCTGATAAATGAGGCTTGTTGCTGTCAATTATGAGCATGTGGAGTTGTTAGAGTTAGTCACCAACTCACCTAAATGTCAAAACCTATTAGCTAGCCAAAATAATACAACTAGGGCAAAAAGGTCATTGGCCATATGAATTTAAGGGTAATTATGTAATCCTAAAAACCCTTAGGGTTTAACCTTAGGATTTAACCCCAAGGTTTAAGACAAAAAGAATTTCTAGAATTGCAATTAGGGTTTAGAATAAAATAAAAAAGTAAATAACTTTCTAATTTTTGAAAATTAGGGTCTCCTAATTATGATTAATTATCTAATTACATATACAGAACATTAGGGTTTAAAATTAAATAAATATAATTAACCTTGCTAATTTAGCAATTAAGGTTTACAATTAGCAATTAGGCTACTAAATTAGAAATTAGGTTTACTAATTTTAGAATTAGGGTTTCTAGTTAATTAGTGGTTTCCAAAATTTATTAGGGTTTTCCTAATTAACAATGATATTTATAATAAATGTCATAAATCATATATCACGATTCCAAAATAATCTTGTACTCTAAATTGGGTTTCAAATTAGGTTTTTCTAAAGATTAATTATTATGGTTTACCTAATAATCATTTAATACACAACACAAACCATCTAACACGCTTTATAAAATAATCATGTACTCTAATTTGGATCTCAAATTAGGGTTTAGCACAATAAAACTAGGGTTTATCATATAACGCCATAATTGACCAACAATTATCGGTCCACGTATACAGTACTTATTTATAGCACTGAAAAATCAAATGTATAATTAATATTATATTATTATCATTCCTTATTCCAAAACCATAATTAGGGTTTGGATTTCATATCTCGATTTACCTCAGATAAACAACTTTATTAATTAAGTTAAAATATTTAACTTAATAATCCAAGCTAAAATTCATATAAATAAATAATAATTATAATAACTATAATAACCATTCCTTATATTATTTAAATAATATAATATCATATTTCCTTTGAAAAATAAATAATAAAAACATTTCTACAATAAAATTAATTAATGTAAAAATATAATTTATAATGATCATTAATTCTAAAATAAAATTATTTGTAAATATTCATGTAATAAATATATTTTTATTTACCACATAAATACATATACACATTATCTTGTACAAATCCTCATCCTTCAAATAAAAAAACAATTTATACGCAAAATTTTGGTTTTATTTATATAGAAAATATCGAGTTATTACATTCACCCTCCCTTATAATTAAAGATTCCGTCCCCGGAATCACCGTTTTAAAACCTATACATACACGGTTACATAGCATACACAATCATTTCAAGTAGACCTCGATCATAATTGATCGAACTGATCTTTAACTTTTTACATAAAGCTTGTCTTTCTGATTAAACGAAAATTTGATTTCTTAAAAGAATTCCAATTCCTCTCTCAAAATTTCTTTATAAAATAATTTATCACCTATAGGAAAATCATATATAAGAGAATAAAGGTTATACGAATAATACCTGGAGTTCTATTGTTTACCGTTTGCCAGATCCTCGGATCTGTCATGTGAAGACCTTGCAGTAGATTTTATCGGCCTTCTAGATGATGTTGGTCCTGTGATCGCCAAAGTTCCGCCGCTTTTCCCCATGTTCACACTTTCTGCCTCCGTCCTCCTTTTCGGACAGTCCTTCACCCTATGCTCCTTTGATCCGCATAGAAAACACCCATTAACAGTTCTAGGATTTGGGCAGTTGGGAGAGATATGGCCCTCCTGCCCATATTTAAAACATACAAATTAACCTTTCAGATATTCCCCAAATGGTTCTTTCCACGCTCCCACATCAGATCAAATGCCTACTTCTTCTTTCAGACCTCTCCTGCTTCACCCGTGATACCCCAAAGTTGTTTCCTTCCTCTTTTCACTCCTATTTCCCTATTTGTTTCCTCCTTCCCAGCCTCCCCCAACCTTACCCTTGTTTTCCTTTCCTTGTTGCAGAGACTCACGGCCTCACTCCCTCCTCGCCTATAATCGCTTTCTCCACGAGTGCTTCGTAAATGTAGGGATTTGCAACATCGCCAATTTTGTTGTAGAGCTGTGGTTTTAATCCCACTCAAACCTTCTAGCTTTCCTAGCCTCCAGATCAACTTGATGCGAGCAAACCTAGCCTAACTCATTAAACTTAGCTGCAGATTCTCGACAATCCGCCATATTTTTCCTGTTTCCATTCCAGAAATTTTGCTCCATCTTAGCCTGCATACTAGATGAAAAATAATTTTTGAAAAATAGGGTTTTAAACCCTTCCTAAGCAACTACACCTGCTCATGCCCTCGCCTGATTCGCTTCCCACCAAAAATTTGCCTCACCCTTCATCATGTAGGTAGAAAAAGCGGTCTTTTGCCCCTCAGCTACCCTAGCTAAAACGAACGCCTTTTCGATTTCTTTAACCCATGTTTGGGCTTCTATAGGGTCAATTGTACCTCTAAATTCCGGCGATCCTGCAGCCTTAAAGTCCTTGAAGTTTGCCAAACGATTGTCTGGCCGGGTTCCCTCGCGATCGGTATTCCTTGTCAGATAGCCTCGAGCTACCATGTTTGCAAAGTGTTTGCATTGATCCGGTTGTTGTCCCCAACGTTATCGATGCATTCTTTCGCGCCTTCGATTTCTAGTTTGACGCTCTTGGCGACATTATCTGATTAAATAAAATATAATTTAACTTACATTCTAAACCTTATCATATAAGTTTAATATATTAAACTTGTTTCATTACTCAAACATAAGTTCATTTTCATTAAGTCGTAGTAATTTACATAACATAAGACATATCGCTATCCCTTTGTGACTACAAAAGTCTGGATTTACAAACTTGATCATTACAAAAGTTAAGAGCATAACCTTACATGTATATACTAAGCACATATTACATTAAACACACTTACACCACATAACCTATACTACCTATGATTACGCCTTTTTCTTGATCTTGGACAACTTTTTGCCCGATGACCTCCTATTCCATAAATAAAATGTATACATTGTTTTGGATTCTAACAATGAGGAGAGAAATGTCCTTCTATCCGCATTTGTAGCAACCATATTCCCCTTTCCTGCATACACCTTCATGTTTCTTGTCACAATTTGCACACCTTTCTATTCGATTAACTTTTCCTTGGTTGTTATCAGGATTTCTTATATCACAATCTTTCATTTTTCTTTTTTCCTTCTTGTTCTCGGAGTTGCACTCGAC
Source organism: Panax quinquefolius (assembly GCA_020205615.1). NCBI lineage: Eukaryota > Viridiplantae > Streptophyta > Magnoliopsida > Apiales > Araliaceae > Panax > Panax quinquefolius. The sequence goes on from CM035169.1 coordinate 98,842,907, forward strand.
TTTGTTGCTTTTAGCTCCCATTTGGTCAATTTGGATTTTAAGCTTATCCCGTTCTTCCATTATTTCAATTAATGCTTTCCGCAATCGACTATTTAGCCTTTTCTATTTCCCACAACTGCTCCAAAGAGGAAACCCGATCCCGCAGATTTCAGATTTCTATTGATGCTTGATCGCCCAACTTCAAAGGTGTTCGAATCACTATCGGTTAGTTATACCATTTTCGGATCCGTACGAAATTTTCCACAATAACCACATCATCGAGGTTGCTTTCACTTTGAGCCTCTATTTCAAATTATCGCTTTGATATCGGCTCCTTTTTTACGATCCCGAGGGTATCCTAATCCTTTTCACCGACATCTACACACATAAATTATATTGATTAAGATATAATATATACACATAACAAACAATAATTTTATATACGTTATCTTTTATTTGGGTCGACGATGAATTTATCCGATTCATCTCTTTTAAACTCTATATGAGTTGTTTATATTTTCAACGCTTCCTCTCGTTTCTAAGGTTATAGCCTCAAGGTCTATCTCACCTAAGGTTTCTAACCCTATAACTCGATACCATGATGATGTGACGCGCCTTTAATTTCGTGTACTTGAAACCCAAACTCAAAGGCTTCACGATACCATTTCTATGAGCGTAATAATACTAATAATAATAACAATAATATAGATTATCAAATTTAATTTATATATTATCGTAGTTTTCAATCCCAAGTACGTAAATCTTCAAACATTCATTACATTACATGAAAATTAATATATATCATCATTAACCTAATAAATTCTAGTTATTACAAAAGATAACATTATCTTTCATTCAACGACCTTCCCTTTCCCTTTGTTCTCGGGCAGAGCCTTCAAAGTTGTTCATACTTAGTCGAAAACATTTAAATGAAGCAAGGATGAACATTTGAGTGCCCAACAAGTAATAAAGAATAATAACATTTAATGAATCTAATTAAATGTTTTCTTTGAACGATACTTCTACAATGAATCAACAGTTGTGAAGTAAGTTGAATCCATAATAAACAAATTATCATTTCGATTTCAAATTTTTGAAACTACGTATAGACTATAAATGATGATCATTTGACTGACTATGAACATTGTTTTCTATTTTCAAAAGGTTAAACAGTAACTTCATCTCAGAAACTGTCATTACTTACTGGCACACGGGAGTGATCACCTGTTATGCCCTCAGATCGATCAATACTACATTATAGGATGATATTTTCGTTCAAAGATTTTACCTTAGCGATAAAAGTTTCCCATATTTGGGATGTTCATACCATTTCTTTGAATCCGAACCAAAACAATTTAGTTGGATAACAATAAAGTTCTTATCTTGTTCAACAACAATTTTAAGTTAGTGTTCAGCCGCATCAAATAGGTTAGACGGCTTTTAATTCAACTTATACATACCGGACACCAATAAGTATGTATCAACATGTGATAAAATATAATGATTATCCAAGTGAGGACACTCAGATAACCATGTTTAGAAATTAACTAATGTAATATATTTCTCGATCTACAATAACATAATTAAGGAACTTGTACAACAGATTATAATTTAATAATTTACTTATACGTAATCATCAGATAAGTATATACAAAGGTTGAAATATTTAAACAATTGAAAAGAATAGTTTAGATATTATCTTACGCATGTCCATCAGATAAAGTAAATATAAAGGGTTAGATATCCTTGTCTAACGCTACATAACTTAGATTTATCTTTTATATCAAGTCCTATCATTAAATAGATGATTCGCTCGATTAGATTAACATATCATATCATATATTATATCGCTATTTGCAACAAGACATAACCTAATCACATTGTCATGTAAGTTTAACAACCATTGAATCACAAATAATCACTTATCTAATAACATTATCTAAGTCCAAATCAATTTCTGAAATGTGTCGGTGTACCGACAACTTTATCGGGTATTTATCGAGTCTAAGACTCTAATCCTATAACTTAGTATCAGTCATATTATTTTTAAATGACATATAATACTTTTTAAACATGTATTATAATTTATCGCGAATTTTCAAACATCGGAATCATTATTAAATGATTTAAATATTAAATTATTTCATTATCATTAACATTTAATTAATATTAAACTATTAATGAAACCATTGCCAAAATATTAAAGTTATTTATAATAACTTAAAATACTTTTAAAGTATTTATTTTACCCTTTAAATGATTTTTAAAACATTTAAAATTATTTTTATATAATTATCATTAATATTAAAGTATTAATGTTTTATTTATCCAAATATTAAAAGCCATTAATTATAACTTAAAAATATTTTAATTCGCTTATATCCTTTTTAAATGATTAATAAAACCATTTTTAAACTATTTATTTAATATAATTATTAAATAAATTTAATATTATTAATAATAAATTAATAATCATTAATATTAAATTATTATTGAATTATACTTTAAATATTAAAAGTTATGTTTTATAACTTCAAATATCTTTAAACACTTTATTTTCATTTAAAATGATTTTTATAATAATAAAATAATTTTTAAATTAAATTATTTAATATAATTATTAAATAACTTTAATATCATTAATAATAATTAATTAATGAAATTTACCTTTAAATATTAGAAGTTATATTTTATAACTTAAAATATTTTTAAACTATTTATTTTCATTTAAAATAATTTTTATAATATTAAAATCATTTTTAATTAATTTATTTAATTTAATTGTTAAATAAATCTAATATCATTAATATTAAATAATTAATGAAATTTACTTTAAAATATTAAAAGTTATATTTTATAACTTAAAATATTTTTAAATAACTTATTATCATTTAAAATAATTTTTAATATAATAAAATCATTTTTAATTAATTTATTTAATACATTTAATAAATAAATTAATTACTAATAATATTTAAATAAATACTAATATTTATGAAAAATATTACAAATTATTAAAAGTTAAATTTTTATAACTTAATTTTTTTTGTAATTTTCTAATTAAATATCTATTTTTAAATGATTTTTGAAATTTTAATTAACGTCTACTAGATATTATACAAACTCAAATAAAAAGTCCTCATTACGATTATTATCACACTATTTTACACAGAATAGTGAGGACTACTAATGCTATCTTGGGACCATCACTCGTTTCCCAGGCTTCGTCCCGACTATATTATCATTTCACGAAGAAACGGTGAAAGAAAGGGTGAGCTCAACTAGCCCGATAAGAAATATTATGACTAAGATAATGCGAGAATAAATTATCAATAGTCTTCAATAATGTTAAGCGATAAAATACAATAGACAACCGTTTTTAAGCTGCGGCGGAATATCTGATCCATTAAAAAGTCAGTAGAAAATAAAATCTACTATCTTTTAGGTTTTAAAGGTTTTCATCTTTGTTTATATTTGAGACTCGACTTTAATAAATATTCACATCATCGAATCACCCACTTTTCTGGCCGAGGATATTCTTTAGTATCGCGACCACAATTATTCATGCACTACGGGCGAGAATATTTGTGTATTCATTATAAGTCATGATCATGCCAACAAGCGTCCATCGATGCACTTCTGACCCTTTGAGGATTTTTACCACATCATTTGTAACATTACGGTCGTGATTACATAGAATAGTCTGCAGTGTAATCATACCAAGTCCATCATACTCTACTGGGCCACGAGATGACTTTAAAAAAATATAAACATGAGGATGATGACAATGATATAAGAATTGATAAAACAAGTTCAAGAATTATTTTATCCGAGGAATTATTAACGTCAATTATCGACAATTTGTTTTAAAAGTAAAATTCAAGAATGATCGGAAGAATATTTCCATGAAAAGATCTTTGGATGAAAGCTTGAAATATCGAGGATATTCTACTAATTTCATGGAGTATAGAAGTCAAAGTTTTAACCATTTGGGTATAATAAAGAATGGAATAACAAAAGAAATCACCGTGCGTCGATAGATAGCCTTGCAGACGAGGTTATTCAGCAGAATAATAAATAACGGAACCGGTCGGTGAAATTCACACGCAAGCAGGATGTTCAGCGAGAATAATAAAGATGGAACCAGATCCGGTGTAAAACACACGATAGAGGATATTCAGCGAGAATAATAAAAGCGGAACCGGTCAGGTGTAAAACATGAGCGAGGATGTTCAACGAGAATAATAGAAAAATGGAACCAAGTATAGGGTAAACCACTTAGCAAAGTTAAACGAGAATAATAAAAGGCGGAACCGGTGACATGAGGATGTTCCAGCGAGAATAATAATAAAAAGCGGAAACGGTCAGGTGTAAAACACACTGAGCGAGGATGTTCAGCGAGAATAATAGAAGAATGTCACCAAGTATAGGGTAAACCACTTATACGAGGTTATTCAGCGAGAATAATAAGCGATGGAATAACAACAGTTCTCTTCATGAATAAGAAGAATAACACCTTACATTTGGTAGGAGATTGAATCTTTGCGGCGGTGTAGTAACAAAATACTCTTCTTCTTTCTCTTATTCTCTCTATACTTTCTCTCTCTATAGCTTGAATGAATTAAGTGAAAAAATAATGAAGCCCTAGGCCTCTATTTATAGAAGATTTCTAGCTTAGCACTCTTTTAGTGTGAAAAAGCAAGTGGCTTGACGGTTGTTGGTTTGGCCTTTTGTAATGTGAAGCGACAAGTGGTTCGGCGCTTTTGTAATGTGAAAGCGACAAGTGGTTCGACGTGCGGTAAAAAGGTAATTACTATTAACGAAGGTAAATACTATTGGCGAAGGTAAATACTATTCATAAAGGGTAATTACTTATTGGTGAAGGTAATTACTATTGGTGAAGGTAAATACTATTCACAAGGTAATTACTATTGTGAAGGTAATTACTATTGGTGAAGGTAAATACTATTCATGAGGTAATTACTATTGTGAAGGTAATTACTATTGGTGAAGGTAAATACTATTGTGAAGAGACTCTTAGATGATGACATATGAGCCCCCATAAAATAATCAAACTTACCACAAATCATTTTTTTTCATCAACACATATTTAATCTTCAACAATTATTAATCATTTATAACTTGTCGTCTCGATTATTGATTTAATACTATAACATATTATCTGAGATGATCTTGTGACAATAATTGAATCGATAATATAAGAGATATGATGCGGCAATTCATGTAGCAATAATTGAGCGTATAGGTGAGTGACTTCTCACGTAAGCATCGATAATCAATCTGAGTGTGTCTTCTTATACGACTCACAGCGTATTCTTTGTACTTTTACCACCGGGTAGTTCAGCGGTTTTAGCGGTAACACCTCTCGTAGTTATTATTTTATAAAAAATATTTTTGTCGTTTTCTCGATCAGCCAATAATTACATTGTGAGGTCCCTGATGATTGAGCCATTATGCGAATATTCCCTAACAAAAAGAATATTCCCAGGCAAAGCGAATATTTTATAACAACTTGCATACTTTGCAAAATTTATAAATATTACACTACTATAACATTATATCAAATTTATTCCATAATATTCAAAAATAATATTTATAGAAAAATTCATCTTTATTTATAAAAATTGAGGGTCTTCTGACCTCCCTTCTTATGAAATTTAGCCCTCGAAATTAGAGTGCGATACACAGTATGTCGAAGAGGTAAGGATACCTTGATTTCATTTGATTCTAACTCCCCAGTCATTTCCTCAACATCGTGGTTCCTCCACAAAACTTTGACTTGAGGTATAACCTTGGGCGTAGAATATGTTCCTTCTTATCAAAATTTGAGCAGGGAACTCTCTTCATCGTCAAATCTTCCGCTATTTAAATCGGTTCTAACTTTCGATAATATGGTTCGGGTCTTTCACATATTTACGTAACATAGATATGTGAAAAGCGTTATGAACACGAGACATATTTGGCGGTAAAAGCGAGTCTATAGGCGCGAGTTCCTACTCGATCGAGGATTAAAATGGATAGATGAATCGAGGATTAAGTTTTCCTCTCTTTCCAAATCTTGTAACTCCTTTCCATGGAAGCGACTCTTAACAACACATGATCTCTATATCGAATTCCCGTCCTTTCGATGAAGATCGGCATAACTCTTTTATCGATTTTGTGAGGTTTTTTATCGTTGTCGGATCGTTTGAATCTTTTAAAAGTAGTCATACGTACCAACTCGGTCCCAACAACGTTGCTTCACCCACCTCATCCCAGCATCTTTGGAAGCGACACTTTCTTCCATCTGGCGCTTGAATGGAGCCATGCGATACTTGCTTGATAAGCTGTTGTTGTGGGAAAACTCCACCGATGGTAAGAACTTGTCCCTGACTCCCTTGAAATCAAGGACACGAGTCTTAATAGATCTTCAAGAGTTTGAATAGTCCTCTCCGATTGTCCGTCCGTCGAGAGGATGATATCTTGAAGCTAAATCGTGAAATCTGTGCCCATAGCTTTTTGCAAACTAACCCAAAATCGTGAAGTGAATCTTGGGTCTCGATCGAAACTATGGATCTTAGGCATACCATGCGATCTTACAATCTCGTTTATGTACATCTGAGCAAGGCGTTCAAGTGTATAAGTTTCTCGTGTCGGTAAGAAATGAAGCGGACTTGGTCGATCTATCAACAATGACCCAAATCGCATCGATGCCTTGAGAAACCTTAGGAAGGCCGTGCTTGCGAAATCCATGGTAATGTGCTCCCACTTCCATTACGGAATTTCAAGTGGTTGCTGATGGACCTTTTGGTACTTGATGCTCGCTTTAACTTCGTTGACAAGTTAGACACCTTGAGATAAGCAGTGCTATCTCTCTCTTCTTATTGCTCCACCAAAATGTATAGCGAATATCATGATACATTTTGGTACTCGAGATGGATTGCAAATGGTGTGTTGTGTGCCTCCATCATGATATTATACTTTAAATCGGGGTCGTTAGGAACACAAAATGCAGGTTGACTCGAAGTATTCCTTCTTCATCGATTCTTGCTTGGCGTAGCACCTTCTTGCACTTTCTTCTTCTCATCACGCATCGGCTCAGTGCGTAGCGCAAGCGACTTTAACTTTATCAATTAAAGTCGGTTCTACTCGTATACTCGCTATCATCACATCGTCCTGAGGTCTTTAATTCTATCTCCATCCTTTGCAAGTCACACAAAATGGGCCTTTGCGTTGACAATATCGCTTTTCGTACTTGCATATGATTTTCTACTTTCGATCGTCGGCTACCACGTTCGCTTTTCGAGGATGGTATTGGATGGTATGATCATAATCTTTCAGCAGTTCAAGCCCAGCGTCGTTGTCGCATGTTGAGTTCCTTTTGAGTGAAGAAATATTTGAGGCTTTTATGATCAGTAAAGATCTCCACTTTCTCCCCATACAAGTAATGCCTCCAAATTTTAAGTCTGAAAGACAACAATTTTGACTCTAGATCATGAGTAGGATAATTCCTCTCATATTCTTTGAGTTGTCATGAGGCATAAACTATTACTTTTCCATGTTGCATGAGAACACATCCCAACCCTTTGCCGAAGCATCCTTTGTAGATGACAAATCCCTCAAGAGGCGGATGGTATTGTCGAGAGCAGGTCTTTGAAATAAGTCTCCTCTTGAGTTCTTGAAAACTCTTCTCACATTCTTCGCTCAATAGAACTTTGTATCTTTCAAAGTCAATTTGAGTCGATGGAATAGCGATTCGAGAAAATCCTTCCACGAATCTCAGATAATAACCGACTAAGCAAGAAAGCTACGTGCTTGGTCTTTGATTTAGGTTGTTCCCGACTTTGAATAGCTTGATCTTTCTTTGGGTCAGCAGATATTCCATGACTTGATACCGCGTGCCCGAGGAATGCTACTCTTTGACGAACTCGCATTTCTTCAACTTGGCATAAAGCTTATATTCACGAAGCTTTTGGAGTGTCGACCTCAAGTGTTGCTCATGATCTTCACGGCTTTTGGAATAAATAAGGATGTCATCGATAAAGGCGACCACAAAGTGATCTAAATATTCCTTGAATACTCGGTTCATCATATCCATGAAAGGCGGCGGGAGCATTAGTCGATCGAAAAGGACATGACTAGGAATTCATAATGCCGTCTAGGAGTTACGGCCGTCTTTGGAATGTCGGTGGTTCTAATCTTGATTGGTGATATCGGAGCGAAGATCGATCTTTGAAAAGAATTTGGCTCCTTACTGTTGGTCGAAACGGTCATCGATACGTGGCGATGGATACCTATTTTTGATGGTGACGTGATTGACTCAGATAATCAATACAAAGTCGCATACTCCCATCTTTCTTCTTCACGAATAGAGCAGGAGCACCCGAGGAGAAGTACTAGGGCCGAATAAAGCCGATGTCTAACAATTCCTGCGGTTGGGTCTTTAACTCACGAAGTTGATAGGAGCCATTCGATATGGGGCTTTGGAAATAGGTTTTGTCTGGGGTTGAAAGTCGATACAAAATTGATTTCACACGCTACGGGGTAGGCGGGGAAGTTCTTGGGGAATCGTCAGGAAATTTATTAACAATAGGAATATCGTTTAAAAGCGGCGTATTTTTATTTAAATCGTGACATGAGCTAAGAAAGCTTGACATCCAGTTTTCAATAAGCGAATAGCTTTATGGCTTGAGATGAGTAGTGATTGATTTTAATGGTTTGGTCGTTTGAATTAGCATAATAGGTTGATTAGGAATATGAAAGCTAATGACCTTACGAAAACAATCAATTTTGCATGATAAGTAGTTAACGATCAATCCCTAGAATCACGTCAAATCAAGTATTTTAATGAAATAAGATCGACGGGTAATGTGAAGGTACCGATTTGAACCAAACAAGACTTATAAGCGAGTGGATGTAATGAAGGTTTCTCCAGCGGAGTTTCCACGAGATAAGTCGAAAGTCTAATTTCTCGGTCGAATTTAATCGATGGCGTAAGTAGGAGAAATAAAGAATGGGTAGAAACCGGTATCAAATAAAGTATAGACTTCATTAGAGTTTATGATAAGCTTACGTGATGACCTCATTCAGTTCCTTGCTCTTTGGGAGGGTCTGACAAATGCTCTCCCTTGCCCTTCTGGGTTTTGAATTTTACGGGATGGCCTTTGGTGCCTCCATCCTATTTGAATTTGTCTTGATGGCAACAAAATCGAGCTAAGTGACCTTCTCTTCCACAATTATAACATGCTTTGGGCGGCATGGCAGCAGTTTGGGTGATGTGTCCCTCTCCTCGCATTTGAAGCATATGATAGGTGGTCTTTCTCCTTCCTTAACAATGGGTCTTTGGTCTTGGCGTCTTTCCATCATTGTTGAATCTCCTTTTCTTGAAATGTCCATTCTTATTGTTTTACCTGATTACCACCAGAAGTGGTTACCATATCTTTTGTTGATCCCCTCACGCTTGTTGTCACCGCCTCGATGACTATTCTCATTTGGTATTATAATTTTTAATTTGCTTCTCTCTTTTAGTTGCGTTGACTCATTATCGCTCCACTAAGCGAGCCCTATTTACAACATCCGAATACAAAAACACGGTTTATGAGAAATAAGATGTTGGCGTATCTCGACTTCAAACCTCTTAAAAACATTGGCGCCATTCTCTCTTCATTATCCACAGTGGGGAATATGGCAAGTGATAACTCGCAAATTTTGCCTCGTATTGCGACACGGTCGTATTGTTTTGTTCGACTTGATAAACTCCACCTCCTTCATATGGCGAATACTTTCGGGAAAGTATTTGTCGTTGAGCGACTCTGGAACTTCTCCCGAAGATATCTTGATGCAATTTGGTTGAGTCGTTTCTGGAGATTCCCACCGATGTAATCCTCTCTCATATGACATATAAAAGCGTGAAGGAACCTTTTGCTCTCGGAGCATCCCGAGACATCAAATATCTTGGTAATCTGCTTTATCCATGCTTAGCTTAGAAGTGGTTTTGGCTCTCCCTTAAACTTCCGGTGGTCCCGGCTCCTTAAATTGTTTAGCGGTGGCCCAGAGAGTTTCCGTGTTTCCACCTACGTTTTGGGCGAGAAGTCGCTCTGCTTTCTTTGTTGCATAAATTGCATAAAGCCTCACGAACATTTGATCATTCATCATTTTTGGTCGGTGTTGTTGTTTGCATGAGGATTATCGCCTTCACGATGCACATTATCACGATTATTGATATGTGGTGAATCGGCGATCGCTGCGCTCCATTCTTTATTCTCAACATTCTCGGATGTCATTTTTGAATCTTGCCACAAAACAAAAGGTTAATTGACGTGTAACAAATTATCCTATCTTACGACCCGACCGATAAAATATCACATAAACTTAGGTAGGTCAAATACTAGCGAAGGTATTCCCGTCTCTCCCTCTAGTACTATTCTCACATCTTAGCGAGGATCGTATCCTAAGCTACGATACCAAGTTGTGGCGCCCCAAAATTAGGTATACATCACCCATCTTGGGTGCGACACTTACGTAGTGCGAATTTAAAAACAACTTATTAACATAAGCATAGGTATGCAATCGACATAAGCGTGAGTTTAAATACAAATATCGTCTACTAGATATTATCAAACTCAAATAAAAAAGTCCTCATTACGATTATTATCACCTTTATTTCTACAGAATAGTGAGGACTACTAATCTTATCTTGAGGACCATCACTCGTTTCCCAGGCTTCGTCCCGGCTATATTATCATTTCACGAAGAGAAACGGTGAAAGAAAGGGTGAGCTCAACTAGCCCGGTAAGAAATATTATGACTAAGATAATGCGAGAATAAATTATCAATAGTCTTGATAATATTAAAGCGATAAAATCTGATAGACAACCGGTTTAAGCTGCGGCGGAATATCTGATCCATTAAAAAAGTCAAGTAGAAAATAAAAGTCTACTATCTTTTAGGTTTTAAAGGTTTTTCATCACTTTGTTTATAAATTTGAGACTCGACTTTAATAAATATTTCACATCATCGAATCACCCACACTTTTCTGACGAGGATATTCTTTAGTATCACGACCACAATTATTCATGCACTTTCTGGGCGAGAATATTTGTGTATTCATTAATAGTCATGATCATGCCAACAAGCTGTCCATCGATGCACTCTGACCTTTGAGGATTTTTACCACATCATTTGTAACATTACGGTCGTGATTATGCAAGAATAGTCTCACAGTCGTAATCATACCAAGTCCATCTATGCACTCTACAGCCCACAGATGACTTTCAAAAAAAATATAAACATGAGGATGATGACAATGATATAAGAATTGATAAAACAAGTTCAAAATTATTTTATCCGAGGAATTTATAACGTCAATTATCGACAATCTTTGTTTTGTAGAGTAAAATTCAAGAATGATCGGAAGAATATTTCCATGAAAGATCTTTGGATGAAGCATGAATATCGAGGATATTCTACTAATTTCATGGAGTATAGAAGTCAAAGTTTTAACTTATTTGGGTATAATAAAGAATGGAATAACAAAAGAAATCACCGTGCATGCGATGAGGCCTTGCAGACGAGTTATTCAGCGAGAATAATAAATAACGGAACGAGTCGGTGAAATTCACTGCAAGCGAGGATGTTCAACAGAATAATAAAAGATGGAACGAGATCCGGTGTAAAAACACGAGATAGGATATTCAGCGAGAATAATAAAGGCGGAACCCGGTCGGTGTAAAACACGAGCAGGATGTTCAGCAAGAATAATAGAAGAATGTCACCAAGTATAGGGTAAACCACTTAGACGGGATATTCAGCGAGAATAATAAAAAGCGGAACCGGTCGGTGTAAAACCTGCAGACGAGGATGTTCAGCAGAATAATAATAAGAAGGTGTAAAAAACACAGACGAGGATGTTCAGCGAGAATAATAGAAGAATGTCACCAAGTATAGGGTAAACCACTTATACGAGGTTATTCAAGCAGAATAATAAGCGATGGAATAACAGCAGTTCTCTTCATGAATAAGAAAGAATAACACCCCTTACATTTGGTAGGAGATTGAATCTGCTGGCGGTGTAGTAACAAAATACTCTTCTTCTTTCTCTCTTATTCTCTCTATACTTTCTCTCTCTATAGCTTGAATGAATTAAGTGAAAAATAATGAAGCCCTAGGCCTCTATTTATAGAAGATTTCTAGCTTAGCACTTTTCTTAGTGTGAAAAATGAGTGGCTTGACATTGTTGGTTTGGCCTTTTGTAATGTGAAGCGACAAAGTGGTTCGGCGCTTTTGTAATGTGAAGCGACAAGTGGTTCGGCGTGCGGTAAAGGTAATTACTATTAGCGAAGGTAAATACTATTGTGAAGGTAAATACTATTCATAAGGGTAATTACTATTGTGAAGGTAATTACTATTGCGAAGGTAAATACTATTCACAAGGGTAATTACTATTGTGAAGGTAATTACTATTGTGAAGGTAAATACTATTCACAAGGTAATTACTATTGTGAAGGTAAATTCTTATTGATGAAGGTAAATACTATTGTGAAGAGACTCTTAGATGATGACATATGAGCCCCCATAAAATAATCAAACTTACCACAAATCATTTTTTTTTTCATCGACACATATTTAATCTTTCAACAATTATTAATCATTTATAACTTGTCGTCTCAATTATTGATTTAATACTATAACATATTATCTGAGATGATCTTTGTGACAATAATTGAATCGATAATATAAGAGATATGATGCGGCAATTCTTTGTAGCAATAATTGAGCATATTTGAGTGACTTCTCACGTAAGCATCGATAATCAATACAGTGTCTTCTTATGCGACTACAGCGTATTCTTGTACTTTTACCACATAGGGTAGTTCAGCAGTTTTAACGGTAACACCTCGTAGTTATTTTTATAAAAATATTTTTATCGTTTTCTCGATCAAACAATAATTGTTGTAGGGTCCACTGATGATTGAGCCGTTTATGCGAATATTCCCTAACAAAAAGAATATTCCCACAGCCAAACGAATATTTTATAACAACTTGCATACTTTGCAAAATTTATAAATATTACCCACAACTATAACATTATATCAAATTTATTAATATTCAAAATAATAATATAGAAAAATAATATTTATAGAAAAATTCATCTTTATTTATAAAAGATTTGGGGTCTCTGAACACAGGCGATGCACTTTGTGCTCATTGCTATTCTCAACATTCTCGGATGTCATTTTTAGATCTTGCCCGAGAAAACAAAGGTTAATTGACGTATCAACATATTATCCTCATATTACGTAGGATGTCAATTAAATACCCGAGAAAAAAAAGGTTGGGTATAGTAAATACTATTAAATACCAAAAACTTTCTCTACCCTGAAGTTCTCTCCCTCCTAGTTCTATTCTCACATCTTAGCTAGGGATCATATCCTAAGCTTTGATACTGTTGTGGCGCCCCCAAAATAGGTATACATCACCCATCTTGAGTCGCCCGAATACATGGTACAAAATTCAAATACAACTTAATTATACAACGATGTCGTGTAAAATACGACTAAACATATCTTTGTGAGTTTTAATACAAATATTATCATCTAGACAATATACAAACTCAATGGGATCCTCATTACATTTATTGTCACACTATTTAATAGAATAGTGAGAACTACTAATACTATCATCTGGTCCATCACTCCGTTCCCCGGCTCGTCCCAGCTATATACTCATTTCCTGAAGAGAACAGTGAAAGAAAGGGTGAGCTCAACTAGCCCGAGAAGAAATATTATGACTAAGATAATGCGAGAATAAATTATCATTAGCCTTAAGCATGTGTTAAAGCGATACAATATAACAAACATCAAGTTTAACTACAATGAACAAGCAATCCATTAGAAGAGTCAAGTAGAGAATAAAATCTACTATCTTCTTATGATTTAAAAGGTTTTCATGACTTTTATCATTTGGGACTCATCTTAATAAATAATCCACATCATCGAATCACCCCCGCACTTACTGACCGAGGATATTCTTTAGTATAACGACCACAACTATCCATGCACTTCTACGGGCCGAGAATATTTGTGTATTCATTAATGGTCATGATCATGCCAACAATCATCCATCAATGCACTACTGGCTAATGAGGACTTTTACCACATCATTTGTAACATTAAGGTTATGATTATCTTAGAATAATCACAGTCGTAATCATACCAAGTCCATCTATGCACTACAGTCACGAGATGACTTTCAACATAATATAAACATGAGGATGATGACAATGATATAAGAATTGATAAAATAAGTTCAAGAATTAATTTATCTAGGAACTAATAACGTCCAAATTGTCGACATGATCTTTGCTTTGTAAAATAAAATTCAAGAATGCTCGGAAGAATATTTCCATGAAAAGATCTTTGGATGAAGCGCAAATATCAAGGATATTCCACTAATTTCATGGAGTATAGAAGTCAAAGTTTTAATCAATGAGTATAATAAAGAATGGAATAACAAAAGAAATCACCATGCATGTGGTACTTAGCATAGATGAGTTATTCCAGCGAGAATAATAAATAACGGAACGAAGTAAATGCGAAATTACACTTGACAAGGATGTTCAATGAGAATAATCTGACGCGGAACCGGTCGGCAGAAAGCGCATGCAGACGGGATACTCCAGCAGAATAATAATAAAAAAAAGATGAACCGGTCAGGCGTAAGGAAAAATGCATGCAGAATAAGATATTCCAATGTAATAATAATAAAGGCGGAACCATAGAAGAATGTCACCAAGTATAGGGTAGTCAGCGTATCTTTGGTTATTCAATGAGAATAATAAAGAATAAAATAATGAAGTTCTCTTCATGAATACAAAAGAAATAATACCCTACCTTAGTAAAAGAAACTAAATATAAGAGTAGGGAAGTAGCGAGAATACTTTTATATAGTTTCTTTATAATTTTCTCTCTAGAGTTTGGTGAATTAAGTAAGAAATAATGAAGAAATGAGCTTCTATTTATAGAAGAAGAATGGTTTGCATAGTAACTAACTCATGAGCAGTTGATTGATTTACTTTAATCGGCGGTCCATATTTAAAGCAAAATCTTTTAAATAAAATATAATATATTCTATTTATAATCTAATAAAAGCGAATAACTTTATAAAAGATTTTACTATGCAAATACTATACGAGGCATTTATACAAACACTATGCATAATAAAATATAATATATTCTAATTATTATCTAATAAAATAGATAACTTTATAAAAGTATTCTATTTTATATAAAAAGATTTTACTATTATCCTAATAAAACGAATAACTTTATAAAAGTATTCTGTTTTATATAAAAAGCTTTTCTATTTTATGACATTAATAATACCAATAAAACAAAACTGAGTGACTTATCACATAAGCATCAATAATCAATACTGGTGTTACTCTTTATGCTATTCTGGCGTATTCTTGTACTTTTAACACCGGGTGTTTCGACAGTTAACGGTAAAACTTCCGTCGTTATTTTCATAAAGTATTTTTGTCATTTTCTAAATCCGATAATAATTCCGTTGTGCGGTCCACCAATGATTGTGCCGTTGTACGAATATTTCTTGTTAAAACGAATATTCCCCGACCAATCGAATATTATATAACAACTTGCGTACTTTGCAAAATTTATAAATATTACCCACAACTATAACATTATATCAAATTTACTCCATAATATTCAAAAATGATATTTATAAAAAATTCATCTTTATTTATAAAAGTTGGGGTCTTACAATCTTAGCCCACCACAGGCTCCCAAAAGGTCAGGACTGGAAGATACTATTGGTAGTAACTTATTTCCTTATATGCAGACAAAAGTTTCCCCTATCTTTCTGTGACGCCCCCAAATTCAGGTACTTGAAACCCGAACTCAGTGCTTCACGATACCATTTCTATGAGCGGAATAATACTAAAAATAATAACAATAATATAGATTATCAAATTTCATTTACATATTATCAGAGTTTTCAATCTCAAGTACGAAACCTTCAAACATTCATTACATTACATGATAATTAATATATATCATCATTATCCTAATAAAGTCTAGTTATTACAAAAGATAGCATTATCTTTCATTCAACGACCTTCCCTTTCCCTTTGTTCTTGGCAGAGCCTTCAGGTTGTTCATACTTAGCTGAAAACATTTAAATTAAGCAAGGATGAGCATTTGAGTGTCTAGCAAGTAATAGTAACAATAACATTTAGCTGAATGAATTAAATATTTTCTTTGAACGATACTTCTACAACGAATCAACAGTTGTGAAGTAAGCTGAACCAATAATAAATAACATATCATTTCGATTTCAAATTTTGAAACTACGTATTGACTATAAATGATGATCATTTGACAGACTATGAACATTGTTTTCTATTTTCGAAAAGGTTAAACAAAACTTCATCTGTAAACCATCATAACTTACGGGCACGGGGGTGATCAGCCCGTTATGCCCTGTATTGATCAATACTACATTATAGGACGATGTTTTCATCCAGCATTTCCGCCTTAGGCACATAAAAGTTTTCCATATTTGGGATGTTCATACCAATCTAGAATCTGAACAAAAATAATTCAGTTGGATAACAATAACGTTCTTATCTTGTTCAACAACAATTTTAAGTTTGTGTCTAGCCAGATCAAATAGCTTAGACGACTTTTTAATTCAATTTGTACATACTGGACACCGATAAGTATATATCAACATGTTATAAAAATATAATAATTATCCAAGTGAGGACACTTGTATAACCAAGTTTAGAAATTAACGAACAGAATATATTTCTTGATCTACAATACCGAAATTAAGGAACTTGTACAACAGATTATAATTTAATAACTTACTTATACAGAATCATTGCATAAGTACATACAAAGGTTGAAATATTTGAACAATTAAAATGAACAGTTCATATATTTTCTTACGCATGTCCGTTGCATAAAGTAAATGCAAAGGGTTAGATACGTGCCTTGTCTGCTGCTTACACAATTTAGATTTATCTTTTATATCAAGCCCTATCATTAAATAGATCATTCGTTTGGTTAGAATAACATATCATATCATATTGTCTTTGCTATTTGCGATTAAAGACATAACCTAATCACATTGTCGTATAAGTTTAATGACCATTGAATCACAAATAAACATTTATTAAGTCAACTATCTAAGTCCGGATCAATTTTTGAAATATGTCGATTGTATTGACAACTTTATCGGGTAATTATCAGTCTAAGACTCTATAAACTTTCAATATCCATTTAACTTAGTATCGGTCGTATTATTTTTAAATGACTTATAATAATTTTTAAACATTTATTATAATTTATCATAAATTTGTGAAATATAGGAATCATTATTAAATGATTTAATTATTAAGTAATTTCATTATCATTAACATTTAATTAATATTAAACTATTAATAAAACCATTGTCAAAATATTAAAGTTATTTATAATAACTTAGAATATTTTTAAAGTATTAATATTACCCTTAAATGATTTTTAAAACATTTAAAATCATTTTTATATAATTATCATTAATATTTAAATATTAATGTACTATTTATCAAAATATTAAAAGTCATTAATTATAACTTAAAATATTTTTAATTCATTTATATCCCTTTTAAATGATTTTTAAATTAATAAAACCATTTTAAACTATTTATTTAATATAATTATTAAATAAATTTAATATCATTAATAATAAATTAATAATCATTAATATTTAATTATTAATGAAATTATTCATTAAATATTAAAAGTTATATTTTATAACTTAAAATATCTTTAAATACTTTATTTTCATTTAAAATAATTATTATAATATTAAAATCATTTTTAAACTAATTTATTTAATATAATTATTTAATAACTTTAATATCATTAATAATAATTAATTAATGAAATTTACCTTTAAATATTAAAAGTTATATTTTATAACTTAAAATATTTTTAAACTATTTATTTTATTTAAAATAATTTTTAGAATATTAAAATCATATTTAATTTATTTATTTAATTTATTTATTTAATTTAATTGTTAAATAAATCTAATAACATTAATATTAAATAATTAATGAAATTTGCTTTAAAATATTAAAAGTTATATTTTATAACTTAAAATATTTTTTAAATAACTTATTATCATTTAAAATAATTTTTAATATAATAAAATCATTTTTAATTAATTTATTTGATACATTTAATAAATAAATTACTTACCAATAATATTTAAAAAATACTAATATTTATGAAAAATATTTCAAATTATTAAAAGTTAATTTTTATAACTTAAAATTATTTTTGTAATTTTAGAATTTAATTTCTATTTTTAAATGATTTTTGAAAATTTAATTAATTAAAATTAATAAAACTTTCGCTATAGGCCTTTAGCTGACAGACGCATGTAGTAGTCTATGGTGTTCTTGAGCCTTCAAGAACATTATATTGACTTGAGTTAGCTAGTTTGACCGAGAACAACGATCGTGATCATGATGTTTCTGGAAAAGTTAAAGGTTAGAGGTTGTAGTACTAATGTAATACTACAAGATCCAACAACAAACATAATCAAAAAGCACAACACAAGTGAGATCGAAGCCTTCGAAGTAGATGTCAGAACTGTTCTTCATTTTCTGGGTTACCCAGAAATGAAGAACAGTTCGACCTATCTATTTTGGGCTTCCACAACTTGCATTTCTGTTGATGTTTTAGTGATATTAAGCTTTCAGTGTGTAGACCACATGTAAGACTACAGATTCATTACATAAAAACATTTTAACAACATCACATAAAGCAGATATGGGCCGGTCAAAGTAGTGGTCAGAAACTGATTATGAAGGTTTCTGGGTTACCCAGAAACTTCATCCGGCAATTTCGTCCTCACCACTTTGACCACTGATTACTTTGATTCAGAGAAGGATATAATGATTCTAGAGGCATGGTCATGTAGCCTACATGTCAGACAACAACATTACAACAATAAAAGGGTCTAAAACGTAAACACTAGCAAGATCTAAATCGTGAACATCTTTTGTCGAACTTTCGGGCACGTTCTGGGTTACCCAGAAACGTGTGGTCAATGTCGGTCAACGTGGTTTGACCACTTATAACTTGCAATATAAAACTGATCTAGGCATGATTCTTGATCCAGATCAAAGACCACATATCAGACTATAATATCCAACACTTAAAACACAAAAATCAAACACAGATTGAGATCTCTCTGAGGCGACATTCAACATCGGACACAAAAAAATAAAATTTCCAGATTTTGCAAATCTTGAAATCTGAGCCTCTAGATGTTATAGATCTAACATCTAGCAACCTAGATCATCATTAGACACCTTATACAACATGTTTAACGAAAAAAATCTAACATCTAACAACAGATTGATGGACAGATTTCTTGGCTAGGGTGTATACCTTCTTTGAACGATTTTGATTTCTGGCTTCTGATTTGGTTATGGTGTTCGTGGGGCTGGTCTTGGAAGTTGATATACTAAGAAATTTCATAGCGATGAGCTTAAGAGAGTTTAGTTTGAGTGTTGTGCAAAATATAAGTGAACAAATGTCATTTCTCTCTCCTCCAATCTATATATAGAAGTGTATGTAATGTATATGTCTAGAAAATGGGCTGATATATGTTGATTTTTGCTGAGATTTGTCACATTGGTTGCATAGGGTTGGCCAAAAACTCTCCCTAGGTCAAAATCTATGTTTGTAGCTTTAATAATGCAAAGGGCATAATGGTCATTGGTCTTTCCAATTTAATGGCAAAAATGGAACTTGACAAACCCTTAGGGTTTGACCCTTAGGGTTTAACCCTAAGGTTTAGCATATAGCATTTATAAAATTTAGCACTTAGGGTTTGAAATATATATAATTTTAGTTTATAAAATTGTAATTTAGAAATCCCTAATTAGATTAGGTTTAGTAATTATATTATGAGAATATTAGGGTTTATAATTTACTAATTATAATTAAGATCACTAATTTATCAATTAGAGCTCCCATTTGATAATTAGGGTTAATAATTTAATAATTAGGATTAACAATTTAATAATTAGGGTTAATAATTTGTAATTAGGGTTTCTAATCACATTAATCATGATCATTTAGGGTTTAAATTCGCTAATGAGCATTAAACATCCTAAATTAGTAATTAGGGTTTCCAATTTGACAATTAGGGTTCCTAAATATCGATTAGGGTTTTAATTTCACCAGGGTTTTAGTCAATAATTGGTTTACCTAATTAGCATTTATATTTATAATTAGGCATTGATCACATCATTACGATTACCTAATCTTGAACTCTAATTTGTATTTTAAATTAGGGTTTTATAATATTGACCAACCATTATCCGCATATGATACATATTTATTACTTTGAAAAATCAAAATATAATTAATATTATATTATTATCATTCCTTATTCCAAAACCAAAATTAGGGTTTGAATTCCATATCTGATTTACCTTGCATAAACAACTTTATTAATTAAGTTAAAATATTTAACTTAATAATCCACTAAAATTCATATAAATAAAAATAATTAATTATAATACTACAATAATCATTTCTTATATTATTTAAAAATATAATATCATATTTCCTTTGAAAAATAAATAATAAAAAATTTCTATAATAAAATTAATTATTAAAAAATATAATTTATAATGATCATTAATTCTAAAATAAAATTATTTGTAAATATTCATGTAATAAATATATTTTTATTTACCACATAAATACATATACACATTATCTTGTACAAATCCTCATCCTTAAAATAAAAAAAAATTATACGCAAAATTTCTGTTTTATTTATATAGAAAATATCGGGTTATTACATTCACCCTCCCTTATAAAGATTCCGTCCCCGGAATCACCGTTTTAAAACTTACACATATAAGAGTACATAGCATACACAGTCATTTCAAGTAGATCTCGATCATAATTGATCGAACTGATCTTTAACTTTTCACATAAAGCTTGTCTTTCTGATTAAACGGAAATTTGATTCCTTAAAGAACTCAAATTTCTCCTTCAAAATTTCTTTATAAAATAATTTATTATTTATAGAAAATCATATATAAGAAAATAAAAGTTATCTGAATAATTATGGAGTTCTATTGCAATTGTCATGTAGTATCACGGATATCACATGTTGAAGACCCTTGCGGTAGATTTTTTGTCGACTTGCTAGATGATGTTGGTCTGTGATCATGAAAGTTCATAGCTTTTCCCCGTGTTCACGCTTTACGCCTCTCTCGTCCTCCTTTTCGGACAATCCTTCACCTTATGCTCCTTTGATCCGTACAGAAAACACCCATTTATAGTTCTAGGATTGGGGCAGTTGGGAGAGATATGGCCCTCCTGCCCACACTTAAAACATACAAATTTACCTTTCAGACATTCCCCCAAATGGTTCTTTCCACAGTTCCCACATTGTACCAGCTGCTTCTTCTTTGTACCTTCCTGCTTCACCTGCATACCCCCAAAGTTGTTTCCCTTCCTCTTTTCACTCCTATTTCCACTGTTTGTTTCCACCTTCCCAGCTCCCTCAACCTTACCCTTGTTCCTTCTTTCCTTGTTGTAGAGACTCATGGCCTCACTCCCCTCCTCAGCTATAATAGCTTTCTCCATGAGTGCTGCAAATGTAGGGATTTGCAACACTGCCACCTTATTGTAGAGCTAGGGTTTTAATCTCAGCTCAAACCTTCAAGCTTTCCTAGCCTCCGTATCAACTTGATGCAGAGCAAACCTAGCCAACTCATTAAACTTAGCGGCGTATTCTGACATCGTCATATTCTCCTGTTTTAATTCCAGAAATTTTACCTCCATCCTAGCCTGCATACTAGATGAAAAATAATTTTCGAAAAATAGAGTTTTAAACCCTTCCCAAGCAACTACACACTCTCTTGTCCTCACTTTGATTAAGCTTCCCACCAAAAATTTGCCTCACCCTTCATCATGTAGGTGACAAAAGCGGTCTTTTGCCCCTCAGCTACCCTAGCTATAACGAATGCCTTTTTGATTTCCTTAACCCAAGTTTGGGCTTCTATAGGGTCAATTGTACCTCGAAATTCGGGCGGTCCTGCAGCCTTGAAGTCCTTGAAGTTTGCCAAGCGGTTGTCTGGCTGGTTCCCTACGACTAGTATTCCTTATTGCATAGCCTGAGCTACCATGTTTGCAAAGTGTTGCATTGGATCTGGTTGTTGTCCCCCAGCGTTGTTGACAGATTCTTCTTCCCTTCAATTTCTAGTTTGACGTCTTGGCGGCATTATCTAATTAAATAAAACATAATTTAACTTACATTCTAAATCTTATCACATAAGTTTAATATATTAAACTTGTTTCATTACTCAAACATAAGTTCATTTTCATTAATTCTTAGTAATTTACATAACATAGCCCATATTGCTATCCCTTTGTGACCACAAAAGTTGGGATTTACTTCCTTAACTTATACAAAAGTTGAGAATATTTCATTACATATACATATTTATCACAAATATTACATTAAACACACCTATACCACAGAACCTATACTACCTATGCATTACGCCTTTTTCTTGATCTTGGACAACTTTTTGCCTGATGACCTCCTATTCCACAAATAAAACAGACACGTTGCTTTGGATTGGGACAATGAGGAGAGAAATGTCCTTACATCGCAATTGTAGCAAACATATTCCCCTTTTCTGCATACACCTTCATGTTTCTTGTCACAATTTGCACACCTTTCTATTCGATTAATTTTTCCTTGGTTGTTATCAGGATTTCTTATATCACGGTCTTTCATCTTTCTTTTCCCCTTCTTGCTCGGAGCTGCGCATGCTTTGTTGCTTTTAGCTCCAATTTGGTCAATTTGGATTTTAAGCTTATCTTGTTCTTCCATTATTTCTATTAATGCTTTCCACAGTTGGCTATTTAGTAGTTTTTCTATTTCCCACAACTTTTCCAAAGAGAAACACGGTCCCATAGATTTTACACACTCGGTTGATGCTTGATTAGCTCAACTTGATTGTCCGAATCACTATCTGTCGATTCCACCATTTTTAGGATCACGGTATTACGTTTTCACAATAACCACCTCATCGAGGTTGCCTTCACTTTGAGCCTTTATTTCATTTATTGGCTTTGATATTGGCTCCTTCTTTATGATCGAGGGTATCCTAATTTTTCACACGACATCTACACACATAAATTATCCTGATTAGCATATAATATATACACATAACAAACAGTAATTTTGTATAGGTTATCTTTTATTTGGGTTGACGATGAATTTATTCGATTCATCTCTTTTTAAACTCTATATGAGTTGTTTATATTTTCAACGTTTCCCTCTGTTCTAAAGTTATAGCCTAAGGTCCATCCCACCTAAGGTTTCTAACCCTATAGCTACGATACCATGTTGTGCGCCCCAAATTGGTACTTGAAACCCGAACTTCGGTGATTCACGATACCATTTCTATAAGCGAGAATAATACTAATAATAATAACAATAATATAGATTATCAAATTTAATTTACATATCATCAGAATTTTAAATCACAAGTAGGAAACCTTCACACATTCGTTACATTACATGATAATTAATATATATCATCATTATCCTAATAAAGTCTAGTTATTACAAAAGATAGCATTATCTTTCATTCAGCGACCTTCCCTTTCCCTTTGTTCTTGGCAGAGCCTTCAGGTTGTTCATACTTAGCTGAAAACATTTAAATTAAGCAAGGATGAGCATCTGAGTGTCCAGCAAGTAATAGTAACAATAACATTTAGCTGAATGAATTAATTGTTTTCTTTGAACGATACTTCTACAACGAATCAACAGTTGTGAAGTAAGCTGAACCAATAATAAACAACATATCATTTCGATTTCAAATTTTTGAAACTACGTATTGACTATAAATGATGATCATTTGAGAGACTATTAACATTGTTTTCTATTTTCGAAAAGGTTCAATAGAACTTTATCTGTAAACCGTCATAACTTACAGGCACGGGGGGTGATCAGCCTGTTATGCCCTGTATTGATCAATACTACATTATAGGACGATGTTTTCGTCCAGCTTTTCCGCCTTAGGCGCATAAAAGTTTTCCATATTTGGGATTTTTATATCAATCTAGAATCCGAACCAAAACAATTCAGTTGGATAACAATAACGTTCTTATCTTGATCAACAACAATTTTAAGTTTGTGTCTAGCCAGATCAAATAGCTTAGACGGCTTTTTAATTCAATTTGTACATCTTTGGACATAGATAAGTATGTATCAACATGTGATAAAATATAATGATTATCCAAGTGAGGACACTTGTATAACCAAGTTTAGAAATTAACGAACAGAATATATTTCTTGATCTACAATAACAGAATTAAGGAACTTGTACAACAGATTATAATTTAATAACTTACTTATACAGAATCATTGCATAAGTATATACAAAGGTTGAAATATTTGAACAATTGAAAAGAATAGTTTAGATATTATCTTACGCATGTCCATTGCATAAAGTAAATGCAAAGGGTTAGATACTTGCCTTGTCTGCTGCTTACACAACTTAGATTTATCTTTTATATCAAGCTCTATCATTAAATAGATCATTTGTTTGATTAGAATAACATATCATATCATATTGTCTTTCGCTATTTGCGATTAAAGACATAACCTAATCACATTGTCGTATAAGTTTAATGACCATTGAATCACAAATAAACATTTATCAAGTCAACCTATCTAAGTCAGATCAATTTCGAAATATATCGATTGTATTGACAACTTTATCGGTATTTATTAGTCTAAGACTTCTATAAGACTACAATATCCATTTAGAACTTAAATATCATCATATTATTTTTAAATGACTTATAATAATTTTTAAATATTTATTATAATTTATCATAAATTTTTGAAATATAGGAATCATTATTAAATGATTTAAATATTAAGTAATTTCATTATCATTAACATTTAATTAATATTAAACTATTAATGAAACCATTGTCAAAATATTAAAGTTATTTATAATAACTTAGAATATTTTAAAGTATTAATATTACCTTAAATGATTTTTAAAACATTTAAAATCATTTTTAAATAATTATCATTAATATTTAAATATTAATGTATTATTTATCAAAATATTAAAAGTCATTAATTATAACTTAAAATATTTTTAATTCATTTATATATCCTTTTAAATGATTTTTAAATTAATAAAACCATTTTTAAACTATTTATTTAATATAATTATTAAATAAATTTAATATCATTAATAATAAATATATAATTATTAATATTTAATTATTAATGAAATTATTCTTTAAATATTAAAAGTTATATTTTATAACTTAAAATATCTTTAAACACTTTATTTTCATTTAAAATGATTATTATAATATTAAAATCATTTTAAACTAATTTATTTAATATAATTATTTAATAACTTTAATATCATTAATAATAATTAATTAATGAAATTTACCTTTAAATATTAAAAGTTATATTTTATAACTTAAAATATTTTTAAACTATTTATTTTCATTTAAAATGATTTTTATAATATTAAAATCATATTTAATTAATTTAATTAATTTATTTAATTTAATTATTAAATAAATCTAATATCATTAATATTAAATAATTAATGAAATTTGCTTTAAAATATTAAAAGTTATATTTTATAACTTAAAATATTTTTAAATAACTTATTATCATTTAAAATAATTTTTAATATAATAAAATCATTTTTAATTAATTTATTTAATGCATTTAATAAATAAATTAATTACCAATAATATTTAAATAAATACTAATATTTATGAAAAATATTTCAAATTATTAAAAGTTAATTTTATAACTTCAAATTATTTTTAAAATTATTTTTGTAATTTTGTAATTTAATTTCTATTTTTAAATGATTTTGAAAATTTAATTAATTAAAATTAATAAAGCTGTCATTTATAGGCCTTTAGCGACAGCTGATGTAGTCTATGGTGTTCTTGAGCCTTGAGAACATTCATAGCTTGACCAACTTGAGTTAGCTAGTTTGACGAGAAGAACATTTGATCCGGTCAGCCATGATGTTTACGGAAAAGTTAAAGGTTAGAGGTTGTAGTACTAATGTAATACTACAAGATCCAACAACAAACATAATCAAAAAGCACAACACAAGCGAGATCGAAGCCTTCAAAAAGTAGATGTCGGAAGCTGTTCTTCATTTTCTAGGTTACCCGAAAATGAAAGCGATTCGATTTTCTATTTTTGGGCTTCCACAACTTGCATTTACATTGATGTTTTAGTGATATTAAGCCTTCAGTGTGTAGACCACATGTAAGACTACAGATTCATTACATAAAAACATTTTAACAACATCACATAAAGCAGATATGGGTGGTTAAAGTAGTGGTGGTGAAGCGCTTATGAAGGTTTACAGGTTACTAGAAACTTCATCCCAGCGATTTCGTCCTCACCACTGACCATCGATTATTTTGATTGAGAGAAGGATATAATGATTCTAGAGGCATGGTCATGTAGCCTACATGTCAGACAACAACATTACAATAATAAAAGGGTCTAAAACGTAAACACTAGCAAGATCTAAATGCATGAACATCTTTGTCGAACTTTTCGGGCGCGTTACGGGTTACCCGAAACGTGTGGTCAATGTCGGTCAACGTGGTTTGACCACTTATAACTTGCAATATAAAACTGATCTAGGCATGATTCTTGATCAAGATCAAAGACCACATATCAGACTATAATATCCAACACTTAAAACACAAAAATCAAACACAGATTGAGATCTACTGAGGCGACATTCATCATCGGACACAAAAAATAAAATTTCCAGATTTTGCAAATCTTGAAATCTGAGCCTCTAGATGTTATAGATCTAACATCTAGCAACCCAGATCATCATTAGACACCTTATACAACATGTTTAACAAAAAAAATCTAACATCTAACAACAGATCGATGGACATATTTCTTGGCTAGGGTGTATACCTTCTTTGAACGATTTTGATTTCTGGCTTCTGATTTGGTTATGGTGTTCGTGGGGCTGGTCTTGGGAGTTGATATACTAAGAAATTTCATAGCTATGAGCTTAAGAGAGTTTAGTTTGAGTGTTGTGCAAAATATAAGTGAACAAATGTCATTTCTCTCTCCTCCAATCTATATATAGAAGTGTATGTAATGTATATGTCTAGCAAATGGGCTGATATATGTTGATTTTTGCTGAGATTTGTCACATTGGTTGCATAGGGTTGGCCAAAAACTCTCCCTAGGTCAAAATCTATGTTTGTAGCTTTAATAATGCAAAAGGCATAATGGTCATTGGTCTTTCCAATTTAATGGCAAAAATAGAACTTGACAAACCCTTAGGGTTTGACCCTTAGGGTTTAACCCTAAGATTTAGCATATAGCATTTATAAAATTTAGCACTTATGGTTTGAAAAATATATAATTTTAGTTTATAAAATTGTAATTTAGAAATCCCTAATTAGATTAGGTTTAGTAATTATATTATACAGGAATATTAGGGTTTATAATTTACTAATTATAATTAAGATCACTAATTTATCAATTAGAGCACTCATTTGATAATTAGGGTTAATAATTTAATAATTAGGGTTAACAATTTAATAATTAGGGTTAACAATTTGTAATTAGGGTTTCTAATCACATTAATCATGATCATTTAGGGTTTAAATTCCGCTAATGAGCATTAAACATCCTAAATTAGTAATTAGGGTTTCCCAATTTAACAGTTAGGGTTCCTAAATATCGATTAGGGTTTTAATTTCACCATTAGGGTTTCTAGTTAATAATTAGGGTTTACCTAATTAGCATTTATATTTATAATATCCGACATTGATCACATCATTACGATTACCTAACAACCTTGAACTCTAATTTGTATTTTAAATTAGGGTTTCACACAGTAATACTAGCGTTTGTCTTATAACGCCATAATTGACGAAACATTATCGGTCACGTATCTGATACATATTTATGCCTTTGAAAAATCAAAATATAATTAATATTATATTATTATTATCATTCCTTATTCCAAAACCAAAATTAGGGTTTGGATTCCATATCGATTTACCTTGCATAAACAACTTTATTAATTAAGTTAAAATATTTAACTTAATAATCCAAGCTAAAATTCATATAAATAAATAATAATTATAATAACTACAATAACCATTCCTTATATTATTTAAATAAATAATATATATATTGAAAAATATAATAAAAACATTTCTTTAAAAAAAATAAATAATATAAAACATTTAATATAAAATAAAATTAATAAATATTCATGTAATAAAAAATATAATTTATAATGATCATTAATTAAAATAAAAATAAAATTATTTATGTTTTATTCATGTAATATCGGGTTATACACTTTTTATTTATATAAACTCATAAATAAATTTCGATGTACACATTATCTTGTACAAATCCTCATCCTTAAAATCCAGGACCTCCATAAAAAAAATTATCCCCACCTCCGAAGAACAAAATTTCTGAGCTTTTATTTATATAAAAAAAATGGAACAAATCGGGTCTAATCCCAAGTATGCATACCGACATAGCTTATTACCATAATTACGCTCATTACATATGCTCAAGAGTTCTCTTCCCAAACATGGTGCCACGCCTTTCCATATCTCGGTACCACGCACCCTTGAAAAGACAGAAGTTACTTTACTCTTCCAAGTTTCCTCTTTATATCTTCAGGACATCAATCGTCTCTGAAACTCTCAATCGCTCTCAAACACTGTTCGTGAAGATGAAAACCAGACATGCTAGACAACTCTGTAACGAATCTAAGGACGAGGTATCACTGCCCTCTCCACCTTCTCATCCTCCTGGTACTCGAAGACTAAAAAGGAAGCAACCTTTTGTCATGACCATCTCCGGTGACTCATCTCCTGACGAATCTGAAGCAAGTTTACCTTCTCCTCCACCGATTGGGACATCAACTGGCACTAAACGGCAAAAAATCAAAGAAACCTCACCTGGCTCCCCTCCGATGATGGTAATCCCTATATCTATTTCAGTGCATTATGTTCTTGAAGATTTCTTTAGAGGCCATAATTTCGAACTTCGTTTTAAGTCCTCTATCTGTCAAAAATCCTTTGTTTATGAAAAATCAGTTGACATGTTTTACTACCAAAACTCGCCTCTTCAACACCTCCTTGAGTCATGTGGCTTATCTTCTTTAAGTGCTCCTCCTTTTGTAGCTTACCCAAAATTAGTCCAACAATTTTATACAAACCTTGAAAATAATGGCAACTGCTATACCTTGTTTGTTAAAGGTAAATCTCTGTTTTTTACTGCTATGAATTTAGGGAGCATATTGTCCATTCCATATACAGGAGAATGTCTCTCTACACTTAAGGGACCAGTTTATACTCTTATGTCCCCTCTTGACCAACTTCGAACTATCATGGCTGACCCCACCCTGTCGATAGTCACTCTTCCAAAGACCACTGAAGTATCTCCTATTTCCATAGTCCTTCACAAATTTCTAAGGTACAATCTTATTCCTCGTCTTGGTGGTGGGGCTGACTTCACCTACCAGGATCTGGTTCAGGTGGCTCTGATAATGAAAGGGAACCCATTCAATTTTTCTCTTATGATACTTAAACACATGGTCAACTGCATCAAACATTCCAAAAAATGTCTGCCTTACAGTTGTTTCCTTACAAAGTTGTTCACTCACTTTCAAATCCCACTAGACGATGAGGGCTCCATCACAATTACTGATTCCATTGATTCTATCTATCTCAAAAGTGCTCATCTCACACTAGTAAATAGAAAGTTCATGCGAGTTGCCCCAGAAAATCCCCCTATCCAAAATCCCACTCCTCCTACTTCACAACCTCCCTCCCCTGAGATTCTCACTCTCCTTCATACCATCGCAACCAATCAAGCATCAATCACTGCTGATGTTAAAGATATCCAATTTGACGCCCCCAAAATTAGGTATACATCACCCATCTTGAGTTGCCAGATACATGGTTTAGAATTCAAATACAACTTAATAATACAACTGTCGTGTACAATACGACAAAACATAAACTGTGAGTTTGAATACAAATATTGTCTACTAGAGAGTATACAAACTCAAAAGGAGTCCTCATTATAATTATTATCACACTATTTCACATAATAGTGAGGACTAGTAATGCACAATCTAGGACCATCACTCTGTTCCCCGACTCGATAATTTTATTCAGGTTCCTCGTCACGAAAAAAAAATGCTCTCTCTTAAACTACTGGCTTTAGCTTGTCTGGGACATCCTTTGGTGCCTCCATCCTAGCTGAACTTGTCTTCGGTGAACGACAAAATCGGGCTAAGTGACCTTCTCTTCCACAATTATAGCATGCTTTGGACAGCATCACACAGTTTGGACTGATGTGTCCCTCCCCTCCGCATTTGAAGCATATAATAGGTGGTCGTTCTCCTTCCTTAACAACGGGTGCTGGTGATGACGTCTTTCCATCATTGTTGAATCTCCTCTTCTTGAAATGTCCATTCTTATTGTTTTGACCATGATTACCACCGAAGTGGTTACCATTTCTGGCATGTTGATTCCCTCCATGCTTATTGTCACCGCTTTGATGATCAATTATCACTTAGGTATTATCATTTTGTCATTTTGCTCTCTTTTGGTTGCGTTGACTCGTTATCGCGCTCCACTAATTGAGCCCTATTTACAACATCTGAATACAAACACAGTTTATGAGAAATAAGATATTGACGTATCTCTGGCTTTAAACCTCTTAAAAACATCCACATCATTCTCTCTTCATTATCAACCAAGTGGGACGTAAATCGGGACAACTCGGCAAACTTGGCTTCGTCTTTGCGATACTTGGCCATGTTGTTTTGCTCAACTTGATAAATTCCACCTCCTTCATGTGGCGAATGCTTTCGGAAAGTACTTGTCATTGAACGACTCTTGGAAATTCTCCCAAGACATCTTGAAAAGTCCAGTTGAGTAACGCTTTTCTGATTCCCACTAGTGATCTGCCTCTTCACGCAACATAAAGGTGGCAAAGGGAACCTTTTGCTCCTCGGAGCATCCCAAGATATCAAATATCTTGGTGATCTAATTTAACCACGTCTCCGCCTTAAGTGGTTCTGGCTTTCCCAAAAACTCCGGTGGTCCTAGCTCCTTGAATTGCTTAGCGGTGACCAACCGTGGGTTGCCATTGTTTCCTCCTGCATTATGAACAGGAGTCGCCTTCGCCTGATGTTGCATGAATTCTAAAAAACTCTTAAACGTACCGTCATTCGTCAATTGATTAGTGTTGTTTACAGGAGGATTATCGCCATCCTGTTGCACATTGTCCTGATTATTGATCTGTGGAGAATCAATGGTCTCCTGTGCTCCATTGCTTATCTCAACATTTTCAGATGTCATTTTCAAATACTGCCACAAAACAAAGGTTAAATGACATGTAACATATTATCCCTATATTCTGACCGACCAATTAAATACCAAATAAACTTAGGTAGGTCATACTAGCGAAGGAATTCCCCGTCTCTCCCCTCCTAGTTCTTGTCTCACATCTCAGCCAGGGATCATATCCCTAAGCTTTGATACCAACTGTGACGCCCCCAAAATTAGGTATACATCACCCATCTTGAGTGTCCAGATACATGGTACATAATTCAAATACAACTTAATAATACAACTGTCGTGTACAATACGACAAAACATAAACTGTGAGTTTGAATACAAATATTGTCTACTAGAGAGTATACAAACTCAAAAGGAGCCCTAATTACAATTATTATCACACTATTTCATAGAATAGTGAGGACTACTAATGCACCATCTAGGACCATCACTCTGTTCCCCGACTCGTCCCAGCTATATTCTCATTTCCTGAAGAGAACAGTGAAAGAAAGGGTGAGCTCAACTAGCCCGAAGAAGAAATATTATGACTAAGATAATGCGAATAAATTATCATTAGCCTTAAATAGTGTTAAACTGATACAATATAACAAACATCAAGTTTAACTGCAGCAGAACAAGCAATCCATTAAAAGAGTCAAGTAGAGAATAAAATCTACTATCTTATATGATTTAAAATGTTTTTCATCACTTTTATCGCTGAGACTCAGCTTAATAAATAATCCACATCATCAAATCACCCCTGCACTACGGCCAAGGATATTCTTTAGTATCACGACCACATAGATAAAGATAATCATGTTTTCATCAACGATCCTAATCATGTCATAAAACAATTCATCTTTGCACCCTTGGCCGAAGAGAATCCATAGCCATAATCATACCAAAAACTCTCCATCAATGCACTACGGGCCAATGAAGACTTTTTCCACATCATTTGTAACATTATAGTCATGATTACACCGAATAATCCTTGGTCATAATCATACCAAGTCCATCTATGCACTACAGGCCACGGATGATTTTCAACAAAATATAATCATGAGGATGATGACAATGATATAAGAATTCAATAAAAATAAGTTCAAGAATTAATTTATCCAGGAACTAATAACGTCCAAATTGTCAACATGATACTGCTTTATAGAGTAAAATTCAAGAATTCTCAGAAGAATATTTCCATGAAAAGATCTTTGGATGAAGCGCAAATATCGAGGATATTCCACTAATTTCATGGAGTATGGAAGTCAAAGTTTTAACTGTTGAGTATAATAAAGAATGGAATAACAAAAGAAATCACCATGCATGCGGATTGCAGATGTATGAGTTATTCCAGCGAATAATAATTAATGGAAACGAGTTAAATGCGTAAAAGCTATGAGCGAGGATGTTCCAACGAGAATAATAAAGAGAATAATAACAGAAATCACCATGCATGCGGTGCCCGCGCATAGGCGAGTTATTCAATGAGAATACCAATAAAGAGCGGAACCCGGTCCGGTAGTAAAAAGCTTGCATGACGAGGATATTCAGCGAATAATAAAGAATGAAATAATGAGAAAAATTTCACCAAGTAGAGGGTATATCAGCGTATCATAAAAGTTATTCCAATGAATAATAAAGAATGGAATAATGAAGTTCTCTTCATGAATAAGAAAGAAAGAATACCCCTTATGAATATAAAAATAATATTCCCTACCTTAGAAAGAAAAGTATTGGATATAGAAGTAGTGAAGTAGCAAAACACTTTTCTTTCTTTTCTCTATAGTTTTCTCTCTAGAGTTTCAAAGGTGAATCGTAAGAAATAATGAATGAATGAGCTTCTATTTATAGAAAAATGAACCGCATAGTAACTAACTCATGAGCGGTCCAGATTGATTTACTTTAACTGATTTCGGTCCATATTTAAAGCAAAATCTTTTAAATAAAATATAATATATTCTATTTATAATCTAATAAAATGAATAACTTTATAAAAATTTTACTACAAAAACACTATGTAGGCACTATGCAAAAACACTATGCATAATAAAATATAATATATTCTAATTATAGAATAACTTTATAAAAGTATTACATTTTATATATAAAAAAAATTACTATACAAAACATTATCACGATACTTATGCAACACTATGCATAATAGAATATAATATATTCTATTTATAGAATAACATTATAAAAGAATTCTGTTTTATTACATTAATAATACCAATAAAACAAAACTGAGTGACTTATCACGTAAGTATCAATAATCAATACTGTGTGCTACTATGCAACCACGCGTCTTACTGTACTTTTAACACCGGGTGTTTCAACAGTTAATGGTAAAACTTCCGCCGTTATTTCCATAAAATATTTTTGTCATTTTCTCAATCAGACAATAATTTCATTGTGGGGTCCACCAATGATTGTATTGTCGTACGGATATTCCCCGACAAAAAGAATATTCTCCGACCAATCAAATATTATATAACCACTTGCTTACTTTGAAAAATTTGTAAATATTACCCACAACTATAACATTACATCAAATCAACACCATAATATTAAAAAAATTATTTCGAGAAAATTAAATATTTATTCGTAAAATCTGGGGTCTCACAATCTCCCCTCCTTATGGAATTTCGCCCTCAAAATTTACGTACGTACCTGGTATGCTGAACAGGTGAGGATACCTCGACTTCATTTCAAATTCTAACTCTTGAGGTATAACCTTTGAGTGTTGAATACGATTCTTCTTATCCAAGATTTTAACACGTATCTCCTCAAACGTTAAATCATCCGCTATCTCGTCCGGTTCTAAATTAATAATGTGGTTCGGGCCGTCCACATATTTACATAACATCGATACGTTAAAAACGTTATGAACACGCGACATACTTGGCGGTAAAACGAGTCTATAAGCCACAGTTCCTACTCGATCGAGGATTTTAAATGGGCCAATTAAATCGAGGGTTGAGATTTCCTCTCTTCGTCGATTCTTGCTTCTAGAATAACGCCCTCTTGAACCTTCTTAATTCTTTACATTCATCAGCTCCGGGTGTGTAGCTTGAGCGAATTTAACTTTATCGATTAAAGTCGATTCTACTCGTATATTCGTTATCTTCATGTGGGTTCGTATATTCGCACTTGTAACCGCATACGATCTTCTACTCAACGCATTAGCTACCATGTTCATTTTTCCTACGATGGTATTGAATGGTACGATCGCAATCTTCAACAGCTCGAGTCAATGTCTTTGGCACATTATACGATCATTTTAGGTGAAGAAAATATTTAAGGGTTTTAGAAATGGGTTTTGTACTGGGGTCAATACAAAATTCGATTTCAAGCTCTAGGGGTAGGCTAAGAAGTCTTCAAGAATACGTCAAGAAATTTATTAACAATAGAAATATCATTCAAAACTGTGACTCTCATCCAAGACTTGGATAGTACGTCACATTGATACCTATCAACTTGTCACCGTCATTCACGACGTTGCCTACAGAAAGTCTGGCTTCGGTGCATTCCACACAAAAAAGTCAACAATGAAAGGATCGGGGCTCTTTATTTATGGCTTGATATGACAATGATTGACTTTAGTGGTTTGGTTACTTTGAATTCGCATAACAGGTTGCTTAGGAGTATGAAAGCTAACAACCTTACGAAAAGCATGATGAGTAGTTAACCAATCGATTCCTAAAATCGCATCAAAGGCAAGTATTTTCAAAGAGATAAGATTGACAGGTAACGTGAAAGTGTTGATTTGAACAATATTTATAAATAGTGGAGGTAACGAAGGTTTCTCCCAACTGAGTTTAAACAGATATATCAAAGTCTAACTTCTCCAGAGTTAACTTCAAACATTGAACACAACTAGGTGCAATAAAAGAGTGAGTAGAACCGGTATCTAACATGGCATAGACTTCGCAAGAGTTTATGACTAACATACCCGTGATAATTTTATTCAGGTTCCTCATCACGAAAAAAAATGCTCTCTCTTAAACTACTGGCTTTGGCTTGTCTGGGAAATCCTTTGGTGCCTCCATCCTAGCTGAACTTATCTTCGGTGAACGACAAAATTGGGCTAAGTGACCTTCTCTTCCACAATTATAGCATGCTTTGGACGGCATCACACAGTTTGGACTGATGTGTCCCTCCCCTCCGCATTTGAAGCATATGATAAGTGGTCGTTCTCCTTCCTTAACAACGGGTGCTGGTGCTGATGTCTTTCCATCATTGTTAAATCTCCTCTTCTTGAAATGTCCTTTCTTATTGTTTTAACCATGATTACCACCGAAGTGGTTAACATTTCTGGCATGTTGATTCCCTCCATGCTTATTGTCACCGCTTTGATGACTGTTATCACCGGTATTATCATTTTGCCGGCTTCTCTCTTTTGGTTGCATTGACTCATTATCGCGCTCCACTAACTGAGCCCTATTT
Source organism: Panax quinquefolius (assembly GCA_020205615.1). Taxonomy (NCBI): domain Eukaryota; kingdom Viridiplantae; phylum Streptophyta; class Magnoliopsida; order Apiales; family Araliaceae; genus Panax; species Panax quinquefolius. The sequence goes on from CM035169.1 coordinate 98,878,822, forward strand.
ACAACATCTGAATATAAACACAGTTTATGAGAAATATGATATTGATGTATCTCCGGCTTCAAACCTCTTAAAAACATCCGCGTCATTCTCTCTTTATTATCAACTAAGTGGGACGTAAATCGGGACAACTCGGCAAACTTGGCTTCGTACTGCGATACGGTCATGTTGTTTTGCTCCAACTTGATAAATTCCACCTCCTTCATGTGACGAATGCTTTCGGGAAAGTACTTGTCATTGAATAGCTCTTGGAACTTCTCCCAAGACATCTTGAGTGCGTCAGGCTGGGTACATTTTACAGATTCCCATTAGTGATCTACCTCTTCACGCAACAGATTCCCACTAGACTTTGATATATCTATTTAAACTCAGTTGGGAGAAACCTTCGTTACCTCCACTATTTATAAATCTTGTTCAAATCAACACTTTCACGTTACTTGTCAATCTTATCTCTTTGAAAATACTTGACTTTGATGCGATTTTAAGAATCGATTGGTTAACTACTCATCATTCTTTTCGTAAGGTTGTTAGCTTTAATATTCCTAACAAACCTGTTATGCAAATTCAAGTAACCAAACCACTAAAGTCAATCATTGTCATATCAAGCCATAAATAAAGATCCCTGATCCTTTCATTGTTGACTTCCTTGTGTGGAATGCACCGAAGCCGAACTTTCCGTAGGGGACGTTGTGAATAACGGTGGCAAGTTGATAGGTAGCAATGTGACGTGTTATCCAAGTCTTGGATGAGAGTCACAGTTTTGAACGATATTTCTATTGTTAATAAATTTCCTGACGTATTCTTGAAGACTTCTTAGCCTACCCCTAGAGCGTGAAATCGAATTTTGTATTGATCCTAGTACAAAACCCATTTCTAAAACCCTCAAATATTTCTTCAACTAAAATGAACGTATAACGTGCCAAAGACGTTGACTCGAGCTATTGAAGATTACGATCGTACCATTCAATACCATTGTGGGAAAGCGAATGTGGTAGTTGACGTGTTGAGTAGAAGATCGGATGCGTTTACGAGTGCGATGTTGTTAACACAAAGACTCATTTCGTATAACTTACAAGTGATGAAGATAGAGTTAAAGACTCTAGGGACCCACGTGAAGATAACGAATAAATGAGTAGAATCGACTTTAATCGATAAAGTTAAAGTCGCTCAAGCTACACACCCGGAGCTGATGAATGTGAAGAATAAGGTTAAAGAGGGCGTTATTCTAGAAGCAAGAATCGACGAAGAGAGGAAATCTCAACCCTCGATTTAATTGGACCATTTAAAATCCTCGATGAAGTAGGAACTGTGGCCTATAGACTCGTTTTACCGCCAAGTATGTTGCGTGTTCAGAACGTTTTTTTATGTATCGAGGTTACGTAAATATGTGGACGACTTGAACCACATTATTAATTTAGAACCGGATGAGATAGCAGAAGATTTAACGTATGAGGAGATACGTGTTAACATCTATGATAAGAAGGATCATATTCGACGCTCAAAGGTTATACCTCAAGAATTAGAATCTGAAATGAAGTCAAGGTATCTTCACCTCTTCGACATACCAGGTACGTACGTAAATTTCGAGGGCAAAATTTCATAAGGAGGGGAGATTGTGAGACCCCAGATTTTATGAATAAAGATTTAATTTTCTCAAAATATTTTTTAATATTATGGTGTGGATTTGAGATAATGTTATAGTTGTGGGTAATATTTATAAATTTTGCAAAGTATGCAAGTTGTCATATTATATTCAATTTTTGGGGAATATTTGTTTTATCAGGGAATATTCGTGCAAGGGCACAATCATTGGTGGACCCCGCAACAGAATTATTGTCGGATTGAGAAAATGACAAAAATATTTTATGAAAATAACGGCGGAAGTTTTACCATTAATACTGTTGAACTACTAGGTAGTAAAAGTACAAGAATGTCGTGTGGTTGCATAGTAATACTGCAGTATTGATTATTGATGCTTATGTGATAAGTCACCGGTTTTGTTTTATTAGTATTATTAATGTAATAAAAGCGTAAAAACTTTTATATAAAATAGAATACTTTTATAAAGTTATTCTATAAATAGAATATATTATATTCTATTATGCATAGTATTGCATAGTGTTTTGCATAGTAAAATCTTTTTATATAAAATGTAATACTTTTATAAAGTTATTTGTTTTATTAGACAATAATTAGAATATATTATATTTTATTATGCATAGTGTTTGCATAGTGCCTGCATAGTATTTGCATAGTAAAATCTTTTATAAAGTTATTCGTTTTATTAGATTATAAATAGAATATATTATATTTTATTTAAAAGATTTTGCTTTAAATATAGATTGTCAGATTAAAGTAAATTAATCTGGATCGTTCATGAGTTAGTTACTATGCAGTCCATTTTTCTATAAATGAAAGCTCATTCATTCATTATTTCTTACAAATTCACTGAAACTCTAGAGAGAGAAACTATAGAGAGAAAGAAGAAAAGTGTTCTGCTACTTCACTACTTCTATATCAAGTACTCTTCTTTCTAAGGTATGGAATATTATTTGTTGTACTCGTAAGGGGTGTTATTCGTTTGTATTCATGAAGAGAACTTATGTTATTCCATTCTTTATTATTCTGTTGGAATAACCTGTATACGCGGGCTACCCTATACTTGGTGACATTATTCTATTATTCCGTCTTTACTATTTCTCGTTAGAATATCCCGTGCAAGCGCTTTTTACGCCGGACTCGATTAAAATCTTTATTATTATGTTGGAATAACTGCCTATGCAAAGAAATCGCATACATGGTGAAATTCTTCTAATATTCCATTCTTTATTATTCTGTTGAATATCACATACATGCGTTTTATCTTGGGACCTAGCTCTGTTATTATTATTCTGTTGGAATAACCTATCTATACGAAGTACCACGTGCATGGTGATTTCTTTTGTTATTCCATTCTTTATTATACTCAGTTGGTTAAAATTTTGACTTCTATATTCCATGGAATTAGTGGAATATCTTTGATATTTCCGCTTCATCCAGTATCTTTTCATGGAAATATTCTTCTGAGCATTCTTGAATTTTACTCTATAAAGCAGTATCATGTTGACAATTTGAACGTTATCAGTTCCTGGATAAATTAATTCTTGAACTTGTTTTATTGAATTCTTATATCATTGTCATCATCCTCATGTTTATATTATGTTGAAAGTCATATGTGGCCTGTAGTGCATAGATGGACTTGGTATGATTATGACCAGGGATTATTCGATATAATCATAACCGTAATGTTATAAATGATGTGGAAAAAGTCTTCATTGGCCCGTAGTGCATTGATGGATAGTTTTTGGTATGATTATGGCTATGGATTCTCTTTGGCCGTAGTGCAAAGATGAATTATTTTATGGCATGATCAAGACTGTTGATGAAAACATGATTATCTTAAGCCGTAGTGCATGGATAATTCGTGGTCGTGATACTAAAGAATATCCTTAGCCGTAGTGCAGGGGTGATTCGATGATGTGGATTATTTATTGTCGAGTCCCAAATGATAAAAGTGATGAAAACCTTTTAAATCATAGAAGATAGTAGATTTTATTCCCTACTTGACTCTTTCTAATGGATTGTTTGTTCTGCCGCAGTTAAACTTGATAGTTATTATATTTTATCGGTTTAACATCACAAGGCTAACGATAAATTATTCTCGCATTATCTTAGTCATAATATTTCTTATTGGGCTAGTTGAGCTCACCCTTTCTTTTATTGTTCTCTTGTAAAATGAGAACGAGCTGGGACTAGTCGGGGAACAGAGCATGGTCCTAGATTGTGCATTAGTAGTCCTCACTATTCTGTGAAATAGTGTGATAATAATTGTAATGAGGACTCCTTTTGAGTTTGTATACTCTCTAGTAGACAATATTTGTATTCAAACTCACAGATTTATGTTTTGTCGTATTGCATACGTATGCGGTTGTATTATTAAGTTGTATTTGAATTCTGTACCATGTAGCTGGCGACTCAAGATGGGTGATGTATACCTAATTTTGGGGGCGTCACAGAAAGCCCCCTCTTTCCTGGGAATGATCTTGTTGTTAAATATTTTGAGTTATAATATTAATGATGAATAAGTTCGTGTTGATTAAAGATGAAATTGATATTTCCATTGTGTTGGGATTATTAGTGTTAGTAGAAATCGACATCTATTCCGATAATAATTGATGTCTGGAGGTTATATTGACCAATCGGGTAATTAATCGTATATATGAGCAATTATTTGCTATTAATTCACATGCTTATAACTATTTGTTTACATGTGTGTACTATTAATTCACATGCATGTACTATTAGGGGAGGTGGTGCAAGATTTATAATACTTGCATGACTAAATTAAAAATAGAGGTATAGATGAAGGTACTATACTATAATTATTTTTTTCACATGTATAGAACTATTGATTCACATGATTGTACTATTGATTCACATGATGTACTATTAGGGGAGGTGGTGCAAGTTTGATAATACTTGCAGGACTAAATTAAAAATGAAAGAAAAGATGAAGGTATTATACTGTAATATTTTGAGCCCCAAAACGTGCAATTATCGAAACTATATTTTCCTATAAATAGAAGTTCATTCTTCCTTCATTCTCACCAATTCACTAAGACTCACAAGAGCAATTATAGAGAGAGAAGCTATAGAGAGAAAGTTAAGAAGAGAAGTCGATACTTCACCGCTCCAAAGATCCAGTCTTCTTCTAAGGTAAGGGGTATTATTTATTCATATTCAGAAGAGATATTATTTTTCGTATTCGTATGGATATTATCTTCGTTCAATATTCGTATGAAATAATATTTTCTTCCATACTCTGTAGTATGTAAGTAATATTATTTCGTTTCGTATTCGTACTTCTACACTCATTTTGTTGAAGTATTGCTTATATACTCCGTAAAATTAGTAGAATATCCTTGATATTTGCGCTTCATCTAGTATCTTTTCATGAAAATATTATTCTGAGCTTTCTTGATAATTATTGATCTTTTCATGTCGGAATACTATTTATGAGTTACTATTAATGAGTTACTATTTACGAGTTACTATTCACCCGGTTACTATTCACTCAAATATTGTTCACTCGGGTATTCGGGGCACTTTTCGTGCTGGAGTACTATTCACGAGTTACTATTCACAGGTTACTATTCACTCGAATATTATTCATTCGGGTATTTGGGGCACTTTTCATGCCGGGGTACTATTCACGATGTGCTATTCCCGAAGTACTATTCATAGGGTACTATTCATCCGAAAGATATATTTCTTTTCTGTCCAAATTATTTTTGATACATGAATATTATTCTTGAATTTTACTCCATAAAACAGTATCATGTTGATAATTTGGATATTTTTAAACTCTGGATAAATTTAAAGTCTTTAATATTTATCCTTGATTTCGTTTGATTAATGCTTATATCATTGTCATCATTCCCATGCTTATATTTGTGATGAAAGTAATGTGTGGCTTACGTGCATAGATGGACTATTGATTGGTATGATTATGACACGAGATTATTTGGTATAATCATGACCATAATGTTACAAATGATGTGGTAAAAGTTTACATTGGCCCGTAGTGCATTGATGGAGAATTGTTGGTATGATTATAACCAGGGATTATTCGGTATAATCATGACCATTGATGATTACATGAATATCCTTGGCCCGTAGTGTAGGGATGATTCGATGATGTGGTTTATTTATTAAATTTAGTCTCAGCGATAAAGTTGATGAAAAACTTTTTAAATCATAAAAGATAGTAGATATCATGTTCTACTTGACTCTTCTAATAGATTGCTTGTTCCGCTGCAGTTAAACTTGATGTTTATTGTATTTTTATCAGTTTAACATTGTTGAAGGCTAACGATAATTTATTCTGCATTATCTTAGTCATAATATTTCTTACTGGGCTAGTTGAGCTCACTCTTTTTCTTTCATTGTCCTCTTTAGGAAATGAGAACATAGCCGGGACTAGTCGGGGAACAGAGTGACGGTCCGAGATGGTGGCTATAGTAGTCCTCACTATTTTATAAAATAGTGTGATAATAAATGTAATGAGGACTTCATTTGAGTTTGAATATTGTCTATGAGACAATATTCGTGTAAAAACTCTAAGCTACGCTGTTGTCGTATTGTATAAAAGAAGTTTGTATTTGATTTATGTACCATGTATTTGGCGACTTAGAAATGGTGATGTATACCTATTTTGGGGGCATCACACTCAATCATACGAAAAGGGTATTCATGCACACATATCATTTTAGCAAAAAGCTCCCTTACTTTTTCTTTATCATAATTGAAGAAATTTAAGTTACCAGATTTACCTTCAACTTCTAAAGTAGGATAAGATAATACCTACTGCTTGGGTTTTCTTGAAGCAGAAATTGAAGCCAACCAAATAGAGCAGGAGTTCATGTGCCTATTCAAATGACTGGTAGACCCCGTATTCTGAAGAGCAAGCCTTGAGTGACAATGCTTGCACTCAACCTTTTTGGTTTCATGTGTTAATGTCACAACAGTAAACTCGTCCCATGCTTTTGAGGTCTTTTTTTTTTCTTTTTTTCCATGCTCAGCTTCAACCTCAAACTCAGTAGCATTTTCAGGCTGAGAATCACCAGTAAGTTGAGGTTGATTTTTAGTTTGAGTATTTGGCACTCGAGATGGTCCAGATGGGTCATCAATCAAACATATGATCTCATTGTTACCTCAAATAAACAAACAAAAAATTATCAAAAATTCAGAATTAGAGACAAAGGATATAACATATGCATGCATAATAAAATTACCTTATTGAGTATTACATTCAACTAAATACATTATGAAATACAATGTCATATAAATTGAAATACAACAATCATGCTCACATAAAAATAGTATTGTAATATCCAGTCAAAAACTAGAACTATATATATACTTATTTAAGTACAACATTTACCAAAGGTATGACAGAACTGTAGTGGCAAAATATAAGTTGCACAAAATAATCAGACTCCAAAACCTTTATTGATGAGACGGTGCACTGTAATACTCGCCCTCATATAAAGAGATCAGAGAACTCAAAAAACAGTAGAAGGATCATTCATAGTTCATACTATATATTTCAAAATTCACATAAGAAAATTAACTTTGATCCTTGCAGCATAACAGACTGTTATCCACACAAACAAAATATTTCTAATGCATAATGGGAGTGAACGTTTATACAAAAAAATGCAGGGAAATAGTAACTTTTGTACCATAAGAATCCTTGATTCTTTTGTAAGGAAAGTCTATGTTTATCAATTCTCACTACTAAAGTGAAAAACCAAACAACAGTACAACACCAATTCAGATAGTCAATAATATTCATTTCCAAATTCCAACCCATTTAATACCTTAAGCAAATGAGTCACAACCAAAAACACTCACATTATCCATGTTTAAAAGATGTTTTGGTTTGTGATTTAATACTCAATCGAAAACACTCTTCACTGTAGTAGCTTCATAGTATCTAATACAAATTTCTAACCTAGTATTGTAAATAAATAAAATCCTTCTACTGTTGATATACACGTCTTAAACAAGCTACAAACCTCTAATTATGAGAAGAATAAGTAGCAAAACAAAAACTATTTTTATACAAAGTTCTAACATGACTAGAAATATATCAGAATATGTATATTAAATGATACATCCAACAACAAAGTACATAAATAAAAAATGATAAATCAGATGTGTAAATAGCTAACAAAGCACATGAACATAACATTCCAAAAATCGATAAAATCTTTCAAAACCACATACCAATCAACAAAAAACTACAGATCTATATTGAACAGACTGTTATAGAAATGTATATACCTGAAGCATCAAAGTGTTCCATTGAATAAGATCGAATTAAAACTTGAAAGCTAAAAATTAGGGTTTTAATTTTTTGATTGAGGATTTTTGGTATAACAAAACTATAGAAGTAATCGAGAATAATATATATATATATATATATATATATATATATATATATATATATATATATATAAGTAAGAACTGACTTACACAACTTGCATGTACACTTCGACCTTCATGGTTTCAAACTTCATCAATCGCTTTTTGGGAATAGGGCTTTAGTGATTACGAGATTGAATCACTAAATATTCATGTATCCAAATTTCTTTTGTGGGAAGAATTGGTCATCGGTTCTCAAATCTCACCCCCTCGAGCCTATAAACTTTTAATTTCTATGTAAACGAAGAGGCGACTGAAGAGTGAAGTGAGAAGTCTGAAGAATAAAGAGATTAATCAAACAAACAACTAAACAATCTAAACCTTTCCACTTCCTTATTAAAGATCGAGTAAGTACCGAACCCTTAAACGAGCAAGGTTCATCGAGTAAGGATCGAGTAAGAAACAGATGAAAGAGGCTAGTTCGAACCCTAAAATGAGCGAATAGTACTCTGCTCAAATTCAAGATCGATATTATAACCCAAAAACGATCCCTTGGCCCATATTCGGCTCGGATGGCTACCGAACCCGAGACCCGGATCATATTTTCGGGCTAAATCTGAATCGGGTACCGAGTTACCCGATCCGATTTTCACCCATATTTATGTGGTCTCTACTATTTATATAATTATTGGGCTTACATATTGTATTAATTTTATTACTTTATTTATAAGTTTGGTAATTAATTATTTAGCCCATAAATAATATGGTTCTTTACATAAGTATACAATAAATAGAAAGTAATTACAAGAATAGTGCATCAACCAAATACTTACAAAAAGAGTGTAGTTAGAACTCATATTACAAAAATAGTACAATTCATATTAATAAGGAAACCTAAAATTAAGGACAAATAACTGCCATAATTAATAAGTCAAATTCAAATATTTGGGATCTAACAACAAAAACAAAATTAAATTCATAATAATAATTTAAATTTAAATATTCAAATTCAAATCTCCATCTCCCTCACATACACTTTTAAATAATAGTTAAGAAATAAGTAAATAAATAAATAAAATATATGTACATGTAAATTGGGCTCTGTTTCAGTTTTTACTTTTTTAGTTCTCTCTTCCCGCCGGCTTCTCTTCCGCTACTCTGCCGCGATACTGTCGCGAATCTCAGTTGTTCAAAACGCTAATGAGAAGAAGAACAAGATTCGCCCTACAAAAAGTTTAAAAATAAATAGATGTAAATTTTACTGTTCTGAATATTTTTTTATGACTATTTTGTTACTCATAAATACTAAAATGGTTACTTTTGTATGAATAGTTGTCTACCAACTGTATCACATTCAAACGAAATTGGTAACTTAATAAAACTGAATTGGTAACTTAATAAAACTGAATTAGTACTTTTTGGTCTCGAAAGTTTTGGCTACCAACCGCATCTATGAAAAAATTCGTGTGTGGATGTGAATTAATTCACTTTGTGATGCGAATGTTTCACTTACTCGATTTTAAGGTTTGGTTACCAACTGCACTAAAAAAAATTGAAAATATGGAGGTTAATTGATTACTTTGATATGAGAGTTTGGTTACAAGGGCATTGAGACGCTCCTCAACACAGAGATCAAAATACTCTCCTTCAGTAAGTCCCTGAACCCATGGCTCTCCGGACTTGCTTTCATCAATCTCGGTAACTCCGTGTACAGAGTCAATTGCAATGGCTTCTTTACCAGTGATAAATATTTGGTTAATGGGATTACCTGCCACTTTTCAATTATTAAACTCAACTTAGATGACCGGAAAACATATAACACCCGCAAGGGAGAAAATGCAAACCTTATCAGGAGCATCAAGGTCATTTTGCAGATCATCATCACAAGAAATATCATTTGCATTTTCTGACAAAGTGCCAAGTTCATTGTAACGATCGCTGTTTTTGTTCACATTAGATGAGGAGAGAGAAGATGAAGAGAGAGAAGAAGTCATGAGGATAACTAATCCCTAAATTAAGGAATCTTAATTGTATACTAATTCCCTAAATTAAAGAATTCTAATTACACTAATATTGTAAATAAAATATAAAATTGTATTAATTGTGTAAATATTTTATGAGTACACTATTGTTGTAATTATTTTCAAAAATATAATAGAATATGTAATTCATCCTAAATAATATTCATAATAGTTTTTGGCATAATGGGCTCTAAAATTTCATAATTTTGATGAACGATTTTGACCCTTAGCTACACACCTATACATCCATCATAAGATTGAGAGACAATTGAATACCTTCACCCTCGAAATAAGAAAAAAGCGTGATCACATACAAGATGCCTTCTCTCAATTAAATGTAAAGATCTAATTAATTAATTAATTTTATGTAATAAAGACGTTCCGATATAATTTATTTAACAATTTTTACACACATCAATATAGTTACGTAGTGTCCAAATTACGGATAAAAATATTACTTATTTTATTATATTTTTCCTACTTTATTATTATTTTTTAATTTGTGTGAAATATGTATTATGGGCATCATTTTGAGTACAAAAGAAATATTTCCTTATATTTAGGTGTGTAATTATTTTAATTTAAATTTTAACGTGTGCATATATGAACACTTTTTTATATTATTTTATTTTCTATTCGCTACGAGGGCATAAACTTTGAAAATTGTATAAATGACCTATATATAAGAAATTACTTCCTCCGTCTCTTTGGTCTTGATTATATTTATTTCAAACCTCAGTCTCTAAATTCAAAAGTTTTCATATTTTATCCTATAATTTTAACAATATTTTTTATTTTATCCACTAAATTAGAATTTCAATTTTTAAAATTAATTATAAATAAAATACGCGTGTATCCCGACCCCTTGTAATTTTGCTGAAGGGAGGGCATAAAATTTCTCAAAATAATTCCCTCTCAAATTGTGGAATTACTTAAACAGCAAATTAATTTCTATAATTACTCCAGTTGAACGGTCAGGATTCATAACAATCCAAACGAACGATCAGGTCTGTTCCCCAAATTCAAACCCCCCTCGCCCTCGCCCTCGCCCTCACCCTGCCCCCAACCCACCCCTAAGCCTCGCAGTAAAAATAAAATATTCATCATCATTTCCCTCTCTCTTCAATTCACACAAACAGAATCCCTGTAATTCTGCAATAAACCCTTCCAAAATCTCTCCATTTCAAGATACCTTCCAAACCCTAATTTACACGAAAAAGGTATGGCTAATTTTACACAATCACAAACACAAAAACACCACCAAATCGCAGACAAGCAAATAAATGTATAAATTTCTTGATTTCGAGGCAATTATAAGAAACTGCAGAATTGAGATTTATTTTGTAGGTTGGGGGTTTCATTTTCTTAACCCTAAAATGGCAACAAATATCCGTCGCTCCTCGGTTTCTTCGCAATCATCGTTGCAATCATCAATGGCGAGGAGGAATTCAATGTCGGAGAATAATTCTGCGGCAGTGAAGAAGCCCCAACTGGCGAAGAAGCGGCCTGCTCTTGCTAACGTCACAAACCAAAGGGATGCCTCTCTGAATGCTGTACGGACCACAATTCTATCAAAAACTATGGTAATTCCCTCCCCCTCTCTTTATCTGTTATGGGGTTTTTCATAAATCCATTTCATTCCATTCTGATTAACGGGAAATGATTTATATGTGGACAATTTTTTTACGAAGATGGATTGGGAATAATGTGGAAGCCATGAGATATAATAAATTAGTGCGGGGTTCTTCTTAATTTTCTCCTATCCCATCTATCTATTACCTCGGCATGGACATAAATTTTTACCAAAATGTATTTGCGTGTTTACCAAAATGGGAATGCTGATTTTGTTACAAAATTGAATTACCTGTTAATTTTTATGAGGTTTTGTGGTTCTAATCGTAAGATGAAACACTATATCTTCAGGTATGTTTTGAATGGTAACCGTTTTGATCTATGTAATGTCAACCTGAGAACAAGCCTTCCTCACTGTTGCCAAATTTATATAGTTGTCTTAGTTGAATAATAAACATTCCTATGTGGTAATTGGTTCTCAAGTTTTTATGGACATTACTTGTCACTGAATTCTACATATTGTTTATTACTCCCTCCATTTCTGCAAAAAGAGTTCCATTTAATTTTTTACCTAGCAATTTGGGCAATCTGAAATTTCAAGATCGGTATGAACTTATTTGATTTTGATTAATGCAATAGAGTTAATATTGTAAATTACTTAAAAAATATTACCAAGTACAAAATTTTTATTTTGAGAAATAAAATAAATTCACACCACAATAAGAATTTTAGGATTTCGCAAAATTAACCAGGATCATAAACAAGGACTCTTTTTGTGGAATGGAGGGAGAATTTCACAGATTTGTCACTTATAGAATGTAAAATTTTGTGCTTTGAAGCATCTTTTTGCTCTTCTTTTCATTATGCTTTAACTTAGGAGTCATTTTTTAGCGATTCTAAAGAATTGAGGCAAATATAAATGGTCTGGACTACTAAAATTTAAGTTAAACTTTGCTGCAATGTCTATCTGCATCTCACTAACTATAATATGCATTTGATTGTTCACTTGACATAGAACTTGGACCATAACTTTTATAAACTGAAATAACTTCTTCACAAGTTTTATGAAATGTTAACTAAGTGTTGTTTATGAAGGTACCCTCTGAGGGTAAAGTTGCTAAAATGAAGAAGAAATCTTCAAGTTATGATGCAAGTATTCCCAAGAATTCTCTGCCCAAATCCGTGAATGTGAAATCAAGTGCAGTTGATTCATCCCGGGTTACATATTTCAGCAGAGTTAACCAATCCGTAGTCGGTATTACTGCTGTTCCTGCCACTAGTTGCATGGATATTTCTCCTAGTCAATCAGATGGTGGGTCAGTTTCCTTTGATGAGAACATGTCTACCTTTAATCCTTTAAAGAGTCCAGTGTTTGAATACATAGATAATTATGATGCTTCAGCAGTTTCCTCTATTGAGAAGAAGACATGTGATAGTCTCAACATATCAGATCATTTGGAAATACCAGGTGCTTTCTTTTGACATTCTTCGTTTTGTCTTTCAGTTCACTTGCCTATTTGATTTTGGTTTATTACTTTTGAAATAGGAATTCTGATATTATACTAAAGCATTTGATGAAAAAATTGGCCATAATATCTTGCTTGACTAAGTTACTCTCTCTTGACTTTTCTAATCTAAATATGTTGCTCTATTCTCAGGGGATACATACAAGAATAATATACGTGTGGAGATGGAAAAAATCCATAAGCTGGTTAATTTTGATGACAATATTACGGACCCACGATTTTGTGCAGTGATTGCATCTGATATCTATAAGAACTTGCGTGACTCTGAGGTTTGCCATCTTCTTGCAATCTTAAAACTTTTCCAACACATTTGTCATCAATTGGTCGATAGTAATTTTGTTTCCAACTCTTGTGATGTCTTGTACTTCTCTGTTTTCAAAGTGATACCATTTGGAAAACAATGGACTATATAATTATACATAAGTTTTATGGGTTGAACTAGGGTAACAATCTCTTTAATTAAATTTAAAACTAAATCAACAGAGTGGCAAGGCTATAGATTTTTGTTTTGGCCTAACATTCATTTTACAAAGCTATACATGTTATTACATAATATATTTCTATAACCTGGAAGTATTTTGTTATGTCATCAAGCATTTCTCAAATGATCCTACTAATGATTATCTTTGTTAATATGAAGCATGATTTGTTATGCATATCAAACTCAAAGGACACTGGTTATTAGTCTACTAAATTTCATTTAGTGTCTATGAACAAGAGCTAAGGACAGATCCCTAGACAAGGTTGACCTTTCCATCTTGAAAATGTGCTGACACTCTCCAGACACTTCTTTCATATGTCCAATTTTTAAATAAAAAGATTTCAGTTGATTAAATGTTAAGACTGTTTTTTAAACTTATCTCAACTCAATGTTCCCTAAGCACTAATATTTTAGGGCAATAAAGAAAATAAATTGTTAGACAAGTATAAAGAAAATGTGCAGTCATAATGAACATAAAATAAGAGAGCTAGTTAAAATAACAGGCAATGGAAAGAACGAGTATAATAACAAATACAAAATATAACATACATATTAGTGACTAGTTATATTTCAATATAGCTATACTTGTATGAATAACCTTGAGACCTATATTCTTTTAAGTTTTAAATTTGCCCCATGTTATTCCGATACTTTTCAGGCAGACCCTGGTCACTAATATTATTGAGTCGAAGGGTGTTAAGTGTTTTATATTTTTTAGAAAAATTTGAAACTGGGTTTGTTAAATTAAATAAATACATGTTATATAGTATTAAGCATGTCCTAACATGTCTGTGTCATACTTCTTTAGATAGTGTTGGGTCATCGGTCGATGTTGTGTTGTCTTGTTTTTATGTGCCCTGTCGGTGCTTAATAGAATAATAAGAGAATGGAGGAGATATTTTACTCCTAAAACACAATTTAAGGTTGATCTTCGTTAAGAATTTTTAATTGCCATAATTTGCAATTCAATATATTTTTAGGTATCAAATTATAATATGTAGTCGTAATATTAGCCATTATGGACACTTTATATTCCAATTTTGTATTACATTCAATCTATCAATCCTTTTGTTTTATATGTAGTTAAATTTTTGAAAGTGCGAAACTACTTGTACCAAAATTGCTATATGAAAATAATGTACTAGGCTATTAGGACCGAACTTGGAAATTCAATTGTAATGAGATCATGGGCTGAATTTAAAGAAATATTAATTATTATTAAAAGTTTTTTTTCTGTTTCATTGTTTGTTGAAGGTGTTTCATTCCATGTATAACATAGGTTTTTGAAGTTTCATTAGATAAGTGCTTGAATTTAAATTTAAGAATGTTAACTTTAGTTTATAACTGGCAAAGTTTATGATGGATTTTACATTTGATTTTAATTTTTAGACAAAGAAGAGGCCTTCTATTGACTACATGGAGAGGGTTCAGAGCGACATTAATGCCAGCATGCGTGCTGTCCTGATTGATTGGCTTGTAGAGGTAAAAACATAAAATTTAACAACTATACACCATGAAAATTAACTCTCCCTTTATATAAAAAGTACTAATTGAGTTATTGGCAATATTGGCCACATCATGCTGCTTAGAAGTTAGAGCTTGGTGATGGAAGCAGTTTATAACTTCTTTAACTGTGTGGTGACATCTATTTCTCTCTGTAGGTTGCTGAAGAGTACATGCTTTTACCTGAAACATTGTTTTTGGCTGTTAACTATGTAGACCGTTATCTCTCTGGAAATAACATCAACAGGCAACGATTACAGTTGCTTGGTGTTGCCTCCATGATGATTTCTACGTAATATATAAATTTTTCCCATCTTTGTTTCTGATTATTCTCTCCCCCCTCCCTCCCTCCCGCCCGCCCACCCACCCACCCACCCACCCACGCACGACATGGTAGTCTTTCTCTCAACACATTCACAGAGATGATAGTAAAAATAATCTGAATATATGATATTTCTGCCAGTAAATACGAGGAGATTTGTGCGCCTCGGGTGGAAGAGTTTTGTTACATCACTGACAACACATACTCCAGGGACGAGGTTTTGTTCACTCGCCTTCTTAAACTTGCCAATACTAGATGCTCTTGTACAGTTTATGTTTTTTAACCTGCATTGATAAAATTAATTGCTACAGGTCTTGCAAATGGAATCTGATGTGCTGAATTACTTGAAGTTTGAAATGGCAGCAGTAACTGCTAGATGTTTCTTGCGGTAATAATAAGCATTGTGTGATCTTAATGAAATGATTAACTACATTTCCTTTTACTGCTCTGTTATTGACTTGATTTATTCATGCAGGCGTTTCGTTCGCGCTGCTCAAGGGATTGATGAGGTAGCTATCTTGGACTTCTGTTCTATATAATTTGGAAAGTTATCTTTGTATGTTATATTTGGTTTTAGTGCTGTAGCCTGTATGAACAATAATTTGTTGGCGCTCATTATTTGTCAAATGTGGCAAATGAGCAACTCATGTCAAGAAATTCAGTATTAGTCGGTATAAGAATATTCATATACTTTAAGATGTTATGGTGCTCCATACATATTTATGTTACCCAGACACCTGTTAATGATATGCAATATTAATTGTTTTTTTTACACATTTGTATTCAATTGTGTGTTTTCTGCTGCTTTCAAAGGTTCAATCCATGCATTTGGAGTGCCTGGCGAGCTACCTTTCAGAGTTGTCACTGCTGGAATACAGCATGCTTTGCTATGCACCTTCTCTAATTGCTGCTTCAGCAATTTTTTTAGCCAAATTTATACTTAACCCTTCAAAAAGACCTTGGGTAAGTGCATAAAGAATATTTGACATCATCTCTTGCTGCTAAAGCATATATCGATTTAATCAACAAACATAGATTAAATGTATACATTCTGTGGTACAGACTATTACCATGGAGCATTATACACTTTACAAGCTCTCTGATTTGTGTGACTCTGTAAAAGCTCTACATCGTCTTTGTTGTAACTCCAACAGTTCTAGTTTACCTGCAATCAGAGAGAAATACAGTCAGCACAAAGTAAGCAAGTCTCTCTCTCTCCTTTAATTTCTTTCAGAAGTTCTGACTAGTGAGGCCGAAGGCCAAATGTACTAATAAGCATCCGTCTTGATAACTTGCAAAAGTTGATGCAAGAGAGAGTTCACTAAGAACATTATAAACTGAGTAACAGAAAAACTAAAAACTTATATATCGACCTATCCAAGGTAATTCACAATAATTCTAAACTTTCTTAATATATAAAAGCTTGACCACTTGCTTCTACTTGGTTTACAAATCTTTTGAAACAATTTTTTTCGTTTACCCATTTGTTTTGTGTTCTTATAGTTCTTCTAAATAGCAAACTATCATATTTGTAGAATATTTGAGATAAGGTGACCCTAAACCCTAAACCCCAATATTTTGTTATGGACTCAATACGCCACGGAACCCTCGTCCTAGTAGTTGAGTCCTATCTAGTGGAATATTAGTGGAAATTGTGCCCTGCAACATTTATTTTGTAACTTTATCCCCTACTATTTTGAATAGGAACTCTTATTTAGCTAAAATGTACCACATTTGAAGATATGGAATTCTTATTTCCACAAACCTTTTTCTTAGTTTAAGGTCTCTACATGAATAGTAAGTAGGTCTCGCACTTGTAACAGAGGAACTTCTGGAGCTATCAAAAGGGCTTGTGAAAATAACAATTCCTATTCATAGTCTTGCTTGTATCATTTTGTTGAAAATATTTCCTGTCTGTTGATTTGCCCCTTTGCATCAGTACAAATTTGTAGCAAAGAAGTACTGCCCGCTTTCGATGCCTCCGGAGTATTTTCATGAGCTATGCAACTAGGCATTCACATTCTTTTTACCAAAGGTATTGTTGGATAGACACAAATGTACATGGTGCAGCTTTCTTGGTTTTACTTCAATGTAAAGTACCATTCTCTACCCTTTATAGGAATGAATTTAGTGGGGAACAGCTTTGTTTTAAACGTTGTAGAGGCTTCCCCTTCAGCTTTATTAGGCATAATATTGCACCAAATAGTATAATATTCTTTACAATAATATTGGATCTCCATTCTTGTGGTGTTTAACTGATGTAAAGAATCACTTCTTTATAATGGTTACAATATTTCAGGTTTATGGTATTTGGTGTTTGAAAAAATCTGCAATTTTACCTAGTAGTATGTTGATTCGGATACATTAGACTCTTACATTGAAATGAATTGAATAAAGACTTTTTAGCTATTTAGTGCATTTTGCAATAATTAAATTTTTATTGCATTGAACTATATCTAGTTGAATAATTTATGAAATATGATGTATGTTAACGCCAAGATCTTTCTCCACGTCCCAATCACCAAGACGCGTCCGATATCCTGCACAGTTCAACAAGTCAACACCAAAAGCTTGACTACCGACCGTTGGGATAGCTCCCAAGGTGAGAGAGTCAAGATTTCGGCGATCACAAGGTCAACAATGGAGAAAAAATAATGTCTAATGTCTGAGAGAGAATAATAATATTAATGTGTAATATTTTGATAATTACCCTCCTTTGTGATCCTAGCCCCATACATACTCTAATCCTGTTTTACCGTGCCACCCATCACCTCTTGACACCTTTTTCCCCACTCCCGGTCATTTCAGCCGAAAGTATGTAGCCTACTCTCTCACCTGCTACCACTCTTTTCCACCGCCGGTCATCTGAGTCCCATCCTCATTAATGCCATGCAGAAAGGTGACAGACATAGTAGTCAACTATCGTTTGACATAATGATTACCGGTCAAAGTTGGGTTAAGTGACAATTTGTATAATGGGCCAATTCAATGACTAAGCCCAAATAATGAAAATGACCCAAACGACCGGATCCAACCGAAAGGACCCAATGAAATAATCAAATAACTGGGCCCAAACCATTCGGATCAACCAGGACTAGCATAACATGATCCAAGGGAGGAGCCCATTAAGTCTGGCCCAATAAGGAAAAGGATTATGGCCCAACATCGCTTTTCTAGTCTTTTATTAAACAGGTGTTTAATGAAAGACTATAAACAAAGATAAAGCCCATGACATAACGTAATTATGATAAATCACAAGAGGTCCAAAGTGAAACTCACCAAAGCCCAACAAAACCTATCCAAATTGATATCAGAATAGAAATGGGAGGCCCAATAAACACACGTCCACTCGGTGAAGATATTTAGACCCAAAACGGACGAAACCTCTTCCCATTCACCATCATTCATTGAATTAAATGTACCACCTCGATTACCGTGGTAAATCACAATATAAAAGGTAAACTTTACCAATTTCGCGGTTTTTACCGCCAATTTGAAATTGAACCTTTGAGCTTTCTTCTCCTCGCAAAACTTCTTCCTCCTCTGTTTCACGAAATCTCAACAATGGTGACTATGAATTCCAACCAAAACTCTCCCAACCCAAACCCTAACCAAGAGGGTTCGAGTTCAAACCCCAATCTTCAACAACCATGGGGAAATCCACCGATCCCCTCCGCACCAGCCTTCCGACTTCTTCAAGGATCGGGAACAACCCTCATGCCAACATCCCTCCTCGTCACACGGAACTCGAGATACGATCCTTCTGACTCAAGTATCGATTCCCGACATGTATGCCATAAGAGCTCTCGCTCTCAAGAGCGATGTACCAAATGACCGGACGGTTGGGTCGCCATGCCACCACCTTCCGAAAAAGGGGTTCGCTTACCTCTCCATGCTTTTGTCGTTACCTCCTAGGGTTCATAGGAGTGGGCTTTGCTCGCTTAGTGCCCAATTCCTACATCCACATCCCCGCATTCATTGCCTTTTGTCATGAATTAGGATTTCTCCTCCGCTGACATCTTCTTCACCTCTTCTCTCACGGAAAGTCTCGAGAACGAGGCTTCAAAATGTTGAGTAAGCAGCTCCCGACCCAACACCAGATTCGAGAGGAGACCTTGATGGATACCCTTCCAAAGAACAAGGGTTGGCACGAGAAGTGGTTTTTCATCACGGACCCGAGATCTCTTCTATTCCAGATTGGACTACCTCTCGATCGGGTCTCACGACTTTGGAGACATCTCAAGAGCGTGTGAGGAGATGGACAGACTTTTCAAGAAGATTCCTCCAAAAGAATGGAGTTTTACACACTTCGACCAAACAAGCCCGGCTATATGACCACAAACGTAAGTTTCGAACAACTTCAGAATATAATTTTTGAGATATATAAATGATACGGGTTCTGATATATGGTTTTTTGCAGTGTCTCTGATCAAACCAACTTCTTTGGAAGTGAAAGATCTGGAAGATTTTTTGGCAGGGAAGAATACGGATGCGAGCGAAGAGCATCCGACTGAAGAGTCTTCCCGGGCTGATCCCCCTGTCACCGATCCACCAACTACCTCCCTTCAAAATGATGAACCCCAAACCGATGAGCCCAACATACCCGAAGAATCCCTCAGACCCCGCCGAAGAAAAAGATCCGCCAAAAAATCCAAATCCACCCAACCGGATACACACCCCGAAAGTGATCCGAAAACAATTCCCGAAGCAACCCCACAAACAGCCCCAGCATCCAACCCCAATCCTACACCCTCTGAATCTATCCCTGTGAGGAGGAGTTTGCTCGACATTCCTTTGCACGATAGGGCCAAGGTTCTTCGTGTGAAAAAGATAAGGACGAGGATAACCCCCCTGACTGCCGAAGAGCTCCGAGTTCCTTCGTCTTCGGCTGACATCCCTCCGATAATCCCCACAGAAATCCAAGTGCCTGATGATGAACCGACCGGATCTGTCCCCACTCCATCCCGAAAAAGGAAACATCCATCGACAACACCAATTTTTGATTCATCTTTCGCACCTTCGCCAACCCCGAACCCACTCCTCGCTTTCGGTCTCCTTCTCCAAACCATACATGTGGACTCTCGCCCGATTCGCAATCAACCCCGCCTTCCCTCCAAGACAAACGATCGCCGAATTCCAAAGAGGACGCCATGGCCTCTCCAACCATGTGGCCTCGATTTAATGCCCATTTTCCCTTTCAACTGTTCAACGCCTTCGTTCGTGAAACCGATGATCATCTGTTCGGGAATAGTTCAAACGGGGATTTACTCAGCGAGGGCATGAGCTACTTGGCGAAGGTAAACGGTTCTCTTGTTTATTTCCGAATTTATCTTCATACTTATACATCTGAAAAACCGATCAAATAATATTGGACATGATAAAGCGAATGTCGTGTTCAAGGCGTCTCGTCCGAGGTCCCTCGAGGTCAATCGAGGAAGAGGCTCTGAGGAAAGAGAATGCCCTTCTGAAGTCTGCCTTAGCTAGGGAAAAGACTCAACGCGAATGCATTCTTCATACAAATGAAAGGCTTCAAAAAGAGTTAGCCCAAGCCAAGGGAGATGTGAAGGCCTCCAATGAAGAACTAAAGTCAACCAAAGCACAGCACGAGGAGATCGTCAAAATGAATGTTGACTTGGTTCAGAGGAGCGAGATAAGGATGGAGAAGATCAAGGAATTAAAGGCTGATGCTAAACTCTTGACTAAGAGCATCCAAAAACTAGAGCTGGCAGAGACTCGTCATCTGAATAAACGGAAAAAGCTTGAAGAAGAAATCTGAGAACTTAAGGCCCTTCGGAACCTTGGGCCTCCTCTGACCGATGATCTTCGCAAACAAATCTGTGAAGAGTATCGAACTCGGATGAGATCAACGGGAAATAATGAAGATATACTCGAGAGTTACGAGTCGTCACGGAGTCGCGGGCAAGGAGAAGTCGATTGTAGCCAACGCGATCCATCCTCGCTCGACTCTTCGGGATGACGAGGATGGCGCTAAGTCGATTTTTCCTTGGTTTTATCAAGAATATTTATGAAGACTTCTGTTATGTTTCTTTCTTTAATTTATAGGACTTGTAAAAATTATCTAATATTGTAATTAGATTGAATATTAATGAAAAAAGTGGTTTCATTCCTTATGACTTTGATGTATTTACTTTATGTCAATACTCCAATATTAATTTAACTCGAAAGATGCACAAATTCTTTCATGGACTGAACTCGAACTGTTAAGTAACAACTAAACATGTCATATAACAGATAAGATGAAGTTAAAGAATGAGGCATTTCAACTCAAAGACTTAGAAAAAATTTAGGTAATAAAGTAAAGGGATACTTATTAGTTACCAAGTGTGAGAGATGATTCGCTTCATTAGGAATTTGTTTACCTTGAAAGGCCTAACAAAATCAAAAGATGACATTTGCCTACCAAAAAGGGCCCGATAAAGTCTAAAGGACAATGCTTAAGGGCTTACCACTTGCTTACCAAGGGCCCGACAAGGTCTAAAGATGACACTTGCCTACCTTAAGGGCCTGACAAGGTCTAAGGATGTACAATCGCTTACCAAGGGCCCGATAAGGTCTAAGGATGACACTTGCCTACCACTTAAGGGCCCCGACAAGGTCTAAGTGTCGACAATTACCTACCACGCAGGGCCCGGCAACATCTTAAGGATGACACTTGCTTACCACGTAAGGGCCCGACAAGGTCTAAGTGTCGACAATTGCCTACCACGCACGCGGCTCCACGACAACGTCTTAAGGACCACCCCGATAAAGGTAAGGAAAAGGCTACCATCGAATGGTCACGAGTCCACCCGAACCTCCTAGCACCATTGAACTGATCAGCAACGAAGACAAGACTTGTTTGAGAAAAAAGGAACTTTTATTGATGATGACATAAATATTTACAGACTTCCAATGTACTGACATCATTTTTACCGAAAGTACTTCCTAAGCCCGCCGCCTCGTGCAAGTATTCTTAATTGTCGAATTCGCGTTTAATGCCTTTCAACCGATAAGTCCCCTGGCTTAAGACTTCAAAGTTGATTTCATACGGTCCTTCCTGGGTTTGGCATCGCCTTTCCCAGATTCTCGAGGTGTAGATGCTTGACTTCTCGAGGACAAAATCTCCTACTTCAAACTCGCAAAACTTTACCCCTTGTTATAATGCTTGGCTTGGCCACTCTTCGTTGATAGTCGCCAATTTGATTAAGGTCGCTTTCTCCGACTTCCTCAAGCAAATCAAGATTGACCTTAAGCCCTTCCTCATCAGTAGATCTCTTTGAATTGGCTAACCCAAGACTTGAGATCCAATTTCAACGGGACTAAGGCATCGCACTATAAGCCAATCTGAAAGGTGAATCCCCTTGTAGTCCTCTGAGTAGTTCGGTAAGCCCATAACACGCTAAGTAGCTCTTTCCGCCATCGCCGCCTGGCTTCATCCAATCTACGCTGATCCCATTCAAAGCAGCAGCTCTCATTGGTCACTTCAACTTGTCCGCTTTGATCGAGGATGAGCCATCAAGTCTTTCTATGTCGGATCCCAGCTTCTTTCAAAATGCTTCAAATTTCGATCCCACAAACCGACGCCCATTGTCCGATATTACCACCTTAGGAACTCAAACGAAATACTACCGATTCTTTCAAAATTTCAAGCATTTCTGTTCGTTATTAACCTAAGTGGCTTTTGCTTCTACCCATTTGGTCATATAGTCGATGGCAACTATAACAAAACCGACTTAACCTTTTGCTTTTCAGAGTGGGCCCAAAGATATCAACCCCCTGCATAAATAAGGGTATAGGAGACAAGATCGAGTATAGCTCTTCTTCCGGTGGTCGAATGGGATCTGACCGTTGAGTCGACACTTCTCGCACTTCGACATATTCAAATTGCTTCCTTCAAGATGGTAGGCCAAGAATACCCTTGTCAAGTACTTTATAAAGCTAATGACTTAGCCGCTATATGGTCGCCACAGATGCCTTCATGTACTTCTGAGAGCATATTCAGCTTCAGATGGAGTCAGGCATTTCAGTAGTGGAGATGAGAAAGCCCTTCGGAACAGATCCCCATCAATCAGAACAAAATTAGCGCTCTTATACTTGATTTTCTTGGCTAGCATCCGATCCGAAAGTAAGACGCCATCTGCTAGATACTCTATATATGGAGTCAACCAGCAGTTGGTTCGGTCAATGCACATCACCGATTCATAATGGACACTAGGATGTTGCAAAATTTCTAAGTAAACCAACCCATCAAAGACGTTAACATCCGTAGTGGCTAATTGGAGAGAGTGCATCAAGAATTGAATTGTTATTACGCCACCCCTCAAACTCATAGGATTGGAAATGTTGAAGTTGTTCCTTCAATTTCGCTAGATATTTGATCATTTTTGGGCCTCGAGCTTCAGATTCCCCGTAAAGTTGCTTAACGACTAACCGAGAATCATCAAGATGATTATTCTTTGCACTTCAAGACTTTTGCCACCAGAATCTCGCAAGTACCGCCTCATACTCACCTTCGTTGTTTGTCGCTTTGAATCGAAATCATGGCTCACGCACTTGAATCCTCCCGACTCGCCGTAATAATCCTCGCCCATCGACGTCCGTGGTAGAAGACCCATCTCGCATACAAACGCCCATTTAACTCTCGCTTTCATCGAAGAATCAGAATCGCTCGTCTCGATCCTTCGCTTTTTCGCCACAACTTCATCGACTTCGTAAAACGAGCATTCAACCACAAAATCAGCCAAGGCTTGCCCTTTGATGGTGGTTCGGGATGATATTCAATGAAAAATTGGGACAACTCCATCGTCCACGCAGCCTAATCTCCCCGATACCTCGTGTTTGCCCATAATCTTCTTCAAAGGTCGATCTGTATATACTATTACCAATCTACCCGAAGTATTGCCTAAGCTTTCGACTAGCAAGTTATTAAAGCAAAAGCAAACTTTTCAATGTTCGGTACTTGTTTCAAAGATCCCAAAGGATATGGCTTATATAATAAACCGGTGTCGCGCTTACCCTCAACTTCACGCACCAAAACCGCTTCCTACCGCCAAAACTAACTAGCCGCTAAGTATAAATATAGAGGCTCAAGAGAGCGGCTTCACCAACAAAGGTGCCAAGATAAGTAGGACTTGATGCTCGAAGGCGCCCTCACACTCCAAGTCCATCAAACGTCTTCTTTGCATTCTTCTACCCTTTCAATGTATCAAAGAATCCAGAACATCTTTCTCGCCGACTTGGACATGAACCTCCTTAAAGTCGCAATCCTTCCAAATGACGTTAAACATCTTTAAATGACCGAGGAGTCTTCATGTTCAGGATCGTGAATCTTCTCGGATTGGCTTCAATTCCTCTTCGATCGACAAGATAACCTGTAAATTTGCCACCTCTAGAATCAAGGTGCACTTAGTGGGGTTCAATCTTAAATTGTGATGACGAATTGTCTCGAAAGCATTCTTCTAAATCATCCAGATGTTTATGCACCAACATGCTCTCGACAATCATGTTGTCCACGACACCTCCACATTCTCGCCAAATTGATATCCTCAAGACACGGTTCATCATCCTCCGTATGTGGTCCCAGATCGATGAGGCCGAAAGTCATTTTCTTATAGCATATATACCGAACGATGCGTAATGAACGCCGCCTTCTCAGATATCCTCTTTACATGGAAATTTGATGATATCCAGAGAATGTGTCCATGAAACTTAATAAAGCATACCCAAGTGGCATCGATGAGTTGGTCGATGTGGGGTAATGGTAGAAATCCTTTCGACAAGCTTTATTTAGATCGTGTAATCGATGCAACATGCCATTTACCATTCTCGCTTCGACCAAAGACCACATTTGCCATCCATGTGGGTAATCGATCTCAAGATGAAGTCACCGCCAACAGCTTTTGTAATCTCTTCATCAATGATTCACCGACGCTCAGTGCAAAGATCCTCCTCTTCCGTTGGACCGGTTTTTCGACGGGTCCACCTCCAACCGATGTTCGCCGATATCCCCGCTACTCTCGGCATATCCCGAGGTTCCCATGCGAAAATGTCAACATAAGATTGCAGAGCTCCATGAGGTTCGTCTCGAGAGGTTCCGCAGCACCAACCTATTTTCACCGACTTGTTCACTTTGCCCGGATGAGCTCTATCTCCCCGCTTTTTCATGGTGGTACGACCAACTGGTTCGGAACTACTACTCGTGAAGGGTTCGATCTCTATCGCCACGGTCCGCTTCGCTTCGATACTCCCCTCCTCAAGTGATCATGCCGTTCTTATAACACCTTCGCCAGATCCAAATCCCTTTCATCTCACCAACCCCATGAGCCAGAGGAAATTTGATTTTGAAATGAGGAATTGAGGTCACAACTTGCAAAAGCAATTAAAGTAGCCTTCCCAAAATAAAGATTATAATGTAATCTATACGCACAACATAAAATTTGCAAATAATTTCTACTACCGTTGGGGGCCGCTCAAGACGATCGGTAGTTCAACGGTTCAAACCCACTCGACCGGTCGTTACTAAAACCATATAAAGGAGCCTCCTGTCCTATCTCCATCTTTCGCCCGTCTAGGTGCATCCTCTGATAAGCGTGGGCATACAGAATATCTACAGAAGACCCATTATCTACCATCATTCGCTTCATATCCACCGAACCCACTTGCGCAGTCAGCACCAATGATCCCTCGTGCGGTTCGATGACTTTCGAAGGGTAATCTTCATCAGTAAAGGAGATTACCAGATTCGAATAAGGTCTCCGGCCTTCCGGAGGGTACCCGCCATCGATACGATCGAATCCAAGTAACTTCGGCGCTTCTTTCCAACGAGTTTGCCAGAAGTACCCCCAGTGATGACATCTATCACATGCCTTGCAGTCGTTCCGAGCCGGCAACGCCATTTAATCGGGTTGAGTCATTGGAACAGCCCTCCGTCCCCGCCGTTGATTAGTTCTCGCAACCACACATATCAATTAAAGCCCCACCTTGTACCTTTCTTTCAATAAAGTCCTTCAAACTAGCATACTGTCAGACGTGACCAAGCTTGATGGTAATAACAATATTTACGAGAATTCCCTTTTGGGCTTAATGTTATCTCGAGGTGGTTCAAGATAGGTTGATCCTTAATCTCGATCCAAGATAATGTACTCGCCTGTTGTGTTGAAAAGGCCGGTACGCCCTATTCACTCTCTGGGCCGGAGCGGATTTAACGCCCTCCACCCCTGCTCTCCAATTATTATATTTCTTCGACCCGCCTTCGTAGCGGTCTTTAGTCCCTTCATTCTTTTTTCCGGTCTCTATTGGTTCTCGTCCCCGATCCGTCTCCTGCTTCGGTTTCAAGAAGGACGCTTGAGGTCATCCATGGCTTCCTCTACCACGATATAGCCTTCACTTTGTCAAGGCTTCAAGCGAGACTCTTCGGGTGATGAAACATTAACTTCTTCACCAACTTCTCTCGATTTGACCAGATCTAACCCATTTCAAACAATCCAACGGGCCAGATCGTTCAGTGTCTCATCACTGGCCGATCGCTTCACGGAACCGCTTCACATATATAGCCCAAAGACTCATTCAAATCGTCGAACTCGAGCCAACGAACCATTGGTTTTCCCTTTTTTGTTGCTCCCAAGTGAGCATGAAACTTATCGCATATGTCCGCCAAGATGAAATTGAACCGAGGGCAAAGTCCCCATCCACCGCCGGGCATCCTTTCCGAAGCGTTAGAATAAAAGTATGACACTTAGCAAAGATCGCTAAAGTCATAATAATCCATCGGCCATCGAACGCTCGATCGTTGTGGTCATAGGATCCCCCGATCCATCATAACTTTCGATATGGGCAACTTCTTGGTGGGGTCGCTTTTTCTTTAAGAATCTCCGCGAAAAAGGGATGCCTTCTTTCCCAAGTATCCTTCATTTTTTGTACTTTCTAAGTCGCTCAAGTTCTTTTAACTCTTTAACCAAATACTCCACACCTTCTGGTTGAGATGATGCTCCTTTTTCCGATGACTCCTTCCTCCTCTGAGTGGACCGGTTTCTTACAATAGAACCTTCAACTCTAGAAGGACTTTTACGATGACGAGTGTCCATGTGGTGGTGTACCCTCAAGAGACTTTCTGGAGTACGATCTCTAGATATACTTCGCCTCGAAGCTTGGGCACTATGGCGAGAATGTGCAACAAGGGCTTTTTCAGGGTCTCGTGGAGTGTGATCTCGGATCGACCTCTTCATTTTTTTTTCACCGCTTGTTAGAATCGACAGGTGATGTGCCCTCTTCGATCTTTGAGGAGTAGGGCTTGGGATCTTCTTCTTTCTCGAAGTTCTACCGAGACTCTCGGGCCCCGAATGAACAAGCTCTTTCCCACTCCTGTCTCTGCTTTTCTGACCGATCATAATCGAGCTCTTCGTCCTCAACTCGCCATCCGGAGCCATCCGCTTCGCCTATATATCCCGTCGCCGCTTCACGAGTACTTCCATAGCTCTATCCGCTTCATCCGCCATCTTAGCCAACCGTGAAGCTTTTTCGTCTTGGTCCTCTCTCAGATCGAAGTTCTAGGCGAGGTGCCTTCTACTAGTTTTCGACCATGGCCGACGCTTTCTCCGTCGGAAGACTAGCCCACGCTTAGCCTTGCCCACCGCCTTCTACCAAAAAATCTTCATGTGATCGCTTTGACGCCTGTGGTTTGGCATGAACACTTATCACATCTCTAAACGATCCTCGACAGACACTCGTGGTGCCGATTCACCGGCGTACCATCTACGCTTCTTCTGTGTAGGCGTTCTACTTTACCATGAACATCGACGAGAACAAACACCATTTGTGATTGAAAAATACTCAGACACTAGAACTCCCTCCTTCTAGCGCCAATGTTAACGCCAAGATCTTTCTCCACGCCCCAATCACCAAGACGCGTCCGATATCCCGCGCAGCTCAACAAGTCAACACCAAAAGCTTCGACTACCGACCACTGGGGATAGCTCCCGGCGTGAGAGTCAAGATTCGGCGATCACAAGGTCAACAATGGAGAGAAAATAATGTCTAATGTCCGAGAGAGAATAATAATATGAAATGTGTAATATTTTGATACTTACCTCCTTTGTGATCCTAGCCCCATACATACTCCAATCTTTGCCATCGTGCCACCCATCACCTCCTCGACACCTTTTCCCCATTCCCGGCCATTTCAAATTAAAGTATGTAGCCTACTCTCTCACCGCTACCACTCTTTGCCACCACGGCCATATCCGAGTCTCATCCTCATTAATGCCATGCAGAAAGGTGGCGTATATAGTAGTCAACTATCGTTTGACATAATGATTACCGGTCAAAGTTGGGTTAAGTGACAATTTGTATAATGGGCCAATTCAATGACTAAGCCCAAATAATGGAAATGACCCAAATGACCAGATCCAACCGAAAAGACCCAATGAAATAATCAAATAACTGGGCCCAAACCATTCGGACCAACCAGGACTAGCGTAACATGATCCAAGGGAGGAGCCCATTAAGTCTGGCCCAATAAGGAAAAGGATTATGGCCCAACAATGTAGATGTAATGATTTCAGATGATTTAATGGAATATGAATTAAGAAAATAAAAGAAACATACAGAAGAAAAGAAAATAAAAATGGAAGAACTGCAAATTGGAATTGTATTGAAGAACAAGAGTTGAAGCTATGTAGTTACAAGCTTAAAACAGAGTAAACTCGGTAATGAATAATTCGATGCCCTCCTCTACCTCTCCTTTAGCTTATAAAGGTTGCTGACCTCAGCCTAACAAACTCTAATGACAGTTATCAGTTTTATCCTTCTAGCTTACTTTTTCTTAGACACTGCAAGCAGTGGTTTCGGGCCAAAGCTCTTACGGGTTTTGTTTTGATGGGTGAAAATGTGAGGCTCGTGGGTCTTGTCATGGCCCAAATTTACCAAGCTTCTCCATTTAATTTATTTATTTATTTATTTATTTTTGTACTCTTTGCTACACTAGAAATAGTAATAATAATAAATATTAAAAATAATAAAATAATTAATAATAAAAAAATACAAACAAACACGATTAATTAATTACATATATTAATTACATATCTCAATCAATTAAAATTTTAATAGTATTATTAATTAATTACCTACATTAACTACATATCTTAATTATAGTTTTTAATTATAGTTAAAATATATTGAAGATTGCATTAAAAACAAATAGTTGTTGTAACTCAGTTGGTTTGAACTCTTATTTATTTACTTACAAGTCGTGTGTTCAAGCCTCACAACCCACAAGTAGCAAAATTTTAATTTTTAAAAAATAAGTCACGGTAAAAGTCAAAGCCAAAAGGCCCCAGACTTTCACGGGCTAAACAATCAGAAATTTCAAAGCTCTACCATGGGTTCGGGCCTCTTTGCCAGTCTACTTTTTCTCTTGCAAATGACTAACGCTTCGAATGACTAACATTTATAACATTGCCACTTCCTTAAGGATCAGTCCTCGTGTAAATGTAAAATATGGAAAGTGAGATACCATCTGTTGTGCATCTTCTCATGTAGCATCCTCTTCCATGTAGCATCCTCTTCCAAGTTACATGCCCATTGAATCAAATATTCCACCTTGGACTTGTTTTTGTATTTAACCATCCTTTTACCCAAAATCTTGTCTAGTACCACCTTGAGACTGCCATCCTCTGTAGTTGGAGGTAATGAAGGACAAATGACAGCTTGAATTGCAATCATGGTTCAAAATTGCGTTCGAGTCGCGCCTCAAAGTGAGGCGGCAATTTGTTATGGCGAGGCTTAGGCCTCAAAGGGAAATACAGAGCCTTGCGCCTCATTTGGCTAAGGCTTAGCCCTCAGTGCGTTTCGCTTCAAGGCGTATCAAGGCGTAGGCCTAGATTTGAATTAAAAAAAACCCCAAGAAATTGTGAATCTCTTTTAACTGTGAAACAAATGTTAATTTATAGTTGCTTTTAGGGTTATATGAAACTTCAAAGTGATGTGTATTCTTTTGGTTAATGAATGGAAGGGAACTTATATGCAAAATAAGTGAAGGAGGTGAGATAATCTGCCACTCGTTCATTGATCGTGAATGTTCTAGTAGCACTCGTTCATATTCTTAATCCTTCTTTTGAAATTTAAAAGACATACTCTGGCATAATATTTTTTAATTTTTTAAGTACCAAATTTTAATCTTTGATACTACAACCTGATATTTTTAATTTTATTTATCTATCTATTGTAGGCACTGGAAATTTTGTTTTCATGTTACTAACCATGAAGGAGGGCAAAAACATCTTTTTCACCTCGGAGACGGCCCCGGAGAACTACAGTAAAAATCAAACCACGGAAAAAGCCCCGTAGGATATCAAATCAAACTCTGGAGACAGCTCCGTAGGACATCAAATTAACCTCAGAGACAACCCCGAAGAAAGACAGAATCAACAATAGTCAAACCATAGAGACAACCCCGAGGGATAGCCTAAAGCCACCTCTACCCCGGAGACAACCCCGAGAGGGCAAAGAGGGAATATTGATAACACAACATAAACAACAGTTATCTAGTCGCAGATAAAGTCACAAGTAGCCATCGCACCAATCCCGAGTGCAAACTGTGCAAGGCAGCTCAACAGACTAACTACGAAGACTTGAAGATGTTATTCTGGTCATGGATCCATCTTCCTGGTGTAGACATTCAAAATTTCGTTTTCCTATTAATAACTATACAGAAGGCCAAAAGCATTTTTTCACACTTCAGAGATAACCTTGGAGGATTACAACATCAAATCAAACCCCAGAGACAACACCGTGAGATATCAAATCAACATTGGAGACAACCTCGAGGAAAGACAGAATGAACAGTAGTCAAATCCCGAAGACAGCCCCGAAGTATAGCAAAAAGCCACTTCAACCCCAAAGACAACCTCGGGAGGGCAAAAAGGTTATTTTGACAAAATAAATTCAACAACCACATTATAGCTGCAAATAGGGTCACAAAGAGCCATTGCCGCACATCCGAGCACAGACTATGCAAAACAGCTCAACGGACTTCCTACGAAGACTCGAAGATGACAATTTGGTCATGGACCCATCTTCTCGAATTCGGAAAAAGGAAAGCCTCATGTCATTGTGTAGCTCTAGAAAATTTCTTTCCGGAAAGGTATGCAAGTTATGAAGGTTCAAGCAGACTGAGCGTTGGTCGGAGTACACGTACTTCGAGACAGCGGATCCCACCAGGATCAGTTGTAGATAGACCCGCAACTGATCGGGTCTATATATATGGCCTCCCCCCATTTCATTTATAGAGAGAAAGAGAGAGAGAGAGAGAGAAAGGGTCTGGGAGAGAGAAATCAGAACATTTGAGAGCGAAAGACAGCTTTTCTTCTGTTCAATCTTTGTAAATCTCTTATACAAACAATCTTATACATACATATATATATATATATATTAACATATCAAGTTTTAACCGGTGGAAATTATTTCCAAAGGCGACAGAAGCCATTCGTTAGCCATTCTCATGCCTAACTGTAAGATTTCGCCAGATCTGGCTTCTTCACTTGCTCTAATACGTATATAAGTGTTTTGTATAGCATTTTAACAGTTGATATTTGTTAGATATGAAGTTTTAACCGTTCATTTCTTGTAAATAGTCAATATTTGAGTTTTATTGACTAGATATGTACTGGATCTAGCCAGATCTAGCTTTTAACCGGTTCAAAAGTTGTGAAACTTGAACCTGGTAGCTATAATGGCTAAGATCTGTATAGATCTAGTTTTCTTTCTAGTTTTTGTAAATATGAAGCAATCATGCGGCCTTAGATCTGTATTTAGAGGACGTTAGAAGCTTTGGCTACGCGCATGCAAGGATTTAACTGATGGATCCTTTGTTTTGCGATGTTTAAAGTAGATATATCTGTTTAGTTTTAGTATATTGGCTATGCAGACTATTTATGTGATATTATGTGAGCCTAGGAGCCACATGGTCTAAGATCCAGCTGACGGATCTAGATCTGGTTCCCATGATGGACCCCT
Organism: Panax quinquefolius; assembly: GCA_020205615.1. NCBI lineage: Eukaryota > Viridiplantae > Streptophyta > Magnoliopsida > Apiales > Araliaceae > Panax > Panax quinquefolius. Next base: position 98,911,222 of record CM035169.1, read on the forward strand.
TTCAGTTGTACAACCAGCTTGCAAAATTTGTAATTGTAAAGATAGGACCTTAGAACGGTTATCCGGATTTTAAGGTCCCCGTAATAGTGAAAACCCTATGTGTGGTGCTCGAGCATACTTTGATGACTTTCATGCACATAAAGAGTCCGACACGTATATATATATATATATATATATATTATTTTGTCGAAGATACTTCGCATCTCGAGAATAAAATCAAAATAAGCCGAATACAAAATAAAATAGAAGTATCAAAGGCCTTAATTACTATGTGAACATAAGGGGTTGAAAATCTATTTTCAAAACATCATTTTATATTTTGTATTAAAATTGAACTTTTATACAAGTCAAACACTTTGTATATAGGTGCAAAAGAGGCATAACACTACTTCCAAATAAAGCACTTAGGCCCAATTAAATGCAATGAACACACACACACATACATACAAATTAGGAAACAAAAAGCGCGGTAACCGTGTTTCACGAAAGTCGGGGGGTGCCTAACACCTTCCTCCCGCTTAATCAAGTCCCCGAACTCTATAAATCTCAATTTCCAAGACCAATTAAACAAAGTCCAATATTGAGCCATATTGCATCTATAGAATAAAATCTAAATAAGCCGAATACGGAATAAAATGGAAGTATCAAATGCCTTAATTACTATGTGAGCATAAGCGTTTGAAAATCTGTTTTCAAAACATCATTTTATATGCCTTGTAGTAAAATTAAACTTTTATAAAAGTCAAACCCTTTGTATATAGGTGCAAAAGAGGCATAACACTACTTTCAAATAAAGCACTTAGGCCCAATTAACTGCAATTCACACACACACATACACACAAATTAGGAAACAAAAAGCGCGGTAACCGCGTTTCACGGAAGTCGGGGGGTGCCTAACACCTTCCTCCCGCTTATCAAGCCCTTGAACTCTATGAATCTCAGTTTCCAAGACCAATTAAACAGAGTACAATATTGGGCCATATTGTAAAACCTTTCAAAACCCGATTGAGTTGGTATAACCATTTAACTCATACCAACTGGCAGCTCTGTCCAATTCGGACCAATAAAAATCAAATCTTTTCAAATTGTCGACATTATATGTCGGTCTTTTCATGAAAACCTCACCCTTCACATCAAATAAATTCACATAAAAAACATAAAGGGTAAGAAACATATAGGAAAAGGGAGATACAATCTCTCCGACATCAACAAGTGGCGACTCTGCTGAGGATAGTAGAGGGCTTAAGCTGCATTTCAATCTTTTTTGATTCACTTCTTTGTGCATGTGTACGAAATAACGTCTTTACATTGAATGGATGTGAAAGTCTCTTTACCACACTTTATATTAGTGTTTCGCACAATGTCATTATTTTGCATGCAGTGAGACGCGATAAATGTATGTTGTGTGATTCCTCTACCAGGAGGCAAACCCGTCGGTCACTGATTACTGGACTCAAGTGGAGATTAAGTCCAAGTGAGGCTCAGAAAAGGTACCACTCAGATCTGCTCCAGTTGAAAGATCGAATTAACTTTCCATCAAGAAGATTGAGATGATCTGGGAACCTTCATGTCGAAAAGCCCGTGAGAGTAACCTAAGATAGGTCAGCCTCTGATAAACTAAATGCGAAAGAAAGTCTATTCATGCCTTTCCCTTTCAATTCAATGTAAATCTCAGTTCCATGTAAATAATATTTAAATGTAAATATCATTTCCATTCCTTGTCAATTCCATTATTGTACATATATCAAATCCTGTCATGCCATCCTATCATCAAAACAACTGGCATTTATTTTGCAGGAAAATATTAAAAACTATAAAAAACCAAGACATTGCATCGATACATGTTGTTAATGCTTATCAAGACTAAACTACCTACTCTTCTTGTAGAGAAGATTAGTCCCATTACCAGATCAAAATCTAAGAAGGCACAAGGCCTATCCACCGACATGGCTGAAAGTGCCCAACATGAATCAGGTTTCGTGTCTCGAAAGGAGTTTGAGGGTCTCAAGAATAAAATAGCAGAGTTGGCTATCCTTCTGAAAGAAAAAAGTAAAAGCACTCAGGGCCATACAAAGCCCACTCAACCAGAGTCCTCCTCACAGTGTGGCAATCAAAGTGCTGACAAAAAGGGGGAAATACAAATACCTGAACCTCATTCCAATAAAAGAACCAACAAAACCCCTAAAATCACTAACCTCGGGGATGATCAAGAAATGGGGACATAAGAAAGAAAGTCCAACAAATGGAGGAAACTATCCGGTCAATCAAAGGGACTAGAAACTATGGAAGTGTCACCTATTCAAATCTCTGCATATTCCCAGGGGTTCGATATCCTGACAAATTTCAAGTCCCAGAGTTTGAGAAGTACAATGGGGCAGGAAATCCATATATGCACTTAAAAGTATACATTGGCGAGCTGAGGTCTTATACTGAAGATGAAAGCCTCAGAATGCAGCTTTTCCAAAAGAGTCTCACCAGAGAGGCTAGAGCCTGGTATGCCCGACTGGACAATGTCAAAACCCACAACTGGGAAGAGTTAGCCCACACCTTCCTAAATCAGTACAATTTTCAGTCACAAATGACATCAGATCGATATCAAGTGACAAAAATTAAGAAGCAGAATACTGAGTCTTTTTGAGAATACGATCAAAGATGGAGAAGTCTGGCAGCACAGATCAGCCCGCCTATGACAGAAACTAAAATGGTGATGATTTTCATATACATCGAAGAGGCACCTTACTATAAGAGGATCCTAGCAGGAATAGGCAAGTCATTCTCGGAGATGATCAAACATGGTGAAATGGCAGAGACGAGCCTGAAAGCGGGAAAGATTAAAGACGTCACAGCCTTGGAAGCAGTCGCCGAGCATATACAGTATGACAACTATGCGAGCACTCCCAAAAAGATACCCGAGAAAGGAGATGAAGATGTATCCCTTGTTTTACAGGGGCAAGCTAGGAGACCAACCTATAGTCCCCCCATTTGGAAGAAGGAGGGCAATTTGTCATTACAACAGGCCGCATTCAACCAATGCCAGGACAGAAAGAGAAAATTTGAAAGAACATAAAATCGAGTGTTCACTCCACTTGACGATTCCCTAGAAAACATATTGGAGTTATTAATCAACCAGAGGAAAATTACTGAATTGGCTCCACTTCTTGATCCAAAAAGCAAAAGATATGATCCAAGCCAGAGATGTGCTTACCATTCAGGGTGGTCTCCAGGACACGATACACAAAATTGTTGGTCCTTAAAACATAAAATCCAAAATCTGATCGAAAGTGGCGATGTTACGGTCCAACAACCTGACCAACCAAATGTCAACCCCAACCTTCTGTTACAGCATGATACAGAGGGAATGAACATGATCGGGTCAGGAAGTGCTGAAATGGATCCTAATCGTAAATACATACGAAGGATGACAGAATATCCCTAAAGGAACAAAACAAATGTCCTAGAATGGGAAAACTCGGAGGAGGGTATAACAGTAATGCAAAAATTAGAGACGATCTAGAATCAAGTAAATCTCCTAGTTGAGCTGATAGTTCGCCAATATTAGGATATAAGATAGTTTTTCACTCAACTATCAGAAAGGCAAGAAAAAAAAGAGGTTAACCATACTTCAAGCCTATATCCCTCCAAGATGAACCAGCTAAATGAAGAAGATTAAAGCAGGCTGAAAGAGCAAGAAAAGTGGAATAATAAAGTTCCTAGAAGATCTCTCCCGCAAAAAAATAGCTTGGATGAATGAGAAATCTCAAAGAAGAAAGATCGATTAAGAGATCAAAAATTCACCCCTCTAAACAAATCAAATGAAGAGATGATGCACTTTCTGATAAGCGAAGGAAAGATTATTGAGTTTCTGCCTCATGCAAATCCCAAGATAAAGAGTTATGATTCTACCAAGATATGTCTCTACCATTCTAACTCACTTGAACATGCGACTAAGGAATGTTGGTCTTTATAACATAAAATCCAGGATCTCAATGAAAATGGAGAACTGAATATAAAAATCCCCATGACCAGAAAAAATGAAAGAGAAATGAAGAGCTTAAGATTGCTGTCGACGTCGGGATTTTTTAATTGTCCCTTTCTGTTACTTGTTTTTTGGTGTTCTTATTTTAGGTGAGATTTGTTTGAAAAAACAAGTGAAAAAGGTTCGACATGTATAATGTCGACGATGGGACTGTTAAGAGTCGCCAGTTGGTTTTTTAAATGGTTGTACCAACACAATCGAGAAAATGTTTGCACATTGACCCATTAATGTGACACTGCTAAACGGGTCGGTGAAACCGAGATTCATTAGGGTCCGGGGACTTGGTGAGGGAAGGTGTTAGGCACCCCCCGACATCCGTGTTACCACGGTGACCGCCTCTTTTCAAGAAACTATTATCTGAATGTGTGTGTGTGTGGGTCAATGTGTAAAACCCCAACTTTTTTGAATAAAGATGAATTTTCTATAAATATTATTTTTAAATATTATGGAGTGAAATTGATATAATGTTATAGTTGTGGGTAATATTTATAAATTTTGCAAAGTACGCAAGTTGTTATATAATATTTGATTGGTCGGGGAATATTCGTTTTAACAGGGAATATTCGTACAATGGCACAATCATTGGTGGACCCCACAACGGAATTATTGTCAGATTGAGAAAACGACAAAAATACTTTATGAAAATAACGGCGGAAGTTTTACCGTTAACTGTTGAAACACCTGGTGTTAAAAGTACAGTAATACGCGTGGTTGCATAGTAGCACACGATATTAATTATTGATGCTTACGTGATAAGTCACTCAGTTTTGTTGGTATTATTAATGTAATAATACAAAAAATCTTTTTATATAAAACATAATACTTTTATAAAGTTATTCTATAAATAGAATATATTATATTCTATTATGCATAGTGTTGCATAGTGTCTGCATAGTATTTTGTATAGTAAAATCTTTTTATATAAAATAGAATACTTTTATAAAGTTATCTGTTTTATTAGACAATAATTAGAATATATTATATTTTATTATGCATAGTGTTTGTATAGTGCCTGCATAATGTTTGCATAGTAAAATCTTTTATAAAGTTATTTGTTTTATTAGATTATAAATAGAATATATTATATTTTATTTAAAAAGATTTTGCTTTAAATATGGACCGTCAGATTAAAGTAAATCAATCTGGACCGTTCATGAGTTAGTTACTATGCAGTCTATTTTTCTATAAATAGAAGCTTATTCCTTCATTATTTCTTACGAATTCACTGAAACTCTAGAGAGATAAACTATAGAGAGAAAGAAGAAAAGTGTTCTGCTACTTCACTACTTCTATATCCAGTACTCTTCTTTCTAAGGTAGGGAATATTATTTGTTGTACTCGTAGGGAATATTATTTCTTTTGTATTCATGAAGAGAACTTCTGTTATTCCATTCTTTATTATTTCATTGGAATAACTCAGATCGTGGGCTACCCTATACTTGGTGACATTCTTCTATTTTTCCGTCTTTACTATTACATTTGGAATATCCTCTTCTCATTTCGCTTTTATGGGACCGATTCCGTCTTTATTATTACATTTGAATATCCCGTTTTTGTGCGCTTTTACTTGGGACCGGTTCCGGCTTTCTTTATTATTATTACATTGGAATATCCTCAGATGTATGCGCTTTTACGTCGGACCGATTCCGTCCTTATTAGTATTCTATGGAATAACCTGTCTATGCGAAGTACCGCATGCATGGTGATTTCTGTTGTTATTCCATTATTTATTATTCTGTTGGAACATCCTGTCGGTGCGAATTTACTTTGACACCGGTTCCGTTATTTAGTATTCATTGTTGAATAACACATGCCTCATGAAGTGCCGCATGCATGGTGATTTCTTTTGTTATTCCATTCTTTATTATACTCAGTTTGTTAAAGTTTTGACTTCTATACTCCATTAAATTAGTGGAATATCCTTGATAATTGCGCTTCATCCAAAGATCTCTTTCATGGAAATATTCTTCCGAGCATTCTTGAATTTTACTCTACAAAGCAAATTGTCGTGTTGATAATTTGGACGTTATTGGTTCTTGGACAAATTAATCCTTGAACTTGTTTTATTGAATTCTTATATCATTGTCATCATCCTCATATTTATATTTTTTTGAAAGTCATCCGTGGCTTCTGTAGTGCATAGATGGACTTGGTATGATTATGACCAGAATTATTGATTGTAATCATTAACCGTAATGTTACAAATGATATGGTAAAAGTCCTCATTGGTCCGTAGTGCATTGATGGACGATTGTTGGCATGATCATGACCATTAATGAATACACAAATATTCTTGGTCCAGTAGTACATGGATAATTATGGTCGTGATACTAAAGAATATCCTCGTCAGAAGTGTGAGAGAGTGATTCGATGATGTGGATTATTAATTGTCGAGTCCCAAAGAATAAAAGTGATGAAAACCTTTTAAATCATAAAAGATAGTAGATTTTATTCTCTACTGACTCTTTTAATGGATTGCTTGTTCCGCTGCGATTAAACTTGATGTTTGTTATATTGTATCGGTTTAACAACATTTAAGGCTAATGATAATTTATTACGCATTATCTTAGTCATAATATTTCTTCTTCGGGCTAGTTGAGCTCACCCTTTCTTTCCTTTATTCTCTTCTGTGAAATGAGAATATAAATTTGGAATAGGTCTGGGGAACAGAGTGATGGTCCTAGATGGTGCATTAGTAGTCCTCACTATTCGTGAAATAGTGTGATAATAATTGTAATGAGGACTCCTTTTGAGTTTGTATACTCTCTAGTAGACAATATTTGTATTCAAACACACAATTTATGTTTTGTCGTATTGTACACGACAGTTGTATTATTAAGTTGTATTTGAATTCTGTACCATGTATCTGGCGACTCTAGATGGGTGTTGTATACCTAATTTTGGGGGCGTCACACAATGTGCTGTTATTTGGAAGTAGTGCGAGGCCTCGTTCCCACTTATATACACAGGGTTTGAATTTATGTAAAAATTCAATTTTAAGCAAAATATGGCAGTGATGTTTTATAAAAGAGGTTTTTCAAACCCTGATGCTCAATAGTAATTGAGACCTTTTACACTCCCATTTTATTAAGTGCTCGGCTTGATTGATTTTATTTTACAGATGTGAGGCATCCATACGAAAATAATGTACAAAAATAATGCCGACTTCCTCATGCGTATGGAAACCATTTGAGGAAATTCAGATAACGCATAAAATAATTTACAAGTCGCCATACTAAAAATGTCCATCACGGAACCGAATCTAGATCCAATGGGTGAATCTGTGATCACATGATTCCTAAAGCACAAGATATCGCAATTTGTATGAAAGCGATAGCGGTATATATATAAAAGTCAGTAAATATATATCTGAGACATGATCACCAACCACGAAGCACCTCCATGGGTAATCAAAATGTAAATAAAGCTATAAAAGCTATCAACCGCCACGGAGGAAACTCAAAAGGACAAAACGTAAATAAAGTCAGTAAATAGGGTCAACCGCCACGAAGGAACTCAGGCGAGACGAAATGTAAATAAAGTCGTAAAAGCGTATCAATCGCCACGAAGGAAACTCCTGTAGGGATATATATATATATATATATATATATATATATATATATATATATATATATATATAAAAGCGATAAACGCACTAGATCTAAAATCAGTGCTCATCGAACATAGTTCGACAACAGATTCATATATATAAGTATATATATATATATAAAAGCTTAATAAACGCATAGGATGTAAAATCCAGCTCAACGAACATAGTTTGACAACAGTTCATATATATATATATATATCTATATATATATAAGAATGAATAAACGCATATAGAATGTAAAATCGAGGCTCATCGAACAAGAGTCCAGACACATAGTTAATATATATAATATATATATATAAATATAAATATATATATATATATATATATATATATATATATATATATTAAAAGCAAGTAAACGCTCAGGATGTAAAATCAGACTCATCGAATGTAGTCCGACACACGTTAATATATATAAGTATATATATTAAAGCAAAGAACGCACTGCATCAAGTCAGGCTCATCGAACAAAGTTCAACACACAGTTCATATATATATATATATATATATATATATATATATATATATAGAAAAGTAAATAAAAGCTCGAGGCATCAAGTCTCAGGCTCAATCGATGCATAACTCGATAATGTTAGTCAATATATATATATATATATATATATATATATATATATATATATATATAAACCGAAACAAAACCACGGACCAAAGTAAAGCAAATGCTATGCAACACGACTCTCAACGTGAAGAAGGGTGTGTGCAGAGATGAAGAGAAAGACTCTAAAGTGTGTGAGAAGGCTTACAGTTGACTGCCAAAGAAGACTTCTATATCTTTAGAGTGAGTAAACACTGGCTTTTGTAGGTACAAAAGAGGCTATATATGAGCTCACAGGTGTTTAAAATGAGAAAGTACACTGCATGGGGTGAGTGCAGAGCAAAGGCTTCCTCGCCGTTTTCTCTTGCAAAATGGGCAGCCTTGTGGATTGGTTAGTCTTGTGGGACATCGTTGCGTAGAGATGTTGAGACGACATGGCGTGGCATCGCGTTGGCGAGATGACAATGTTGCCCCTCACCGGTGTTATCGCCGGATTGGGCTGATAAAGCAGACGTTGCTTAGAGCTTCGCTGAGATTGGACTACTGCATTTGTCGAAGGTCCTCATTGTCATCTTTAAGGTGCGCCTGTCTTCCCGATGTTATCGCCGGGTTGGTATAGTGTATCTCGTTATGAGCGCTAAGATTGAAGCTGGTCGCATTTGAAACAAGCATTTCCGGAGTTATCACCAAAACTGCATTCCTTGGGGTTATCACCAAGGTTGGTGGCTATTCCCATGGTTGGGACTGAGACTGGATACCTCGGGGTTATCTTCGAGATTAATCGGTCTTCTCCGGTGTGTGTTCCGGTATTGGATCTGCATGCCTCGGGGTTATATCCGAGGTTGGAATTGTTACTCCCAGAGTGGGCTCCGGGGTTGATGTTGAGCTTCTGGTAGTATCCGGTATGGATATTGATTATCTTTCTGGGTTCCCTCGTAAAAGACGAATCTGTCCTCCTGCAATGTTAGTGACATGTATACAGAAACTTTCGAGTGTCTACAGATGCCCCTCTTTATCATACTTATGCATGGCGATGCATGGGTAGGATAAAGAATCCTAGACACTTGAAACGCAACAAGACAAACATGGTACTATGGGTAGTAATATGATGTAACTGTATGATGCATGTGTACGGGGTTGTAGCCCAACATGTTGGGGATGATTGTTGGCTCCCTGTTGCTTCAACTGGGGATTGGCAATGATGACCAGATTTGATGTGTAATCTGAATATGTTAGGATATTGATGTTGGAGTTATCACCAAATCCCTGTGTCTTTGATTATGACTTGATCCTGAAGATGTGTCTCTTATATGTAAGAGATCTGTGGGGATAAAGCTTGGTCTAGTTGAGGAAGTGTATAACATATTCCATCATCGATCCTCTTTGATAACATTGACCTTTCCTGGTTGGTATCGCCAGGACATGTCAAGATTCTGTTGGATTTACTGCCAACAACAAATGATGTCAGGGATGCCTGACCTTCGTTGACGTGTACTTCACCAATATGTGAATCAACGGCTGAAAAATCCTGTGGGATATCTTCGTCAAGGTCGCTTGACCTTCACCGACGATGTGAATCAACTACCGACACTCGTGGGTATATTGTCAAGATTTCTTGACCTTCGCTGACATTGGAATCAACGGCTGATACTTTATGGGTAGATTGTCAAGGTTGCTTAACCTCCGTTGTCGTGTAGATCAATCGGGAGATCATACGTTATGACCTTCGGGGGATCCATTGGGAAATATGAGTAATCGAGCATGAAATCCTCGAATAGCTCTAGAGCTCTGATAGGTTTAATCGCTATCGGTCGAGATAACGTGAAGGCTGCTTGACCTTCGTTGATATGTGTGTCAACGACTTAAATGTAAGTTATAATCCTCTGCTGGGGCTTCACGTTGTAACCCCCATCGGGGATCTACGTTGTAACCCCCGTCGGGGACATACGTTGTAACCATCGTTGATGTGTGTAGCAGCGGTTGGTCATCGGATGGTTTTCGATGCTCTGTTGGGTTTGCTTCCAACAGTTATCATGATGTCAAGGCTGCTTGACCTTCGCCGATTTGTGTGTCAATGGATGAGCATGCGTTGTTACCCCCGCCGGGGATTCATTTATGGTAACGACCCGGAGTTGGCGGCATTAGACCTGTACAAGGTATTGCCGAATGTGATTTGTAACAAATGAGATCATTGACAGAGTATACCTCGTGTTTGGATGACTACCAATGAGAGATGTATAGACTCAAAGTTTCATCTGAGAAGACCAGGATTGTATGCTGTTTTGCTCAATCGCGTGGCATTTTTATTCCCGATTTGACCTTTTTAGTCCGTAAAAACTCCTGTGCAACTCGAACTGGACCGAGCCGGAGGGGTGGGACCCATATAGGGGTGCCGCAGGTGCACCTGCTACAGCCGCAGGTGAGCCTGCGGCCAATCGCGGATGATAAATTCCAACAGGTTGGCAACATAAGTCATTTTCAGCTTGTCGCGCGAAGAGAAATTCTTGAGCCTCCTTCAGATCTGCTGAGTTCGGGCTATTTTATGCAAATTCTGTCACCGTACAAGTGTTCTACACTATCTTGGTAACGTATGCATGTATTTTTTCCAATTTTTATCCGTTGGATTTTGAGTTATAGCATGAAATGCATCTAAACACATAGTAGTGATTATGTATGCACGAATGACTTGATAAAAAATATTCAATATAGTAAATGTTAGTATTAAACCATGCTGAACATAATGATGTAAAAATTTTTGACTTTTGAGACAGTCAAATTGGCACCTTTTTCTGCTATTTTTTGTCCTATTTGAGGTCCAATGAGCAAAGGTAGAAAGGCAAAGTACTCCTGATATTGAGGTTAACCTTATGCATGTATGATTTTGATTTTTTAATGCATATATTAAGTATATGACTTTGGGGGCAGGAGTGCTACTGAATGGCCACCTAGACATGCCTATGTGCATGTGGATAGTCTTATTTTTAAAGGGAACTATGGCAAAAAAATTTCAAATATAGGCATTGGGTAGTCATGCATTTTAACTCTATAGTCATAAATGCTTTTTAGAAAGCTCCAAGTAAGGAAATACCACACCCTTTCTAAGGTGATTTGGAGACTTATTGTCCAGATATTTATGGATCCGGATCAGCCGAGCAGTTCCCATGGGACTACTTCTGGTATACGGCGGAGGGCTTCTGAAGTGCCTCATCCCCGTTCTGTCAGATAGCCTCGTCGGTTGGTGGAGGTCGTGATTCGTCCTGTCCGGGAAGATGTGCCAGACGTTGAGGACGAGGAGGCGGATATTCCGATTGAGGATCCCGCTCCTGCTGCACATGTTCCTCTTAGGGAGCTACCTTGTATTCAGGTGGCAAACCCAGAGCTGCTGGGAGATTTGAGCAGACATCCATCGATGTATTTGAATGCTAACAAGGTATGGCGTTAGACTTTGATCTTCCTTCTTTCCTATTGATGAGGATTAAAGGGTTCTGATGTTGATCTGCATTTCATGCAGGTTCCCGCTTCACATGACCTCGAGGAATTGGTTTAGTATACACTCCATGTATCGGGCTCTTCATCCCGATTCTGAGCCGTAGTGCATGACCGGGATTCGGGGCATTCTTTTCCATCCTTCCCGTCGTTGTCCTTGGGGTTATCTCGGGGCATTATTCGAGCGATGGTTTCATCGACTCGATCACTCCATCTCTTGGATTGCGAGGTGATGATGACGCCGATGGATTGGCGATTTATCATCGAGGATGGAGTTTGGAGGGGAGATTGCCTTCAGATGGCGAATATTACCCCTCTTGTCGTCGGATCCTTATTAGGAGTTTTTCATGAGGCGCTCAAAGCGGGATCGTCTGTTCGGGTCCTTTGAGCGTAGATGCTATGAGCGGGATTTTGAGTGAGCCCATGCCTGATGATGTCAGAATCAGGGATCGCGTTCTGCGGCGATTGTTCCTGATGATCATTAGAGGCTGCTTTATAGCAGATAACTCTTCTACGGTTTCTTTCGCATTGATCAGCGCTACGCGTGATGTGGACCATTTTGGAGAGTATGATTTGGGCTCCTACACCTTTGCCTATTTCTTCCGGGGCATGCGGATGCGCTCACAGGGTTTGACCGAGGCTTGGCTAGGCTTTTACCCATTTGTGCTAGTGAGTATTTCTCTTGTCTTTTCCCATTTATTGGTTAAGAGTGTTTACTGATAGCAGATGTTTTGCCATTGTGTTGGCAGTTTTGGGCCTATGAGAGGCTCCCATGCTTGCGTCCTGTGAGTGTGTTAGGTTTAGATACCTATCCACGAGGACGACGATGGCATCATTCTATTTTGCCGGAGGTCCCTGTAGCTGAGGGCTTCACTCACTGCCGTATGCAGTTGGAGTTGCTGACAGCTGATACCATCACATGGATTCCCTATTCAGGGGAACACTTGACCATCGACTTTGAGGATGGATACCCGACTGGAGTCGAGTACTTGATTTCCACCAGGAGAGTTCCTCTCTTCACAGATGGAGGCTGGGAGCTTTATTTAGGAGAGCGTGCTATTAGAAGCACCACTGTGACGCCCCCAAATCCGAGTACTTAAAACCCGTACTTGGTGCTCCACGATAACATTCATTCAACTACTTAATGTATTAATTAAACAAAATTATTATATCAAAGTTATCTACCTTCCCAGTCTCGAGAACCTTTAAGTCTTACATTACATGATAAATATTATATTATCTTACTACCAAACAGTCATAACAACATAATGTAATCTATTCCTTCAGCTTCCCCTTCCCTTTGTCCTTGCCGGAACCTTCAGGTCGTGCTAGCTTAGCTAAAAACATTTAAATTTAAAGAAAGAATGAGCATTTGAGTGCCCAGCAAGTAATAGCAATGAATAACGATTATCTGAAAGATTTGAGTATTTTCTTTGGACGACACTTCAACAACGAAGTAATAGTTTTGAAGTAAGCTGAGACAATACAAAACTACATATAAACTCTATTTCATTTTTGAAACTACGTATTAACTATAAATTTAGTAACAGTTTAATAAACTATAAATTTTATCTTAATTTTTGAAAAGGTTAAACAGAACTTCATCTGAAAATCGTCATGTCTTACGGACACGGAGGGTGATCAGCCCGTTATGCCCTGTATTGATCAACACTACTTGTTTGAATGATAAATCGTTCAAATTGGTCGCCTTTTTAGTAGCGCATAAAAGTTTTTCCCTGTTTGGGATGTTCATAATTAATCTGACATTCAAAATAAAACATTTCAATTTAATAATAATAATATTCTATCATGTTCTACAATATTTTTCATTCTACGTCTAGCTGAGTTAAATAGCTTAGACAATTTTTAAATAACATATACATACCTGAAAATCAGTAGGTATGTGTCGACATGAGGTTAAATACAATCGTTATCCAAGTGAGGGTACTTGAATAATCTAAGATAACTATCTATCCACAAGGTATACACTGATCATACATTACTACAGTACCGGTAAACGAATATAATTTTATAACTAGCATGAATACTAATATTAAAATACGTGACCGATAATAGTAGGGTATATTAACTTATATAACAGGAGTATAATATTCGATAACTTACTTATACAGGAACATTGCATAAGTAGAAACAAAGAGTAAGGATACTTGCCTGGTCTGCTGTAATAACCCGATATTTTCTATATAAATAAATAAGAAATTTTGCATATAAATTTTTTTTTTTTTAAGAAGGGAATATATGCCAAGTAATTTGTATGTATATATGTAATAAATAAAATTTATTTATTACATGAATAATTTCAAATAATTTTATTTTAGAATTATTGATCATTATAACGTATATACTTATAATAATTAATTTTATAGTAGAAATGTCTTTATTATTTATTTTCTATGAAAATATGATTTTTATATTATTTAAATAATATATGAAATGATTATTAGAATTATAATAATAAATATTTTATTATATGAATTGTTCAGAATACTTAAGTTAATTATTTTAGCTTAATTATTGATGTTGTATATGAAAAATAAATCAGATATGGAATCCAAACCCTAAATTTGGGTATTGATCAAGGGATGAGAATAATAATATAATATTAATTATATTTTAATTTTTCAGTGCTATAAATATGTACTGTAAATGTGGAGACTGATAATGGTTATTCAATTGTGGTAAATTAGGGCATGACCCTCATATCGTGTTATTAAACTCTAATTGTTAAACTCGGTTATAAGTTCGAGACTATGTAGTAATGGTGTTATATGAATTTTACTGTGTATTATATAATTTCTGTAATTATGAGAAACCCTAATTATTATTTGAAAACCCTAATTTGCTAAAATTAGAAACCCTAATTATTGTTTTAGTAAATTATAATGATAATTAGGAAACCGTAATTGTTAATTTGGGAACCCTAATGATGTTAAGGAACCCTAATTATTTAAACCCTAATTTTCTATTAAAAACCCTAATTTCTATTAAAAACCCTAAATTAATTAGTATGTTTTAAATTAAAATTTTATTTCACTTTGATTTTTAATTGTCCAAATCCTAGAAATTATTTGGGAAACTTTAAGATGTAAAATCTAGTGATTAAACCCTAGATTCAAGCACCTTGGACAAGAATACCCTTGAAATTTAAAATAATTACCAAAATACCCTTTTGTCCCATTAGTTGAATTATTGCTAGCAAATCTTATCCAATCTTGTAGCCACCCTACCCTAGACCTACCTACAAGCTACATCATAGCACATTATCAGCCACTAGATACAAGTTCATTGCATACATGATTTGCATAATTTAAGAGAGAGAAAGTGATCATTTTTGGCCTAAATTGCACACAAATACCTAGCCATTCTCCCTCAAGCTCAAACCCACGAAATTCCCTTGTTAGATCAGTCCATGATCAAGCCCCACGATTACCAGTAGCAGATCAGAAGAACAAAATCAGAATCAAAGCTTAGAAAAGGTACAAAAACCCTAGCCTCAAATCTGTCCAAAAATTTTGTTAGATGTTAATTTTGAATGTTAGAATATGTTGGTTGTAGTCCATTTTGATGATCTGGGTCGGTAGTTTATAGATCCATAACATCTAAGTCTTCTAATTGATGATTTTTCAAAATCTGGAAAATTTGTTTTTGGGTCCGACACCCGAATGTCAGATCGTCTACATCTTAGTCTGTTTATGTATTTGATGTTTTAAGTGTTGATTATTGTAGTATGATATGAGATCTTTACTCTGAAAGTTGAATCAAGCTCATATCATGAATAGATTATCAGATATGGTTGGTCAAAGGTCGTTGACCGACCATGACCAAACCATTTCTGGGCAACCCAGAAGGTCATTTCCAGAGTCTGACAACGTTTTCAATTGCTTTGATCTGACAGGTTTTGTACGATTAGTTGGTGTTGTTGTAATTAGATTGTTGTATGTTGTATAAACTTTAGATCTATGCCTCTATATTCCTTATTATATCAACAGAATCTTTGTAGTAGATGGTCAAAGTAGACCATCCGGTAACATTTTCTATTTTCCGAATTTCCGTAAATGTATGAAACGAAGTTTTCGACATAGTTTGGATTGGCGTGTATCTACTTTATTTGTTGATGTTATGACAAGGTTATGTGATAGATCCGTAGAGTCGTGAGGTGTTGTCTACAAGATGGAATTGATAGATCGTAAAAAACATTTCATGTATTGCAAGTTATGAGGATCGTAAGTTGTTTATTGATGGGTATTCTTCATTTCGAAACCCGAAATGAAGAAATGACTTTTCCAACAAGGTTTCTCGCAATTTCTAGATCGCTTTTGGTTGGTTATGTTTTGGCCATGTTTCTTGTTAGATAATGTAGTGTTGAATTTGAACTACATGATCTGATGTTTAGCTGTTCCAAAAACATTATAAGTTAAGAATTATTGTTGGTCAAACATGCCTACTCGGTAACAAGCTTGAAGGTTCTGGGTTTGGCCAAGAACACGAAGAACACCTATAGCGATTTTACGTCGCTATAGGTGGTCTTTAGCTTGACGATTTTGAATAAAATTATATTTTCTTAAATAATTAGTATTAATTAGTTTTAATTATTAAAAATACAAAATAAATTATTAAAATTATTTTAAAGTCCAAAAATTAGTTTTTAATTATTTTAAGTATATTTCATAAATATTTAATATTTTTGGAATATAAAAAGTATTTAATTTATTTAAGTATAATATTAAATAAATGATTTAAAAATGATTTTATACATGAAAAATCATTTAAAAATATGTTATTATATAAAAAGATATTTTAAGTTATTTCTATAATTTTTAAATATTTTGTGATGATTTTCATTATTAATTAGATATTAATGATGATTAAGTTATTTAATAAAGATATTAAATAAAAGATGAAAAATAGAAATAATGATTTAAAATTTATATAAAAATGATTTAGAGATTATAAAAATATTTGAAGTTATAAAATATAACTTTTGATATTTTGTCATGAAAAATATTAATATTTTAATATTAAGGATATTTGATTTATTTAATAATTATATTAAATAAAGTAATGTAAAAATTATTTTTATATTAGAAAAATTATTTTAAGTGAAAATAAAGTGTTTAAAGATATTTTAAGTTATAAAATATAACTTTTAATATTTAAAGGATATTTTCATTAATAATTTAATCTTAATGATATTTATTTAACATTAATGATATTAAATTTATTTAATAATTATATTAAATAAATAGTTTTAAAATGGTTTTATTAATTTAAAATCATTTAAAAAGGATATAAATGAATTAAAAATATTTTAAGTTATAATTAATGACTTTTAATATTTGAATAAATAGAACATTAATACTTAAATATTAATAGTAATTATTTAAAAATGATTTTAAATGTTTTAAAAATCATTTAAGGTAATATTAATACTTTAAAAGTATTTTGGATTATTATAAATAACTTTAATATTTTGAAAATGATTTCATTAATAGTTTAATATTAATGATAATAGAATTGATTAATATTTAAATCATTTAATAATGATTTCGATGTTTGAAAATTCATGATAAATTATAATAAATATTTTAAAATTATTATAAGTCATTTAAAAAATAATAATATGGTGATACTAAGTTATAAGAAAAGAGTCTTAGACTCGATAATTACCCAATAAAGTTAGTTTCAGACACCAACATGTTTGAGAAATTGATCCGGACTTAGATAAATTGACTAGATATGTGTCTCATTTATGATCGAACGTATTAAACATATGTGATAATGTGATTAGGTTATGTGATGACTCTGATTAGCGATTACTATGTGTTACGATATATTATTCTAATTGCATGAATGATCCTATTCTCGATAGAGTCGTCATTTGTATAAAAGATTAATCTAAGTTGCGTTATCAGAATGGCGCAATTTCGTGCAAGTATCCTACTTTTGCATTTACTTTATCTGATGGACAAGAGTAAGAAAGTTTTAATTATATTATTATTGTGCGGATTATTAACTCTATTATTATTGATTATGTATCCAATCTTTGTATTCATACAAGTTCTTACATTATCCGATCACCGTATTATTGTATAATTAGGATATTTATTACTGCTTAGTTAATTAGTATATATAGAGTTAGACAAGTGTCCCCACTTGGATAACCATTGTATTTAATCATATGTTGATACATACTTATTGATTTCAAGTATGTATACGTTGACTTAAAAGCCATCTAAGCTATTTGATTCAGCTAGACATAAAAATATTGTTGAACAAGATAGAATGTTATTGTATCTAACCAGATTGTTTTGGTTTGGATTCCCGACTAAGTATGAACATCCCGAATATGGGAAAACTTTTGTGCACCTAAGGTGGATAGAGTGAACTATAATATCGTTCTTGCATGTAGTATTGATCAATACAGGGCATAACGGGCTGATCACCCCCCCCCCCCGTGCCCGTAAGTTATAACGGTTTATAGATGAAGTTTTGTTTAACCTTTTCGAAAATAGAAAACAATATTCATAGTATGTTGACTGATCTCCAGTTATAGTCTATCGTAGTTTCAAAGATTACATATCAAGTGATATGTTGTTATTATTAGTTCAAATTTTACTTCACAACTATTGATTCGTTGTAGAAGTGTCTTTCAAAGAAAACATTTAATTCTTTCAGCTAATATATATTGTTGTTATTACTTGTTGGGAAATCCAATGCTCATTCTTGCTTTAAATTTAAATGTTTTCGATTAAGTATGATCAACCGTAAGGCTCGAGCGAAGAACAAGGGAAAGTAAAGTCGCATTTAATGAGATTTATAATATGTTGTGAAATAGTTATAGTTTATTAAGACAATGATACTTATTATCTATGATGTAATGAATATTTAAAGGTCTCGTACCTGGGAGTAAACTTTGATGCATATGTAAATTAAGTTTAAACTTTATATTATTGTTATTATTATTAGCATTATTCAGCTTATAAAAATGGTATCGTGAAGCATCGAGTTCGGGTTTCAAATGCTTAGAATTGGGGGCGTCACATCGCCGCCTTACAACTTAGATTTTATCTTTTATACTGAAACCTATCATTCATAAGATTATTCTTTTGATCAAAATAATTTATCATAACACATAACACGCTTTTTGCGATCATCATATAACTTAAACACATTGTCACATAGTTATAATGATCATTCTAACATAAATAATTACTTATTAGGTCAATTTATATAAGTCCAAGTCAACTTGGTTTCATTTGATTATGCAAGCAGTTTTATCGGATAATAATCGAGTTTATATTTACTTAAACTCTATTACGAAATTTCAATACTTTATTAAATAATTTAAATATTAATCATATTATTTTTCAAGGTATTATAATAATTTTTAAATAAGTATTATAATTTATCATGATTTTTAAACACTAAAATCATTTTAAATAATTTAAATACATAATAATTCCATTATCATTAATATAAAAATATTAAGGAAATACTTGACAAAATCTCTAAGTTATTAATAATAACTTAAACTATTTTTAAAATATTTATTTTACCCTCAAATGAATTTTAAAACCTTTAAAATCATTTTTAAATAATCACTATTAATATTTAAATATTAATTTATTATTCATGAAAATATTAAAAGTCATTTATTATAATTTAAAATATTTTTAAATCCTTTATATGCATTTTAAATGATTTTTAAATCATCAAAACCATTTTTAAACTATTTATTTAATATAAATATTAAATAAACTCATTATCATAATTATTAGATTATTAATGAAAATTACCTTAAAATATTAAAAGTCATAATTTATAACTTAAAATATTTTTAAAAATCTTATTATCATTTAAAATAATTTTTATAATATAAAAATCATTTTAAACCCATTTATTTAATATATTGATTAAATAAATTTAATATCATTAATATTCAAATAAATAGTAATATTAATGAAAAATATGTCAATTTATCAAAAGTTAATTTTTATAATTTAAAATAATTTTTAAAATTGATTTTGTAATTTTTAGAAATTTATTTCTATTTTTAAAGCATTTTTCGGAAATTAGGAAATTAAATTAATTAAATCCGTCGCTAAAGGCTTTAGCGATGATTTCTGTCGCAATAGGTGTTCTTGAGGGCCAAGAACACTGACATTCAGTGGCTAAGGTACCTACTTTGACCGGCTTTACATTTTAGTATACACATGTTCTGGGCAATCTTAAGCACTGATCATGTAGTATTTTTGTAATACTACACGAATCAAGCATCATATCAGTCATATAAACACATAGCATGAAGATCTAGCCACTCAAAGTTATTGTTAGAACTTTCTGGGTTTTCCAGAAACCCAGTCAGTTTCTAGGTCCATTTTGAGGCTTTAATTTCTATACGTTCTGGTTACTATTAATGTGATCTAATGGTTTAGGCTAGTAGTATACATGACAAGGTATAATTATCAATCATCATATCAT
Source organism: Panax quinquefolius (assembly GCA_020205615.1). Taxonomy (NCBI): domain Eukaryota; kingdom Viridiplantae; phylum Streptophyta; class Magnoliopsida; order Apiales; family Araliaceae; genus Panax; species Panax quinquefolius. The sequence continues at coordinate 98,931,415 of CM035169.1, forward strand.
TTAAACAACATTAAAATCATCAGCTAGCATCTGTTCAAAGGTTGTCAAAAAACCTTGTTCTTGAGTTTTCTGGCTTTTCCAGAAAACTGCATCCGTGATCGAGTTGGCTAGTTTGACCTTAAATAACTTTCATTCTATTGGTTATATAGGTGATATATGAGCATGCATATGTAGTACACATACAAGACTATAATCTAAATACATTAAAGCAAACAAAACATCAAAAACATACAAGATCTGGGGTCAGGAACATCTTGTTAGACGCTGAAATCCAAATTCTGGGTTACCCAGAATTTGACAGTCAATGCCGAGTAGGCTACTTTGACCATTTACTACTTACAATCTGTTGATTGTTTGAGTGATTTAAAAGCATGGATCTGGAGTACAACGAACGATCTACAAACTACAAACTAGATACAACAACATCAACAAAACGATTAACACCTGACAGTTACAGGCTTGAGAAAAAGTTGTTAGACACTGACTTTGAGTTTCTGGGCTGCCCAGAAACTCTTAGTCATGCTCGGTCAAGTGAGTTTGACATTGAATAACTTTTGTTCTGGACATGATCTAAGCCTGATTTCAAGTCCAGAGCAAAGTCCATATAGCATACTACAAGTCCAAAACATAAAACATACAAAATCATTAACAGGCTCAGATCTATGGCCTTTGACATTCGTTTGTCAGGCCATAAATTTAGGGTTCTTGGATAGTTTTTGAAAAGTTGATTTTTGAGCACTTTGATGCTATAGATCTATGATGTAACATCATAGATCATCATATAACATCTTCTAACACTTAAATAAACACATAAACAAAAATCTAACATGGCTTTTTAGGAATCAAAATTGAGTTTTAGGGTTATACCTCTTTCTTGAAATTGCTTTGATCTTGCTTCCAAATCTGTTTGTGATGTTCTAAGAACTTGTTTTGGGACTGAATTACTTAGAGAATTTCGTGGCTTGGAGAGAGAGAAAAGAGTTGGTTGAGTGTTTGGTAAAAATTTGCCAATTTCTTAGACTTTTTCTTTCTTTTTCTCTTATACTTTGATTCAATGTTGCTAGACTTACAAGGTGGCTATTGTGATAAGATTTGGCTGAGATTTACACACATGGGAGATCTTAGCAAGTGATGAGTCATGCCCCTTCTAGAAAATCTTTTTTATTACAAGTTAAGTAAAGGGTAAAATGGTCATTTTACATACTAAAGGGTATTTTGGTCTTTTCCACTTGGAATTTAAGGGTAGTTTGGTAATTTCATATATTTCCCATAACTTTTAATCTTATCATTTACTAATTACCATTAAGGCTTGCTAATCACCAATTAGGGTTTGAAAAATTAGGTTTAGGGTTTCCCGATAATAAAATTAGGGTTTCTAAATTATTATTTAGGGTTTCTTGATAATCGTTAGGGTTTCCCCTAATTAGATTCATAATCACTAACATTTCTCCTTGATCACACAACCCTGATTAATAATCAGTCTTAATTTCCTACTAAGGGTTTGAATTAGGGTTTTCAGTTTAAACTTGGGGTTTTCTATTACTATGACATAACTGATCAACATTAAGCCATACACACATATAGCACATACATATCACATTGAAATATAATTATTATTATTATATATATAATAATAATAATATTCTCATTCCTTGTCCATAATCTATGAATTAGGGTTCTAGACCATAACTGACTTAACTTTCATTATCCATCAATTTAAAAGTTTAAATTGACTATACTGCTAAATCCATATCTCATATATTCAAAATATTATTTGTAATAAAAAAAATTTATTCGTAAAAATATAAATATAATTATTCAAAAATTTTCCAGGTCTTCACATTCTCCCCTCCTTATAAAGATTCCGTCCCCGGAATCACCCTTAATTACCTTAACTTTAATATTAATGTTTTATCCTTAAATTTTTAATTAAGAAAAATTTTGATTACTATATTCTCCCCTCCATATAAGATTCGTATTACGAATCTGGAACTCAAATTCCTTCCTCAAAAAATCTTTTATTAGTGATTTATTATATCAAACTTATGATACGAGAATAGGTTAAATCTGAATTAGGTGTATATATTAATATCGATAATCGGGTTTATACCAGAAACTCCATCTCCCGCTGCGACCGTATCTTGAACTGTAATGCTGAAGGTCCTTGCGGTCGATTTGATTGGTTTACTTGGTGGAGTTGTGTAGGGTTTCGACACAGAAACGCACAGCGGAAATAGAACAATTTAAACCAAATTCGAAACCCTAAACAGGATCCATGCGAAAAACAGTTAATTCAGTGGTTAGAAATTATACCGATTAAGAAAGCGATTAAACGATGCGGTCGAATCTCCAACGCATTAATTGAAGCGAATCGCTGCCTCTACGGTATCCACACAAACGCTACACGAATTGTCCTACGATCTGCAGAAGAAGGAATCGCGGTACTAACCACCAAGGATGAGGATTTACGAAACTGTTTTCTCTAGTCTCTCTCTAAGAGCGGCTAGGTTTTTTATTTTGATTAACTTTCCAAAGACGCTGATATATCATATATATAGCAATAAATCAGAATTAATCAAAAAACCCTAATCTAATTAAAATAAAATCCAAATTTATATATATATATATATATATATATTATATCTTAATTAAGTCTTACTTAATTAATATATATACATATACAAAGCATCCTTTTAATTTAAATTCGTGATTTAAATACTATCAATCATATTGATATATTTAAATCCTTACAATTTAAATTAATTCTCTTTAATAACGTTTTTGTGTGTGACCCTATAGGCTATTATTATTACGTTGGCAATAATTTGAAAATCATATTATAAAATTATAAATAAAGGAGTGGCGACATCTAGTAATGCATCACTGCTACCCAAGTAATAATAAGATCGATGATTTGATGCAACCTTTTCGTGACCAATGTTTCAATGTAATTTAATCCTTTTAACCTTAATATCCTAGATTAAACTCGAGTCATGGAATGTGTCATACTCTTCATAATTTAATCTGAGTTTTCTTGATCAATGAGTAGACTATATGAAACAAATCAGTATTTGAGCATGGCCATGCATTTCATAGTCCTACTCAATCAAGAGGCCTATGGATATCACCCCTAATATATAGGATGGTTAAATTCCATCTAGATCATTCATATTCCTCACACGATTCATGATGTACCAAATAATCACCTTTATAGTCCACCCTATTAAAGGTGACATTTGATGATATAGTGATTTCAGGTCGAAGGACCATTACATCATTATCACTATGAGAATCGCTAATGACACTTCGATGCTCCACATAGAATTCTCATGGTGGGTCTGTCCAGTACATCGTTCTCTAACACATACCTATGCATTGACTTAATATCTCATATATTTATGACCAATGAGATTTGGTCATCAATCAATCCACATATTAGTCTCAATGCATCATCATTGTTTATCTATCAACAATGGTACTTTCGATTAGGGACATTTAAGAGTAATGATACTAATTGTAATTATATAATCTCATATTCAAGTCACATACTTGAAACTATATAAATTGTATCACTATTCTAAGGAAATTTATTATGTTAACATTTATATAACGCAGTAAATAAAACCATAATAAAATCATTCATTTATTTAATCAAATATAATATCAAAATGTTAAGCAATTATATCAAATAATTGGCCTCTAGGGCATAAACTCTAACAGTCTCCCACTTGCACTAGAGCCAATCACTCATGTATCTAATACCCATGGAACTAGTGTGACCTTCTTGCTTCTACTGCGACAAAGCCTTGGTCAGTGGATCTGCAACATTATCATCTATTGGCACTCTTCCTATATGTACATCTCCTCTATCAATGATTTCACGGATGAGATGGTACCGCCTAAGTATATGTTTGGATCGTTGGTGAGATCCGGGTTCCTTAGCTTTGTGTAATGGCTCCATTATTATCACAAGATAAGCAACTGGATCAACAATGGTTGGAACAATACCAAGTTCGATGATGAAATTTTTAATCCATCTGACCTCCTCTTGCGCACTAGAAGCAACAATATACTCACCCTGTTGTAGAATCACTCATCGTCTCTTGCTTGAACTTTTCCATAATATGCATTACCACCATTAAGGAAAACACAAAACCGACCGAGACTTATAGTCATCATTGTCATCCGAAACTAACATCTGTGTAACCCTTCTTTGCCCGATTCGTCTTCACCTCCATATACCAAGAATGAATCCTTAGTCCTTTTCGTGTGCTTCGAGGATATTCTTGGCTGGCCCATCGATGACCTTCACTGGATTCGATTAGTATCTCGCTCGTCATGCTCAAAGCATACGAGACATCCGGACGATTACATATCATTGCATACATGATAGATCCAATTACCGAAGCATAAGGGATCTTTCTCATACGTTGTGACACCCCCAAATTTGGGTACGTCGATTCCACGGGATTTGGTGTTCACTGTACAAATATCAACTATCTATCTACCCATAATAAATGCAAACCATGCAATAGATAGAAATAAAATCTTCCCTTTATAGGGTTACAACATCTGAATCATAAACATAATCCCAAGTTAAACTAACCTTAAACATCTATGCGGAAATATAAATAATAAGTCTTAAACAACATCATTAACTCAAGTCTAACACAAATACATCTTCAAATAAAATAACAAGTCTTCATCATTTGCTAACTTTGCCCTTGCCTTTACTAGTGGAAGGTTCATCGGTTCTTTCGTTCTTAACTGCAATGTTATTATTAAGCAAGAGTGAGCACTATTGCCCACAAGTATAACAATAAAATAACAGTATAATAACATGCGAGTAAATCAAAGACATCTAAATAAAAGCTCAACTTTTGAATCAAGAATGAATAACAAGAATCAAAAGAATTCTGAGGGTCATAAGACCTTGAACTATGTTATAAGTTATCAAGGGTTATACTTGAAACCTTTAACAGTCATAAAACTATGGACCTTTCTACTTGTACTTAGGGGGATCAGCCCTTAGTACCATACTGTGCACAATATCTTAACGCTAACGCATAAGTAAATTCCTTTGCAGGGTTGTTCATCTTAGTTTGACATTCGAGTCCGCACCAAAGGAAGTTCACTACTCTAATAAGGTTCAACAATAATGATATTCGATTTGAATAATAATCTCAAGATGTATACAATAGGACAATTATTGTATAACTGAATCATGCTTTAAAAAGGTAATCAATCTTTAATATAACATTTGAACTTGAATAATAATAATGATAATTTACTCGAGGTAATTAATAAACTTGAACAATAATGACAAATAGGGTTAGGAAACTTGCCTCATGCGTAGATTACACTTTAACTAAGCACGTTCTTTGAATTTAATCCTACATACCATTCACATTCACAATACCAGTTAATTATAACTTAACTAATCATCAATGATTACTCTTTTGTTTAAACTTTGGTTATGACTATACTTAGTCAAATTATCACAATGTCACATAATTTGTACTTCATAAATATAAAGCTAATTATGTATTCAATAATTCAATCCCCATGCAATTATGTTATTTACATGTTAAACAACTATTTTAACATCTCATTATACTTCTAACATGTTTACATGTTCACTAAATTAATTTGCTATCACGTTGCTAGACTTGAATATTAAAAATATTTCATTTACGGACGATTATTTCAGAGTATAATAATATTTCACTTTTTATCTAATTATTCTTAAAATATTTAAGCGGTATTTCATTGTATTTTAATGATTATTAATATTATTACATTTGGTGGAAACTTGGCATTGCGACGCGGATGTTTAGGCGTGAGGCTGGTTATATGTGGCATGAAAGTTGAAGCTACATACGCAATTCGCAAAAATTGCGTAACACATAAAAAACTCCAATTTAAAATATTATTACTGCTAATTTAGACATACCCACATGTTATAATTCATGTATAATCATAACCCAACATTTATAGAATGGTTTTAACCCATTAAAACACATAATCGCAGAACTAAAATATGTGAATTTCAACGACTACGATGTTCTTGGAGGTTTTGAAAATAAAACATGAAAATTGTCATTTCTGAATTCGTTATAACAACCGAATCCGTTTATTTAAACTTTGGTCTCTTCGTATCAACATGCATAATAATATACGAGTGTAAAATTTAGGGATAATATACGATCAATACATAAAATATCACATATAAGACCATAAGGCCAAAACCCATACTACTGTAATTTTGTAGAAATCATATACGATGTAATATTATGAAACCGATGATATGGAATCATGCAATATATATATATATATATATATATATATATATATATATATATATATATATATATGAAATACGATTTGATACATCTTAACCCATAAATAACTCATAAATATTACTTCTTTCTCAATCACGAGGCTTTACTGAAACTTTGAAAGCCATTTTCTTATAAAAACTTAATGTCGTAAAATAGAATTTGGGAAGGAGAATTACCAGTAGTATAATTAATGGAAGATGAATTCCTTCTCGATGACTCTCATAATCCTCTTAACAACTCGACTTCTCAACTCTTTTCTCTGTATTTCTCTACATTATGCTTTACAGACTTAGGCAAATAATGAAGAAGAAATAAAAGAATACGTAAACTAAATAATGAACAACTGACGCCTTGGTTGTCAGTTACCCAGTCATGGGTTAACTGGCCCCAACTCCCTTTAGTGCCATGTTTGCCTAGCTAGAATAGGTTTCAAAAACCATTTAATTTAATAAGACTTTATCACATAGTTAATTCATGTCACACCCACTTGCACAATAAATCAAATATCTTATTTAATATAAATAAAATATAATAACTTCTCATAAATTCACATAGTCATATATTTAATTTTCTCATTAAATAATAATGTCAAATTATTAACTCTCTAATTAATAATTAATTTAATTAAAATAACATCATGCTTAATTAAATATTTTATTTAATTCAATAAGCTCAATTAATTACATACTTGAATAATAATTATTCTCCACATTAATTTAATAATTGTAACACATATAATTAAATTAATCTACCACAATTGCATCAAATAATTATTTAATCCAATAATTAAATCATCGAAAAAATATTTATTTAATTCAATAAATATTAAAATTAAATTACAAAAATCTCGTTCGTCACATACGCTCCTCACCATTTTGTGATTTAGGACATTGGGCCTTAGAGATCTTTACACCATGAGTCACGGGTAAGTTTCCTCTTTTCGCCTCTTGCATGCTGAACCGTTTCAACACTTTATCAATATATGTACTTTGACTTAGTAGAGAGCATTTTTTTGATCTATCTCTATAGATCCCGATACCTAAAATGTAAAGATCGCCCAAATCTTTCATGGAGAAACATTTTCCTAACCATGTTTTTACAGCCTGTAAGGAAGGAATGTCATTCCAAATAATTAACATGTCATCAACATATAATACTAGGAATACAATGTGACTCCCACTAACCTTCTTATATACACAAGGTTCATCTTCATTTTTAATAAAGCCAAATTCTTTAACTGCTTCATCAAATCGAAGATTTCAACTCTGAGAGGCTTGTTTCAATCCATAAATGGATCGCTGCAGTTTACATACCTTTCCAGCATCCTTTGGAGTGACAAAACCCTCAAGTTGTGTCATATACACATCCTCAAGGAGATTTCCATTAAGGAAAGCAGTTTTGACATCCATCTGCCAGATTTCGTAATCATAAAAAGCTGCAATAGCAAGTAAGATCCTGATGGATTTAACCATTGCCACTGGAGAGAAGGTTTCATCATAGTCAACACCTTGAATTTGTTTCAAACCTTTGCTACCAAATCGGCCTTTATAGTTTTGTACATTACCATCCGTATCGGTTTTCTTCTTGAAAACCGACTTTGCACCGATTGGTTTTACCCCTTCGGGTGGATCAACCAGAGTCCATACTTGGTTAGTATACATGGAGTCCATCTCAGATTTCATGGCTTCAAGCCATTTCTCAGAATCTGTTTCATTCATAGCTTCTTGGTAGGAACTAGGCTCATCTTGATCTATGAGCATCACATCGCCGTTTTGAGTCACAAGATATCCATAATATCTCTCAAGCTCTTGGCGTGTCCTACCAGATCTACGAATGCCTTGTGTAATTTGAGAGGAGTTCACTTTCCACAATATCTTGTGGTTTCCGCTCACGTTCCAACTTCAGTTCAATGATATTTTGTTGTTCTCGAATTTCTTGAGTTCTACTTTCCTCCCATCTGTTTCCTTTAGAGACAAATTCTCTTTCTAGAAAATACCGATTCGAGCAACAACCACTTTGTTCTCGGAAGGTTTGTAGAAATAATACCCTTTTGTTTCCTTTGGGTATCCCACAAAATTACATTTGTTAGATTTGGGTTGAGAAGCTTGTCGAGAATCCAGGCGTTTCTGAACGCCTCGCAACCCCAAATCTTTATGAACGACATACTAGGACGTTTCCCAGTCCACATCTCATATGGTGTCTTCTGAACCGTCTTTGTAGGAACACGGTTAAGTGTAAAAGCAGCTGTCTCTAAGGCATGACCCCAGAAGCTTATTGGAAGATCTGCATGGCTCATCATTGATCGTACCATGTCCAACAAGGTTAGATTCCTCCTCTCAGATACACCATTCCATTGTGGTGTTCTAGGTGGAGTGAGCTGTGATATAATACCACACTCCTTTAGAAGGTCATCAAAGTCTTGGCTTAAGTATTCACCTCCTCGATCGGATCGAAGGGCTTTTATGCTTTTGCCAAATTGGTTTTGAACTTCATTCTTGAATTCCTTGAACTTGTCAAAGGATTCAAATTTGTGTCTCATAAGATACACATATCCATATCTACTAAAGTCGTCAGTAAATGTAATAAAGTAATAAAACCTACCTCTTGCTAACGAACTCATGGGTCCACATACATCACTATGTATAAGTCCCAATACATAGCTAGCCCGTTCACTATGTCTGGTGAAAGGGGCTTTAGTCATTTTGCCTAATAAACAAGACTCGCATTTCTCATATGATTCAAAATCAAATGAATCCAAGAACCCATCTTTATGGAGTTTGGATATGCGTTTCTCATTTATATGGCCTAAACGACAGTGCCAGAGATATGTCGGATTTGAATCATTTGATTTAAATCATTTTGTATTTATGTTATAGATAGGCATTTCTAAATCAAGAATATAGAGACCGTTAAACAATTGTGCAACACCATAACAAATATCATTTAAGTAAAACAAACAACGATTGTTCTTTATTATAAATGAAAAACCTTTCTTGTCCAATCAAGAAATAGAAATAATGTTTTTGCTTATAGCAGGCACAAAATAACAATCTTCTAATTCTAAAACTAGCCCAGTGGGCAAAGATAAATGATAAGTTCCTACGACCAGTGCAATAACTTTTGCTCCATTCCCAACTCGTAGGTCAACCTCTCCTTTTGCCAAAGTCCTACTCCTTCAGAGTCCCTGAACATTAACACAAATGTGAGAACCACATCCAGTATCCAATACCCATGATGTAGAAGTAGACAAGTTGACTTCTATAACATATATACCTGAATTAGAAGTCGTACTTCCTTTCCTTTTCTTCACTTCTTCTAAATAAGCATGACAGTTCCTTTTCTAGTGTCCAGGTTTTCCACAGAAGTGACACTCACCTTCTTTAGCCACCCCACCTTTAGGTTTTAAAGCCTGTTTGGTTTTGGAATTGGGTTTGGCAAAAGATTTAGATCCTATCTTCTTCTTGCCTTTCCAATTTCCCTTAGCATTCCCCTTTTGCACCATCATTATGGGAGCGGGTCCTGCCTTTTTTATGTTGTTCTCGGCAGTTCTTAACATTCTCAACAACTCAGTAAGGGGTTTCTCAATTTCATTCATAAGATAGTTCATAACAAATTTCTCAATCTCTGATGTTCAAAGATTGCAAAACAAGATCAGTTTGGGATTCTGGAGTGATTCGAAAACCCAACCTATCAAGGTACTCAATATACCCAATCATTTTCAGCATATGTGGACCAACTGGATCACGTTCACCCATTTTGCAGTGATACAATGCCTTGCTTGTATCATACCTCTCCTGTCGAGCATTCCCTTCGAACAATTTCATGAGATGCTCGATCATCTCATAAGCATCCATCAACTCATGTTACTTCTGAAGCTCAGTGTTCATGGTTGCTAGCACGACACAACTCACGTCCAAAGCATCATCTTGATGCTTCTTGTGCAGTGACAGCTGGTGCTGTAGGAATGGGCCCATCAAGGACATATAGCTTGCGTTCTTATTTGAGGACAATCCTCAAGTTCCTATGCCCGTCAAGGAAATTAATTCCACTCAGCTTGTCCTTTTCAAGGACTGATCGTAAAGAAAGACTATTTGTGTTGTTGTTGTTTGCCATTGATATCTATAATTTATAAGTGCAAAATTAATAAGTCAAATTGCAGAGTTGATATTATGTAATTGATAATAGTACATTCAAAATATACCTCCCACTATTTTATTCAAATTAATAGCCCTCACCATTAATTCGGAAAGCATTTTCTATTAAATCTTTCTAGTGAGCCAAGATCTATATTTCATTATGACTTAAGTTAGCTTTGGCTAAATCTCTTAAAACACAATTATTTAGGTAGACAACCCTTTTGCCAATTATATCATATATAACTCTTGGATAGTTTGGTAAACACCATTTGTTTCTAGTCCATCTAATGGTACCAACCAAACTCTATGCCTCTAAGTCCACAATCCTATTGAGATAACTTAGTTAAGTCAGGCCCAATGATTTTAACAGTTTGGATATCACAATTATCCTATCGCATCTTACCTAGATAAATAGGGTACTTTGCTTTGGCAAACCTACATCTATTGATCAAGGTCTTGATGAGTGTTATTCATTGGAAGGCATCTGATTTAGACTTAATATTTTATTGAGGGATTTTATATATTGATTTAGATCTCACCAATTTTAATCTTATTAAGAATGCACATTATTCATCATATCATATCACATACAAGCATAAATAAAGTGCAAAATTAAATGTGTCACAATTATGGCCCAATCTACTGTCAATCTTTTCAAGCTAATGAAAGATTGAAGGTCAATCTAAGGTGGTAAAAGATCGTAAAATAAATAGCTTCCTTGGATCTTCATCGTGCATGTGCCTCCTATCCATCATCATCTTTCCATCGTGTTCTCCATCTTGTCATCTTCATCGATTACAGATTATTACATGACATAAAGAAACCTCAAGTTACATTCGAGGGGATTTAGATGAGAAGAGAATATTACATTAGAATTTATAGAAAGGCACGACATGCAAGCCGTATTTCAAAACCAAAAACCACTAACCTATGGGTCAAAAGGCCATAACTGTGCACCATGCATATCACAATAAGCACATAATAATTTATATATAATTAAAGAAAACTATATATAACATATTTGGGTCACGACCATCGTCTTTAACGAGGGGGGTCGAAGGGGTCTCCCTTCAGCGGTGGTCCTACATTTGAATTGTAGAATTTTTTTCCATACGAATCTCTGAAACAGTATCAGAATCATACATTTAATCCACCAAAACACCGATAATAACAAATCATATATGTCCAGTTTCGATTTAATCATATTAAAACGAATAACAGTACACCCAGAATTTATCATATATTTCCAGTTTCAATTAATCATATGAAAACGTTCTTCATGCTTCTAATCCGATTAGAACAGTTATATTGTTATTCCACCGATTAAAGATACGATTAACATTATCATCATATATATTACCAGAATACACATACAACGGAATATCATATATTCAATTTCATATCGGTAAACATGCATCATCATATATCATATATATCGAATACAATTAAAACACGTAATCTGAATTACTCTTTTCGCAAGTAGCTCTGATACCACTTTGTAGGTTTCGACACGAAAATGCAATGAAATAGAACAATTTAAACCAAATTCAAACCCTAAACAGGATCCATGCAAAAAATAGTTAATTCAAAGATTGGTTAGAAATTATCTTGATTAAGAAAGCGATTAAACGATGCGGATCGAATCTCCAACGCTAATTGAACGAAGCTGCGTCTCTCTATTTATATCCACACTAACGCTACACTAATTGTCCTACGATCTGCGAGAAGAAGGAATCGCAGTCTTAACCACCAAGGATGAGGATTACTTAAACTGTTTTCTCTAGTCTCTCTCTAAGAGAAGCGGCTAGGTTTTTATTTTGATTAACTTTCCAAAACGACGATATATCATATATATAGCAATAAATCGTAATTAATCAAAAACCCTAATCTAATTAAAATAAAATCCAAATTTATATATATATATATATATATATATATATTATATCTTAATTAAGTCTTACTTAATTAATATATATACATATACAAAGCATCCTTTTAATTTAAATTCGTGATTTAAATACTATCAATCATATTGATATATTTAAATCCTTACAATTTAAATTAATTCCCTTTTAATAACGTTCTTTGTGTGTGACCCTATAGGTTATTATTACGTTGGCAATAATTTTAAAATCATATTATAAAATTATAAACTCTGATCGGCATCTAGTAATGCATCACTGCTACCCAAGTAATAATAAGATCGATAATTCGATGCAACCTTATCGTGACCAATGTTTCAATGTAATTTAATCCTTTTACCCTTAATATCCTAGATTAAACTCGAGTCATGGAATGTGTCATACTCTTCATAATTTAATCTGAGTTTTCTTGATCAATGAGTAGACTATATGAAACAAATCAATATTTGAGCATGGCCATGCATTTCATAGTCTTACTCAATCAAGAGGCCTATGGATATCACCCCTAATATATAGGATGGTTAAATTCCATCTAGATCATTCGTATTCCTCACACGATTCATGATGTACCCAATAATCACCTTTATAGTCCACCCTATTAAAGGTGACATTTGATGATATCAAAGTACATAAATTCTCGTGTAGAAATATAGTGATTTCAGGTCGAAGGACCATTACATCATTGTCACTATGAGAATCGCTAATGACACTTCGATGCTCCACATAGAATTCTCATGGTGGGTCTGTCCAGTACATCGTTCTCTAACACATACCTATGCATTGACTTAATATCTCATATATTTATGACCAATGAGATTTGGTCATCAGTCATTCCACATACTAGTCTCAAAGCATCATTGTTGTCCTATCAACAATGGTACTCGACTAGGGACATTTAAGAGCAATGATACTAATTGTAATTATATAATCTCATGTTCAAGTCACATACTTGAAACTATATAAATTGTATCACTATTCTAAGGAAATTTATTATGTTAACATTTATATAACGCAGTAAATAAAACCATAATAAAATCATTCATTTATTTAATCAAATATAATATCAAAATGTTAAGCAATTATATAAAATAATTGGCCTCTAGGGCATAAACTCTAACAAGTTGGACCAGTTATTGCTAGCGTCCCACTACTCTTCCCCGTATTGACATTTCCCCCATTAGCTCTCCTTTTCGGACATTCTTTCACCCTATGTTCTGTTGACCCATAAATAAAACAACCACTATTCATCCTAGGATTAGGACAGTTGGGAGAGATATGTCCCTCCTGCCCACACTTAAAACTCACAAACTTTCCCTTCAAACACTCTCCAGAATAGTTCTTCCCATAGTTTCCACATTGCACAATTTTCTTCTTCATACCCTCCTGCTTAATCTTGATGTTCCCTAAATTGTCCCCTTTTCTCTTTCCCATCTTACTTCCACTACTCCCTTCCACTTTCATAGCTCCCTTAATCTTAGCCTTATTTTTCTTCTCCTTATTGTAAAGAGTCATGGCTTCACTTCCCTCTTCGGCTATGATAGCCTTGTCAAACAATGCTACAAAAGTTCCTATCTGTAATACTGCCACCTTGTTGTAGAGCCAAAGTTTTAAGCCCAGCTCAAACCTTCGTGTCTTCCTTGCTTCCGTGTTCACTTGATGTGGAGAAAACCTAGTTAATTCATTAAATTTTTCCGCATACTCTGGGACTATCGTGTCTCCTTACTTCAACTCCAGAAATTTCACCTCCATCCTAGCTTGCATACTAGTAGAAAAATAATTCTCAAAGAACAGTGTTTTGAACCTAGTCCATGTAACTTCTCCTGCTCCAGCTCTAGTTTGATTAGACTCCCACCATAATTTGCCTCCCCTTTCATCATATAAGTGGCAAAAGCTGTCTTTTGCCTTTCCGCTACCCTAGCGACCACAAAAGCCTTTTCTATCTCCTTTATCCAAGTTTGAGCTTCTAACGGGTCAGTTGTCCCTCTAAACCCTGGGGTCCTACTGCTTTGAAGTCTTTAAAGTTTGCAAATTGATTATCGGGCTGATTTCCCCCAACTGGTACTGCATTCTGCATAGCTTGAGCTATCATGTTAGCAAAATTCTGTATTGGGTCTGGTTGTTGTTGTCCTCCCACATTGTTAACTGATTCTTCAACCCTTTGGTTTCGGTTTTGTCTTCTTGGCGGAATTATCTGATAAAATCATAATTTATTCTTTTATTGCCTTATATTCTATGTCTTATCGTATATGTTTAACATATAACGCATGATTTCAAACTCAAATAATCATAAACTCAAAATGTTAAATTTTGAAAACTTGGTTCACTGGATTATCACATTATCAAATAAAAACTTATTTCATTACACAAACATACAATCACATTCCTTCTTAATACTTTACACCAGACAACACATATTGCTATAAGCATCAGCTATCCCTTTATGACCACAAAAGTCAGGATTTACTACTACAACTTATACAAAAGTTAGGAATATTACATTACTCACAAATTATATAATTAAACATACATATTCAAATACTAATACTACTTATTCCCTACACCTTCTCCTGATCTTGGACAATCTTTCACCCGATGACCTTCCATCCCACAATTAAAACATGCACCTTGCTTAAAATTGGGACACTGAGGAGAGAAATGTCCCTCATGTCCGTAACTATAACATATCTTTTTCCCTGTCCGGCACATGCCCTTATGTTTCCTTTTACAGTTTGTACACTTTCCTATTTTCTTAAAGTTTTCAGAATTTTCTAACTTACGGTCATTCATCTTTCTTTTCCCCTTCTCGCTCGGAGCTGTATCTGATATTCTGTTTTTGGTTCCCATCTGATCAATTTGGATTTTAAGCTTATCTTGTTCATCCATTATTTCGATCAACGCCTTCTGCATTTGACTATTAAATAGCTTTTCTATTTCCAACAATTTTTCTAACGAAGAAACCTGGTCCCGCAGATTCTGCACTTCGGTTGATGCTTGATCAGCTCTAACTTCGGTGTCCGAATCACTATCTGTTAGTTCCACCATTTTTGGGTCTAGTTCTATATTTTCCAAAATAATCACTTCATCAAGGTTACTTTCAACGTGAGCCTCTATTTTAGCTATTGGCTTCGATATTAGCTCGGGTGTATTGTTTTGATCCTTCTTCATGTTATAAGCGTATAATAATCCTTTTCCGCCTGACATCTACACATAAATTATTTTGATTAGTACATATAATATATACACACAGCAAATAATTGTTTTATATAAGTTATCTTTTATTTTGTTTTACGATGAATTTATTTAATTCATCTCTTTTAAACTCTATTTGAGTTATTTATATTTTTCAACGTTTCCCTCTGTCCTAAGGCTATAGCCTAAGGTCTACTCCCACCTAAGGTTTCTAACCTAAAACTTTGATACCACCTTGTGACGCCCCCAAATTCGAGTACTTGAAACCCGTACTTGGTGCTCCACGATAACATTCATTCAACTACTTAATGTATTAATTAAACAAAATTATTATATCAAAGTTATCTACCTTCCCAGTCTCGAGAACCTTTAAGTCTTATATTACATGATAAATATTATATTATCTTACTATAAACAGTCATAACAACATAATGTAATCTATTCCTTCAGCTTCCCCTTCCCTTTGTCCTTGCCAGAACCTTCAGGTCATGCTAGCTTAGCTGAAAACATTTAAATTTAAAGCAAGAATGAGCATTTGAGTGCCCATCAAGTAATAGTAATGAATAACGATTATCTGAAAGATTTGAGTATTTTCTTTGGATGACACTTCAACAACGAAGTAATAGTTTTGAAGTAAGCTGAGACAATACAAAACTACATATAAACTCTATTTCATTTTTGAAACTACGTATTGACTATAAATTTAGTAACAGTTTAATAAACTATAAATTTTATCTTAATTTTTGAAAAGGTTAAACAGAACTTCATCTGAAAACCGTCATGTCTTACGGACAAGGAGGGTGATCAGCCCGTTATGCCCTGTATTGATCAACACTACTTGTTTGAACGATAAATCGTTCAGCTGGTCCTCCTTTGGCGCATAAAAGTTTTTCCCTGTTTGGGATGTTCATAATTAATCTGACATTCGAAATAAAACATTTCAATTTAATAATAATAATATTCTATCATGTTCCACAATATTTTTCATTCTACGTCTAGCTGAGTTAAATAGCTTAGACAATTTTTAAATAACATATACATACCTGAAAATTAGTAGGTATGTGTCGACATGAGGTTAAATACAATCGTTATCCAAGTGAGGGTACTTGAATAATCTAACATAACTATCTATCCACAAGGTATACACTGATCATACATTACTACAAAGATCGTAAGCGAATATAATTTTATAAGCGGCATGAATACTAATATTAAAATACGTGGATGAGATAATAG
Source organism: Panax quinquefolius (assembly GCA_020205615.1). Taxonomy (NCBI): domain Eukaryota; kingdom Viridiplantae; phylum Streptophyta; class Magnoliopsida; order Apiales; family Araliaceae; genus Panax; species Panax quinquefolius. Next base: position 98,948,239 of record CM035169.1, read on the forward strand.
TAGGGTATATTAACTTATATAACATGAGTATAATATTCGATAACTTACTTATTATACACAGAACATTGCATAAGTAGAAACAAAGAGTAAGGATACTTGCTCGGTCTAACGCTACACAACTTAGATTTTATCTTTATATTGAAACCTATCATTCATAAGATTATTCTTTTGATCGTAATAATTTATCATAACACATGCTGCTTTCGCTATTTGCGGTCATCATATAAGCTTAAACACATTGTCACATAGTTATAACAATCATTCTAACATAAATAATTACTTATTAGGTCAATTTATATAAGTTCAGTCAACTTGGTTTCATTTGATTTTTTAAAGCGGTAGCTTTATCGGATAATAATCGAGTTTATATTTACTTAAACTCTATTCGAAACTTCAATACTTTATTAAATAATTTAAATATTAATCATATTATTTTTCAAGGTATTATAATAATTTTAAATAAGTAATATAATTTATCATGATTTTTCAAACACCTAAATCATTTTTAAATAATTTAAATACATAATAATTACATTATCATTAATATAAAAGTATTAATGAAATACTTGACAAAATCTCTAAGTTATTAATAATAACTTAAACTATTTTTAAAATATTTATTTTACCCTCAAATGAATTTTAAAACATTTAAAATCATTTTTAAATAATAACAATTAATATTTAAATATTAATGTATTATTCATGAAAATATTAAAAGTCATTTATTATAACTTAAAATATTTTTAAATCCTTTATATCCCTTTTAAATGATTTTAAATCAATAAAACCATTTTTAAACTATTTATTTAATATAAATATTAAATAAACTCATTATCATAATTATTAGATTATTAATGAAAATTACCTTAAAATATTAAAAGTCATAATTTATAACTTAAAATATTTTAAAAAACCTTATTATCATTTAAAATAATTTTTATAATATAAATATCACTTTTAACCCATTTATTTAATATATTGATTAAATAAATTTAATATCATTAATATTCAAATAAATAGTAATATTAATGAAAAATATGTCAATTTATCAAAAGTTAATTTTTATAATTTAAAATAATTTTTAAAACTGATTTTGTAATTTTTAGAAATTTATTTCTATTTTTAAAGCATTTTTCGGAAATTAGGAAATTATATTAATTAAATCCGTCGCTAAAGGCTTTAGCGACGATTTCTGTCGCAATAGGTGTTCTTGAGGGCCAAGAACACTGACATTCATTGGCTAAGGTACCTACTTTGACCGGCTTTAATTTTTAGTATACACATGTTCTGGACAATCTTAAGCACTGATCATGTAGTATTTATGTAATAATCCACGAATCAAGCATCATATCAGTCATATAAACACATAGCATGAAGATCTAGCCACTCAAAGTCATTGTCAGAACTTTCTAGGTTTTCCAGAAACCCAGTCAGTTTCTAGGTCCATTTTGAGGCTTTAATTTCTATACGTTCTGGTTACTATTAATGTGATCTAATGGTTTAGGCTTGTCGTATACATGACAAGGTATAATTATCAATCATTATATCATTTAAACAACATCAAAATCATCAGCTAGCATCTGTTCAAAGGTTGTCAGAAAACCTTGTTCTTAAGTTTTCTGGCTTTTCCAGAAAACTGCATCTGTGATCGAGCTGGCTAGTTTGACCTTAAATAACTTTCATTATATTGGTTATATAGGTGATATATGAGCATGCATATGTAGTACACATACAAGACTATAATCTAAATACATTAAAGCAAACAAAACATCAAAAACATACAAGATCTGGGGTCAGGAACATCTTGTCAGACGCTGAAATCCAAATTCTGGGTTACCCAGAATTTGACAGTCAATCCCGAGTAGGCTACTTTGACCATTCACTACTTACAATCTGTTGAATGGTTGAGTTATTTAAAAGCATGGATCTGGAGTACAACGAACGGTCTACAAAATGATTAACAATTAACACTGTGATTGAGGCTTGAGAAAAGTTGTCGGACATCGATTTTGAGTTTTACAGGTTGCCCAGAAACTCTTGGTCATCTTTCGATCAAATTTGAGTTTGACCTTGAATAACATTTTTTCTAGACATGATCTAAGCCTGATTTCAAATCCAGAGAAAATTCCATATAGCATACTACAAGTCCAAAACATAATACATACAAAATCATTAACAGTCTCAGATCTATGGCCTCTGACATTCGGTTGTCAGGCCATAAATTTAGGGTTCATGGACGGTTTTTGAAAAGTTGATTTTTGAGCACTTTGATGCTATAGATCTATGATGTACCATTATAGATCATCATATAACATCTTCTAACACTTAAATAAACACATAAACAAAAATCTAACATGGCTTTTTAGGAATCAAAATTGAGTTTTAGGGTTATACCTCTTTCTTGAATATGCTTTGATCTTGCTTCATAATCTGTTTGTGATGTTCTAAGAACTTGTTTTGGGACTGAATTACTTAGAGAATTTCATGGCTTGGAGAGAGAGAATAAAGTTGGTTGAGTGTTTGGTAAAAATGTGCCAATTTCTTAGACTTTTTCTTTCTTTTTCTCTTATACTTTGATTCAATGTTGCTAGACTTGCAAGGTGGCTATGATGATAAGATTTGGCTGAGATTTACACACATGGGAGATCTTAGCAAGTGATGAGTCATGCCCCTTCTAGAAAATCTTTTTGATTACAAGTTAAGTAAAGGGTAAAATGGTTATTTTATATACTAAAGGGTATTTTGGTCTTTTTCGCTTGGATTTTAAGGGTAGTTTGGTAATTTCATATATTTCCCATAACTTTTAATCTTATCATTTGATAATTACCATTAAGGCTTGCTAATCACCAATTAGGGTTTGAAAAATTAGGTTTAGGGTTTCCCGATAATAGAATTAGGGTTTCTAAATTATCGTTTAGGGTTTCTTGATAATTGTTAGGGTTTCCCCTAATTAGATTCAAAATCACTAACATGTCTCCTTGATCACATAACCTTGATTAATAATCGGTCTTAATTTCCTACTTAGGGTTTGAATTAGGGTTTTCAGTTTAAACTTAGGGTTTTCTACTACTATGACATAACTGATCAACATTAAACCATACACACATATAACACATACATATCACATTGAAATATAATTATTATATATTAATATTCTCATTCCTTGTCCATAATCCATGAATTAGGGTTCTGGACCATAACTGACTTAACTTTCATTATCCGTCAATTTAAAAGTTTAAATTGACTATACTGCTAAATCCATATCTCATATATTCAAAATATTATTTGTAATAAAAAAAATTTATGCGTAAAAATATAAATATAATTATTCGAAAATTTTTCGGGTCTTTACAACCACATGGGAGATCCGTATGCCGATCTTGCCTCCTGCCAGGCGTCATTGGCCTGTATCGCAGTCACCCGTCACTGATATCCCATTGTTGGGGGTTGACGGTTTTGCATTGTCAGAGGGTCCATGTACCCAGGAGACGTTCCAGTGATGGTGGTCCGCTCGCACTATTGGAGCCCAGTCCCGCGCCACACAGTTTATAGGGGATATGGTTCCAGGATCCTTGATGATGACGAATTGGATAGTCTGTGTCCGAGATCCGACTCATATGACCCAGATTGATAGTTTGGCCCGACAATTGGACCAAGCACATATATTTATCCGGCATTTGGGCAGAGATCCAGCAGAGGCTGATTCATTTGTTCCTTCCAGCTCAGGCGCTTGCCCCTCAGATGACCCATTCAGTTTTGTCGGTGTAGATCCTCCTCTATATAGGCCTGACATCCATGTTGATAGAGATCCAGTGACTCAGGAGGAGTTACATCAGGTGGACAGGATTGATGATGTGGACATCGACACCTTGGTCTTCTTCTGATGTGTATTCTCGTTATATCTTTTGATAGGCCTCTGTTAGATATTGGGTGGCTGTACCCCATTCTCGCCATATTTTTTGATAGGCCTCTTTTAGTGGTAGGGCATCTATGCCCCATTTCCCTGTATTTGTAGCTGTACAGAGATGATGTATTAGATGATGATATACTTAGAAATATATGCACAATTTTTTCCATTCCCTATATCATATTGCCATCTATTATCTGATATGCATGTATCATGTTATGCATATGTATGTATGTCCAGAGATATTCGGCATTGACCCCTGGATGGTCTTATAACACGCCCACATGATGTCTTCTTCGATTAGTTAGTAGTATAAATCATACCCCATAAATCGGTGGTGGTATTGGGTATCGCGATCGTGGTATGATAGCATGTCACCACCGAATGTGGTGATCAGTAGATCATTTCTTTGCGGCATACCATGACTTTATTAATGTTTGAGTTCCCATTGTGGTTTGTAGGCGGGATGCTAGAGAATTGGATACCGAGATAGAGCGGAGTTTTCCGATTCGGGACCCATGAGTTGACTCTACCTGCGGAGGGTATGCACGATCGACGATGCTACCTTTAAGCGGACCTTACGTGCATCCGGCTTTGGGAGACATGGGTGAGCGATTCATGACTCTCTTTGGATTGTGGTACAGAGTAATCTGATGATGGTGACATCTAGCCACATGATATCCTAGCATTTTTTTGTATAATGATTTGGCTCGGAGGATAGCTATTCATGATATTAGGGATTTCACCGCTTTTGAGAGGATCACGGGCATTTGGCCAGGGTTGATGTACTGTTGCTATGCATACTGTCGTATGTCTATATGCCACGGTACATGGATGAGATAGACATAGATGTCATCATGGCCGTGAGAGCTCTCAGGGATGGTCGCACCATTATACATATGATTGTAGCAGAGACCCTGCGGTCAACATCCTACTACTGCACTTATCTGACAGGAGTGTTCACTAGGAGTTCGATCATGCTGTATGTGTGGTTTATGTCACACTTGAGACCGATTGGTACCTTTAGACGGCATGGATATTGCTTCACCCATGATGTAGCTATGTCATACTCCTTTCAGCCATTGGAGTGTATAGATGCTCCTCATCTGGTCCACATTTTGGCGAGATATCGAGATCCTTTTAGTATATTGTCGTGTTCGGGCTTAGCTCACCATCTGACTTCATTACTCATGCTCGGGCATGGACTACTACCTCCCTTGGTTGGTTTGAGAGCTGTGACTACTTATCACCATGCTGGCGGTGATGTCACGATTTGACCCGGTTCGGGACTTTCATCCTTTCGAAGAAGGCGATAGTCGCGTTGACTTCTCGATATCTCTCGAGAGGACCGATCCGTGTATACGCTTCTTTGGGATCGGCGTGAGATAGTTGCTTTTCCGCATCGGTCATCCAGTTGTTTCTGCGAGTATTTCGTATGGATGGAGACAACGATTTTATCGGCTGCGGTAGTATCCACAGTACCGGATAGTGAGTCAGATGATGTAGAGTCCATAGAGGACATCGATTCATACATCGAGGAGGAACTTCTTTCTTTGGGTTGCCAAACATTTCTTTTTGATTCTCCTAGTACCCGATCTTGTTGTGATTCAAAGAATCAAAGACAGATACCTAGAGCAAAATCTTCATCTGATGACCTTTGAGAGAGATCAGGCTCGATCTATGATGTTGACTGCCCTTGATAGGAGGGACCCAGCTCTATTAGAGAGAGACGAGGCATTAGCTCGCAGAGATGTCGCTGTTGTTGAGTGGGATGAGGCCAGATTAGCCAGAGATGTCGTAGTGATAGTCGAGCGGGATAGTGCTATATCTGCCCGGGATGTAGCCGTCACAGATAGTACTGCCGTGAGGTCCCTCACCACTGGCATGATCACAGTGATGAGCGCATATATTGACGAGCATATGGTCACCATGCAGATGGCTGTAGATCTGTTGGGTCGGGTGGATATTCTCATACAGGAGACCACAACTTCACCTCCATCTTCTGAGAGGGACGCCATGTTGGGCTTGTTAGCTCGCATATACCCTGACTCGTAGATGAGCTTGTATTTACCTGCACAGACTAGCTTAGCCATTTTGTCATGTACAGTTTACATTGCATATATCAAATAGCATTATATATATGACAGGGAAATATATTTTTGGATCACTTCCCTTTTAGATATGCTTTGCTACTTGCTTGATATTTTGCCTGCTGCTTCAGGGCTTGCGGTATTCTGAATTCCTCCTGGGTGGATGGACATTGAGTTGTCTCTGGATAGTTTCAGAATGGATCATCGATCTGTATGTATCCCTACCATCTTTGGTGTCTTGGGACCGGTTTCTGTATGGAAATGTGGAGAGAAGTGTGGCTTTCCTCTCTGAGATTGACTGCACCACAGATGGTCGCCAGTACTTCTATTTAGGAGAAGCCTAGTTAATTCCATCTCTTATGGATTGATGTTACTCTTCAAGGTATGACCGCATCTTAGATGGTCACCAAATCTCTTATTTTGGAGGAGTTTAGGTAATTCCATCCCTTTGGTCTAAAGCCGGATAAAATGTAGTGGATTGAAGGATGATCCCAGTACCAACTGACAAGGGTTTGTGTTTTGGTAGGGGGTGAGACCGAACCATGAATGGTTGCCTATGTACTCCTATGGAGGAGGAGATCAAGTCTGCGTAGTTCGAACCTAGTGTAAGAGGTTCAACGATGTATATGGCAGAAATGGTGTAGGAATATTTTAGTTGTTTTTGTGAGGAAAAGAGGGTAGAAATGTTTTTGTTGTTTTTGTTTTATTGCGACCGGGCCATATGAAATGGTTGCCTACGTACTCCTATTGAAGAGGAGATCAGTACGACGTAGTTCGCCCCTCAAGGTGAGATGAAAAGCGTAATCCCATGTGCAGGTCAGAGTGCGGGGAGGAGAAAGTTTAATCCTAGGTTGAGGATAAACTGTAGATATGGGAAGTTTGATCCCATGTATGGGTAGCCAAACTGCAAATGCAAGAGGTTCAATCCGCGGTGGGATGACCTAAGTTGTAGGAACGCAAAGGAGAGCCAGGCTGCTGGCTTGAAAAAGTATGTTTCCCTGAGGGGCAAAGTGTAGAAGAGTTGTATGTGGTAAAGGGTTAAATAATCGGAATGACTGGTGATCTGATGGTTCCGCACCAGGGTGTTTGCGAATTACTTCAGACATAGTACCGTTTCATGGCGTCTAAGTTGATGAGTTGTGGAAATTCATCGCCGTTCATTTCTTGTAATCTGAGAGCGCCTCCTGTCAATGCTTCCTTGACAATAAATGAGCCTTCCAGTTAGGGGCGAATTTTCCTTAGGCGATCTTGGTTGTCGAGGATTTTCTTCAAAACCAAGTCATGTTGTTTAAAGCTGCCAGTAGTCGGATTTTTTTTGTTGTAGGATCGCAATCCTTGGCCGATATAACTAACCATGGAAGATAGCCGTGGTTCGCCTTTTCGTCTATTAGAGACAATTGGTGATACTGTCTTGTACCCATTGATCTTCATCCGGTGGCGTCTATCAACACTCGAGGATTCCATTTTAACTTGTATGGGAGAATTGCTTCCATCCCATAGGTTAATCGTGGGGGTTGCCCCGGTGGAAATGCGCATTGAGGTTCGTAGGCTATGAGTAAGAGGCGATAGGTCGGGGCCAATCTTTGTGGTTGGCGGACATCTTTTGCATAATCTTCTTGATGTTTTTGTTAGTCGCCTCAACAACACCGTTCATCTTCGGATGATAGATGACAGAGTTAAGATGTTTGATGTGAAATTTACTGCATAATTCCTCCATCATTTTGTTGTTGAGGTTCTTGGCATTGTCTGACACAATCACCTTTGGTTGTCCATATCGACAAACGACATTGTTTCTGATGAAAGCAATGATGACTTCTTTAGTAACCCTAAGGAAGGAGGCTGCTTCTACGTACCCACTTGGTGAAGTAGTCGATCATGGTGAAGATAAAACGGTGTCCATTACTGGCTTTAGGCTCAATGGGCCCAATCACGTCCATTCCCCACATTGCGAAGGGCTAAGGCGAACTCTTATTGTGGAGTTCCTGTGGAGGGGCGTGGATAGCATTCCCATGAGATGCGCGATAACATCTCTCGGCGTGGTCATTGCAATCAGCTTTGTGAGATAGCCAATAATGTCCCGTCCTGAGGACTTTCTTGACAAGGAGGGGGCCACTTATGTGGGGGCCACAGACTCTGCCATGGATTTCATCCATAAGCCTTTGGGCTTGATCTTTGTCTAAACATCTGAGGAGACCTAGTCCTGTATCTCTTTTGTAGAGCGCATCTCCACTCAGGTAGAATTTCATAGCAAGTCGATGGATCCGACTTTTCTCAGTCGGGCTCGCTTCCGCGGGTGTAGATCCATCTCGTAGATATTCCTTGATATGTTGATACCAAAGATGTTGGATGGGAGGTAGCTCATCCGATACTTCTCCAACGTAATTCCTATAGGCTGGGGCCTTGTGCAGGGAAATTGGGACGCTTGGCAAATGTTCCTTATCTTATATGTGAATCAAGGATGCCAAAGTTGCTAACGCATCTGCAAAGTCATTCCTATTACGAGGAATGTGTAGAAAGGAGATTTCTTTGAACTCCAAAACCATCTTCAAAACCTGCCGATGGTAAGGCAACAAATGTAGCTCTTTATTTTGATAGATTCTGGTGGATTGTCTGATTACCAACTCTGAATCTCCAAAGATAGTTAACGCGATGCTATGGAGCAGGCAAGTTTTAGCCCATGAGAACGACCTTCATACTCAATTTGTATTGTTGGTGCCGATAAAGCTGTAATTTGACGGCAACGGGATACTGCTCCCCCGTATTAGATACTAGAACTGCTCCAGCTCTAGAACCTTCCAGATTAACAGCTCCATCAAAATACATCTTCCATGCTTGGCGTGTATCGTCATCTTGATGATGTTCTTTGAACTATCATTACTCCTTCATCATCGTAAATATGTTTCAAGGGTTTGAAATCCCACGAAGGTGCGTGGCGAGTTGATCCGCAATTCCCTGACCTTTGATGGACTTTTGAGTCACATATACGATGTCAAATTGTTGTAGGATCAAGCCATCTGGACAGCAGGCAATTTAACATGGGTTTGTTGAACACGTACTTGAGAGGATCCACACGGGATATGAGATGGGTTGTGTGACCATGGAGATAATGCTGTAATCTCATGGAAGCCCATGCTAAAGCACAACACGTCTTTTCAATCAGAGTGTACTTGTGTTCACTGCTGCTGAACCTTTTGCTGAGGTAATAGATAGCTCGTTCTTGGCCTCTATCGTCCTTCTACCCATGCATGCAGCCCATGGCATTATCACTTATGGACAGGTACATGAATAGGGGAACATCATCCCTGGGTGGTACCAACACGGGAGCTTTGACTAGCTATTTCTTGATTGTGAGGAAGGCCTTTTGACACTCATCATTCCATTTCATGGAGGAGTTCTTCCTTAATAGCTTGAAGATTGGCTCACAGGTTGCTGTGAGTTGGGAGATAAACCTGCTAATGAAGTTGATTCTTCCCAAAAATCCCCGTATTTCCTTCTCTGTCTGAGGAATGAGCATTTTCGTGATGGCTTGGATTTTGGCAGGATCTAGCTCAATCCCCTTGTGGCTGACTAGAAATCCTAGCAACTTGCCTGATTTAACACTAAAGACGCACTTAGCTGGATTCAACTTCAAGTTGTACTTACGCAACCTGTTGAACAACTTTTTGAGATGGTCTATATAGTCATCCTCCTTTCGGGACTTGATAATGATGTCATCCATGTAGATCTAGATCTCTTTGTGCATTAAGTCAAGGAAAAGAGCCATCATAGCTCGTTGATAGGTGGCTATGGCATTGATGAGGCCGAATGACAACCGTCTATAGCAAAAGGTTCCCCAAGGCGTGATGAAAGCAGTTTTCTCACGATCTTCCTCAGCAACCATGATCTGATGGTACCCCGCAATGCAATCAGCAAAGGAGTACATGTCGTATTGCGCAGAATTGTTAATGAGGATGTGGATAAACGGCACGGGAAAGCTATCTTTTAAGCAAGCTTTGTTTAAGTCCCAATAATCCACGCAAACTCGCACCTTCCCTCCAGGTTTAGGTACGAGCACGATGTTGGATATCCACTCAGGATATGTTGACACCATGATGATTCCAGCTTGAAATTGTTTCATAATTTCTTCTTTCACCTTTAAACTCCACTCAGGTTTCAATCGCCTGAGCTTTTGCTTGACTGGCTTAAATCCCTCTTTAATGTGAAGGCGATGAAGGACAATGTCAGTGGACAAACCCACCATGTCTTCATGAGACCATGCAAATACATCCTGGAACTAGGTTAATAGTGTAATCATGTCATTCCGTTTGTTTGGGGTAAGGTCTGAACCAATCTGGATTAACTTAGGGCTTTCTAAGGTTTCGAGATTGAAAGAAGTGATTTGATCAAGGTTGGGTTTGGGATTGTCTTTAACCCATTCTTGAATTTCTGGAGGTACCTCAATGTCATCCTGTATATCCATCAAGGCTGAATTCATCTTTACATCAGAGGTACAATCCTTGTGGAGAAGAGGCATCGTATCAGCAAGTACATGCCCATCTAAATTCAGAGTCCTGAAACAAAATATGCTTTCACTTAGAATATATGAAATGTGTTGATTATACACAGTGTTAACATATACTGGCAAAATAAAATGCTAGTACTGTACAGAAAAGTAAGCAGTTATTATATCTACAAGGCAGAAAGAGTTTCTGCCCGCTTTACCCTTGACGACCAATGCAAGGAATGATGTTCCAATTGGCAAGAGCAAAGTCCGGGTGGACTGCAGTGATTGAGGGATTGTCATCATCCTCCCTGTCCCGAATGATGGCCATTATGTCTGGGCAATCATCATCTGGGGTATATCTATTGGTATGCTCATCATGAACGATGATGCGTATGCCAGACATCATTTAAAGGATGTCTTGCTTGATTCTTTGTTCCTCCTCTTCCACTGCGGGATTTTGAACAAAGACTCCTTTCTCCTTCACCGGTACCGACTTGGGAAATAACATAGCCATTACATTGGCTGGCACCTTTATAAGAGGTTGTGCGGACTTAGAGCTTGAAGGCCAAGATAAATGCCACATGGTTAAAGATGAAGGAATCTGCTGATGCTTATGAGGATTCCTGTGACTAGAACTGGAAGAATAGCCTAGTCCAGTTGTTCCAGTTTGCTTGGTTAATTGAATAGGGTACTTGATACCCTGGCAATCTTTACCCAACCCTTGTCCCGGCGTATGACCCAATGAGATCATTTCTTGAGTAGCCGACATTACCTCGGCAGAAATCTTGGGTTCATGCAATGTCGTTCCAATAGCATGGTATTGGGTATTGCTTACTTCCAAAGCATGAAAACCGATTGGCTCAACGTTTGCATTGGCATTGATGAATGGCATGTCTCCGTGCTGAGGAATCTTTTGTTCAGCGTTGACCGTGACCAGGCTATTGTTGATAATGTATTTCAACTGTTGGTGAAGAGTGGAGGGGACTGCCCCTGCCATGTGAATCTATGGTCGTCCCAAGAGCATGTTGTATCCTGAATCTATCTTGAGCACATGGAAGGATACGCAGAATGTATGAGGACCAATTTCGATTGGCAGCTCAATTACTCTGACCAAATTCCGACGGGCTCCATCAAAAGCTTTGATGATAATATGGCTACTCTGAATTCGGTTGAGATTGATATTCATCTTCACCAAGGTAGCGTATGGATAAATATTTAGAGAGGAACCTCCATCTATCAGGACTCCAGCTAGCATGTATCGGAGAGGACAAGGCCATGATGTGGACCGCTTACTAATGGCCGGTCCCCTGGGCGAAAGATATGTCATCATCAGTGAAGGATATCACATTGTTGTTGAAAATGTGATCAACCAGATGTTGAAATATTTCCGTATCAACTGATGTCGGTAGATAGGCTTCTTCTAAAACCTTCAGCAAGACCTTTCGGTGATCCTCGGAAGTTAGGACTAAGTCCAAAATTGATATTTGATGTGGAGCTTCTCATAAGCTTAAAACCACCTTAGCTTCGTGATGACCCATAGTGCGGAGGAATTTTTTAATCTTCTCCATGGGTATTTTCCCCTTTGATTTGATGGTGGACTTCATCACCCGTTGGGGAAGATACAATGGATTTTCATTCGACACTGTAGCAGTTGTATGTGAGGTGGATCCTTCACCTTCTCCATAATTCCACGGAACTTTGCTCAAGCTAACAATGGGATATTATGCTCTGTACGACAAGTTGATTGGCTCGGGAGCGGCCACTTTTAAAGGATTGTTGCTTCCCTTGAGTTGAATTATTGGCGTTGTGAGTAATGTGTTAATCCCATCTGTTTCAGTGGATATGACTGCTACCACACTCTTCCACTTAGTGGGACCTGAATTCTCACTTGCACATAACATAGTATCGTTATCTGCTAAGTGCAAGACACCACTGTCAATTAGGTTTTGGATAAGGTGGCGGAGTGCCCAGCATTCTTCTGTGCTGTGACTGCGAGACTGGGAGTGATATTGGCATACTCCATCAGAGTTGTACAGTCCTGAACGAGGGTTGATTGGAGGTAGAAGGGAACTGATCCTTCCTTCATTGATTAACATATGAAGAATTTCCTCTATAGGTTGGCCTAAATAAGTGAATTCCCTTTTGTTGGAAAAATCCCGACGGGCCTTGGCATTTGCTCTCTTTGTCACTTTATCTTCCAGCATTTCATTTTCTGAAAGTGACGAGGGAATATTCATGACAAGTGGTATGAGACTGGCATGCTCCTGGATGATTAACTGACGTGTCACTTGATGCTGATAAGTCACCAGTTCCGCCAATTGCTCAATTTGCTTGCATAGAGCTTTCATCTTTCGTTCCATTGTGAACTAGAACTTGGTATAATCCCATTTGTCATCACCGTCTTTGAGGGTCTGGGAGGATTCACAGCTGAAATTAGAATTATGTCCGCTACTTCAATTTATCATGTTGACCTCTTCTTCTTTGTGTTGAGGAAGAGGGTTGTCTTGAACATGAGGCTGATCTAGTTTGGTGACCACGATCTCCCCGTTGTCTATCAGATCCTGGATCTTGTGTTTCAAGGCCCAACAATCCTGAGTATCATGTCCAGGTGCCCCGGCATGATAAGCACATTTCTGAGCAGCATTAAAACCCCGTCCATTAGGGCTGGTTGGTGGAAGAAGATGCGCAATTTTCATCTGTGTTGTCAGAAGATTGAGAATGTTCTCAAGGGTATCGCCTAAGGGTGTAAACACTAGAGGGCGTTTGACTTCTCCACCTTTTGGTATTGGAGGGTTCGCAGACTTTGCTTGAAAGGGAGTGTAGTTTCTCCTTTGAATAGGCATGTTTTGATTGCCTTTTTGACCATGTAGTATCAGGGAAACATCTTCCTCTTTCTTTTTATGGACCCTTCGGGGGTTGTTCCTATAATTTCCAGACTGGATGTAATCAGCAACAGCTTTGAGTGCAGCTAGGTCTTGAATCTTTCCAGACTTCAATCCCATCTCAGCCATCTCCCCATGTTTGACCATTTCAGAAAATGGTTTACCGATGCAAGCTAAAACTCTCTCATAGAACGGAGCTTCTTATATGTCTATAAAAGTCATGACCATTTCTGATTCTGTCATGGAAGGACTAACTTGGACAGCCAGGCGTCTCCACCTTTAATCATACTCTCTGAAAGACTCGTTGGAGTGTTTCTTGATCTTGGTAATTTGATACCGATCAGGAGCCATTTGAGATTGAAAGCTGTTTTGAGTGAGGAAAGCATGTGCTAGCTTTTCCCAGTTATGGATCTTTGAATTGTCTAATCTTATGTACCATGAACGGGCTTCTCCAGTTAGACTTTTCTGGAACAATTGCATTCTAAGCTTTTCATCCTCAGCATAAGATCCAAGTTCTCCAATAAACACCTTTAAATGTGTGTAAGGATCTCCTAACCCGTCATATTTTTCAAAGTCGGGAATTTTAAACTTTTCTGGATAATGAACACCAGGGAAAATACACAGATCATCATATGAAACACTCCCGTGTGTTCTAATTCCTTTGATAGCACGAAGAGTCTCTTTAATTTGGAGGACTTTCTTTTTGATGTCACCAGTGTCTGGGTTTCTAGTGGGATGGGCAGCATCATGAGTTTTGTTGGTCGTATCCAACTGCAGTTCAGGTATTGTAATGACCGGGATTCCTCCTTGCGTGGAGGATTCAGCATGTACGGGTATTTTGGGACCTTGATTAGACTGGTGTAATTCTTTGAGTAGAACAACCAAATCTGTAATTTATTTGCTTAATCCATTGAATTCTTTGCGAGAAACTAGATTAAGTTCAGTTTGGTCGGATGACGACATGATTGACTATAGGCCTGTTGCCTTTTTGGACTTTGACCGGGTAGTAAGTCCGATTGGTTCCCTGCGAAAGACTTGCATAGTTTAGTCTTTAGGGAGTGTGTATAATAACATGCTATGTGATGTGTCCATTTTAGGAATTTTATCCTGCAAAATGGATGTCAGCTGTTTGTAGCATTAAAATATGTATATGTACACATTTCTTCATATTACATGGAGATATATATGGAATGTAATTACAAGTAATTGTGTTTACAAGTAATTTGAAATGAGAGCATGAAGAGACTTTCCTCCGTTTTGGGTTTATCAGAGGCTGATCTATCTTAGGTTACTCTCGTAGCTTTTTGGCATGAAGGTTCCCAAATCATCGCAATCTACTTGACGGGAAGTTAATCCGGTCTTTCAACTGGAGCGAATTTGGGTGGTGCCTTTCCTAAGCCTTGGAGAATTAGTCTTCTCACGAGTCCAGTAATCAAACACCGACGAGATAGCCTCCTGGTGGAGGGACCACACACCATACCTTCACATACATAGCCTCTCACCGTATGATAATGATGACATGTGCGAAGCACTAATATCACAAGCAGATATGGCGCGAAGCACTAATATCACAAGCAGTTTATGGTGTGAAGCACTATGTGCTATCAGAAAATGCATTCGTACACATTCATCATAAAATATAAATGCAACATCCACACACAAGCAGATAACAGTTTTGAAAAGATTGTAATAGCGGCTTAAGTCCTCTTCTTTGGAGTCCCAGTAGAGTAAGCCGCCACCGTCGACGTCGAGATTTTTTAATTGTCCCTTTCCGTTACTTGTTCTTTGGTGTTCTCATTTTAGGTGAGATTTGTTTGAAAAAATAAGTGAAAAAGGTCCGACATGTATAATGTCGATGATGGGGACTATTAAGAGTCGCCATTGGTTTTTAAATGGTTGTACCAACACAATCGAGAAAAGGTTTGCACATTCACCCAAAGTGATGTGACATTTGCTAAGCTGCCGGTGAAACCGAGATTCATTAGGGTCAGGGACTTGGTTATGCGGGAGGAAGGTGTTAGGCACCCAGACATCCGTGTTATTACGGTGATGACCTCTTTTCAAGAAACAATTATCTGAATGTGTGTGTGTGTGGGGGTCAATGTGCTGTTATTTGGAAGTAGTGCCAGGCCTCGTTCGCACTTATATACACAAGGTTTGAATTTATGTAAAAATTCAATTGTAAGCAAGATATGACAGTGATGTTTTATAAAAGAGGTTTTTTAAACCCTGATGCTCAATAGTAATTGAGACCTTTTACACTCCCATTTTATTAAGTGCTCGGCTTGATTGATTTTATTTTACAGATGCGAGGCATCCGTACGAAAATAATGTACAAAAATAATGTCGACTTCCTCATGGGTATGGAAACCATCCGAGGAAATTAGATACATCGAGAATAATTTGCAAGTCGCCATACAATTTGAAAATGTCCATCACGAGGAACCGAATCTAGATCCAATGGGCTGAATCTGTGATCACATGATTCTAAGCACAAGATATCGCAATTTGTATGAAAGCGAGAAGCGGTATATATATAAAAAGCTGTAAATATATATATACGAGACATGATCACCAACCATGAAGCACCTCCATGGGAGATCGAAATATAAATAAAGTCGTAAAGCTATCAACCATACGGAGGAAACTCAAAGGGACAAAACATAAATAAAGTTGTAAATCGGTCAACCGCCACGAAGGAACTCCAGGCGGGATGAAATGTAAATAAAGCTGTAAAAGCGATCAACTGCCACGAAGGAAACTCCAGGCAGGACGATATATATATATATATATATATATATATATATATATAAGAGTGATAAACGCACTAGATGTAAAATTTAGGCTCATCAAACATAGTTCGACAATAGTTCATATATATATATATATATATATATATATATATATATATAAGTGCGAATAAACGCACCAGATGTAAAATCCAGGCTCATTGAACAGAGTCCAACACACAGTTAATATATATAAGTATATATATATTAAAGCAAGTAAACGCTTCGGATGTAAAATCCAGGCTCATCGAACAGAGTCTGACACACAGTTAATATATATAAGTATATATATATTAAAGCAATAAATGCACAGGCATCAAGTTCAGGCTCATCGAACAAAGTTCGACACACGATTCATATATATATATATATATATATATATATATATAAGCAAATAAACGCTCGGGCAAAGTTCAGGCTCAATCGAGGCATAACTCGATAATGTTTGTCAATATATATATATATATATATATATATATATATATATATACAAACTAAAAAAACCACGGACCAAAGTCCGGACAAATGCGCGCAAAACGACTCTCAACGTGAAGAAAGGTGTGTGCAGAGATGAAGAGAAAGACTATAAAGTGTGTGAGAAGGCTTACAGTTGACTGTCAAAGAAGACATCTATATCTTTAGAGTGGGTAAACACTGGCTTTTGTAGGTACAAAAGAGGCTATATATGAGCTCACAGGTGTTTAAAATGAGAAAGTACACTGCAAGGGTGAGTGCAGAGTAAATTGGGCAGGGCTTCCTCGCCGTTTTCTCTTGCAAAATGGACAGCCCAAGCCCTCTATTTATAGACGATGTAGCCGCAGGTGTACCAGAGGCAACCCGGGTGGGCTTGGGTTTTTTGAGTTGGGTCGTCTCGAAGTACGTGCACTCGGGCACTATAATGTCCACTCGAACTTTCAGAAGTGCAATTCGGGCATCCGTTTGAGGTATACAGAACCTATTTCAGACCTTCGTTGTCAAGAGTTGTATGATGGCATGGGATTAGAGTTTGTACGAAGTCATTGAAGATGGGACGATGCCCTCCGGTCTTCAAACTTCACCTTTCATCCGTTACCCCGCATAATAGTCACTCGGGATTGGTTAGTCTTGTGGGACATCATTGCATAGAGATGTTGAGACGACGTGGCATGGCATCGCGTTGGCGAGATGACGATGTTGCTCCTCACCGGTGTTATCGCCGGATTGAAATTTGAGTCATGACGTTGCTCGAGCTTCATTTGAGATTGGCTACTGATTTGTCGAAGGTCCTCATTGTAATCTTTGAGGTGCCTACTCTTCCCAATGTTATCGCCAGGGTTGATGCAGTGTGTATCTGGTTGTGTTGTGCGAGATTGAAGCTAGTCGCATTTGAAACAAGCATTTCCGGAGTTATCGCCGAAACTGCATTCCTTGGGGTTATCACCAAGGTTGGTGGCTATTCCCATGGTTGGGACTGAGAATGGATACCTCGGGGTTATCTCCGAGATTAATCGGTCTTCTCCGGTGTGTGTGTGTTTCGGTATTGGATCTGCATGCCTCGGGGTTATATCCGAGGTTGGAATTGTTACTCCCAGAGTGGGCTCCGGGGTTGATGCTGAGCTTCCGGTAGTATCCGATATGGACATGGATTGTCTTTCAGGGTTCCCTCTTAAAAGAAGAATCTGTCCTCCTGCAATGTTAGTGACAAGTATACAGAAAATTTCGAGTGTCTACAATTGCCACTTGAGATAGACAGTTCAAAGAAATTGACGGTTATGAGCACCAATCCTGGCTGAGACAAGTTGTACTAGTCATAATGCGGGGAGTGACAGAGGAAACAAGAGGGTCCCCTAAGGAAATTCATCCGGCACCATTAAACATCTTGTTGCCCAAAGTTAGGAACCACATTCCTGATTTTACCCTCCTAGGTGATGAGGAGGAAATACTGATCCTTCCCAGTATAGAAAAAGCCAAAAGGAAAGTTCCTTGCTAGAAATACAACAACTGTTCGAGAGAGACTTCATAGTTAAATTCTCTTAAGCTCATGAAAAAGATGAAGGAACAAATGAAGAAAAAGGTGGTGAAGTTGTCAGGAAGCCAACTCATCAAGGAATCAAGAGTTCATCCCTTTTTGCGATGAGTCTAGTTTAAGCATCCTTGAAGATGTGATGATGTAGCGCCCCCAAATCCAGGTACCTTTTACCACGGATTTAAGGGCGCTACAATTGGTATCAAAGCAAACTATTTAAGTCTGGTTTGATTTCGGTATTATTTCGACGTCCCGATTGCGTTATCAGATAATTATCGAGTTTTTTCCAATAAAACTATATCTAAAAGCTTCAATAGTATTTTAGATAATTTAATTATCATTTATAATATTTTTCGGAAACTCATAATAATTTTCAAATAATTATTATCATTTATAATGATTTTTCAATCATTAATATCATTTTGAATGATTTAATTGCTAAATAATTTCATTATCATTAATATTTAAATAATTTAAAATATTAATGAAATCCATGTCTAAATATTAAAAGTTATTTATTATAACTCAAAATATTTTAAAACCTTAATATCACCTTTAAATGATTTTTAAAACATCTAAATCATTTTAAATAATTATCATTAATATTAAGATATTAATGAAATTAATGTCAAAATATTAAAAGTCATATATTATAACTTAAAATATTTTAAAACCTTAATATTACATTTAAATGATTTTTAAAATATTTAAAATCATTTTAAATAATTATCATTAATATTAAAATATTAATGAAATTTATGTCAAAATATTAAAAGTCATATATTATAACTTAAAATATTTTTAAAACCTTTATATCATTTTTAAAACATAAAAATTATTTTTAAACAATTTATTTAATACAATTATTAAATAAATTTATTATCATTAATATTTAAATAAATTAAAATATTAATGAAATTTATGTCAAAATAGTAAAAGTTACTTTTTATAACTTAAAATAATTTTAAAACTTAATTTTTTATATTATTAATAATTATTTTCTATTTATTTTAATTAATATAATTAATTTTTATTAAAAACTGTCGCTAAAGGCCTATCGCGACAAAAACTGTTGCTAAGTGTTCTTTAGCTTTGAAGAACAGTCAACTCTTTAGAGCCTACTTTGACTATCTTAAATTTTTAGTTCATGGAGTTTCTGGGTACGAGAGTTTATCATTGATGTAGTATTTGTAACGATCGAGAAATTTGTAATTTAATTTAAATATTTATGGAATTAAATAAATATTTTAAATAATTTATTTATTGAGGAAAATAAATATTTAATGAATTGTCATGAATTCATTTTGTAGCTAAATTAATTAATGTTAATTGAATCGGGTAATGATAATTTTATTTGTTGAATTTAATTTAAGGAGATAATTAAATTAAATCAATTGCTTAATATTTAAGAAATTAGTTAAATTAAATGAATTTTTAATTTAAAGAAAATAAATTAAATATAGTAATGTGTCTAATTTATTAATTAACTTAGATATATAATTATTTAATTATTTACTATAAGCATAATTATAAT
The DNA here is from genome assembly GCA_020205615.1 of Panax quinquefolius. Lineage (NCBI taxonomy): Eukaryota > Viridiplantae > Streptophyta > Magnoliopsida > Apiales > Araliaceae > Panax > Panax quinquefolius. Next base: position 98,967,929 of record CM035169.1, read on the forward strand.
AAGAATATAATAATTATAATTATAAGTTATTTAATGGGTTGCAAGGGTGACAATTGGAAATTATATAATATAAATAATATAAAAATAAATTGGTTTAGGGAAAATATGTGGTAGTCAAACAAGGCCTTGTGGCCTTTGGCTTATTCAACTGACGCGAACTTTTTATTTTTCTAACGTAAGGAACGTGGGAGAGGCCAGTTATATGGCATACGCGTCTTAATTTTTTCCTTAGGCTTGTTAGCATAGAACAGTAGAGGAAGAGAGAATTTCAGAGGAGATTGAGAGTGAGAGCTTGAGAGATTGTTCTGAGATTTTAAGAGGAAGGAGAGGATTGCTAAACCTTGTTGTCATCTTTTGCTAGCCAATAATCAAAGATTAAGGTATAACTAATTCTAATTCTCAGACTTGTGATTTTCTATTCTTTGTAAATTGATTTTGTGGGTTTGTGGCTCAAACGTTGTGTATATGGTGTGGATTAAGTTGTAGAATCTGTTGTCATCTTGTATGCGTGTTGTATCACACTACACCAAAAATGGCCTCCAGTGAAGGACAAATCCTTCCTTCACTAGAGGTCAGATATCACTCATGAAGTGATTTATTGTGAAGAAATATTTCCTTCACACGAGTGCTTTCGATTAGACCTCCTCATGCAATTGGGTATCCTTCGCTAAGTAGTAACTAAATATTTTTTGTGAAGGATATATTGTGAATAACTTTTTATTCGAGAAATTGTATTTAGTAATGGAATATTGTTATTTAGTGAAAGATTAGTTTTTCTTCACAAATAATATTTTAAGAAGGACTATTTAAAATTAGTGAATAACTTTATTCCCTCACAAATAATATATTGTGAAGAACAAATTTATTTAACGAGAGAAAATTTTCCTTCACTAATTATAAATTGAGAATGTATCTTCAAATTAGTGAGGAAAAAATTCCTTCACAAATTATAAATTTGTAAATAAAGAATTAATTGCTAAATAATCAAAATTAATTGAAAATTATAATTAATTTTCAAATCAATGATTTCTTATTTATTGTTATTACTATTATTTTTATTAATTGCTATAATAAATATTAAATTTAATATTACAAGTTAATATAAATATCATACCTATTTCAAACTAATTGACAAACTAATGCATAAAGAGCCAATAATTAAAAGTAATACTCCATATATAAATAGATAATGCTAAAGTCAGAGTAAGTACAAAATTTGTTATTATGTATTGATCTCCCAAAGATCATAGTACTTACAATATTTAGTAACTAACACAAGAAAATTAAATGAAGTGTACATCATGTTAGGTCCACTTCATCGTCATTTTCTTCAAGGAAATCAAGGTTGGACATGTGAATTTCGTGCTGCAAAAGAAACACCAAAATTCAATTTCAAGGAATAAGAAAAAATGAGCCTGGTGAACTTATGCTCTAGTGTGTTGAATGTGTACTGATCAATGTGTACGTTACCTGCTTCAAGAAAAGAGCTGCAGTAATGGAAAAGAGCTGAACAATGTGACGCGAACTTTCCTCTCCTATTTCTAGCCTGTCTTCCTCTAAATCATCGGAGCTCTCCTCCAGTTCTAGTTCTTCAACATTTGTTAGAATTTTAGCATCTTATGTTACCCTTTGTTCTTGCTCTACCCTCATCAAGACCTATAAAAGAAGCCATAATGCCATTTACTGTGACAAAATCGTATTGTGTGGGAGAAGATCAACTACTGAGGTATAAAGTTTTGTAAGGAGCAACAGTGGAACCTGAAGCATGGCATTCTCTTGTTCTCGCCTTATCGCTGAAGGGATCGCCAAGCTCAAAGAACATCTCACTCTAATTTCTCAACCTGAAGTAGTAGAGAATTAGTATGAACTATTGTTTAACATTATAAGCTATGTAGAAACGTTGAAAGAAAAAATTCGGCCACAAAGCAATCATATGCTTTATTAACTTCTAATATTCCTATAAAAGTATTTCCAGGAACATGCATGGATTAAATTAACATGGAGAAATACAAACTTTGCAAAAGATCTCTTTTTTCCTTTTCATAAACAAGAAACAAGAAATTTAGTTTGTTTTAGTAAAGGCAAGAAAAAGAGATAAATAATAGATCATTCAGAAGCACCATTACGAGAAATGGTATACAATCTTAACCTACATATATAATCATAGTGGTAAAATATGAAATGAGACATATCTCAGAGTTCAAAACAATTCTGAAGTCATAGCCAGAATGGGCATTCAAACAATATACTATAAACCACAAAATAACTTTCGGTTAGGACTGCTACAAAAAAAAGAGTGTTTGCATGAAAATTTTATTTTGACACATTATTGAAGAATAAACACCATCATCGTCTTGTTCATAAGAATATAAATGATAAACCCCCTCCTAAACATGCTATCTGTTTCATCAGTAAGCAGTTTCACACAAAACTTTAATACAAATATGCAAAGGGGATTAGTAGATGAGATGAAACTGCACACTGACATTCTTGACATGGCAGTAGAGCATGCTGACAGAAACAAGCAGTGTCCACAATAAAAAGAGAGATAGAAAGATGTAACTAAAACTCCAAAGCCACATCACAACAAGCTTTTTTCAATATGCTATGTTAGGTTAGTAAACAAGAGGCAAACACAGGAAAAAAACAACATCCAGGCCTACAAAACAAGAAGATAACTACAAGAACTGTGCTAGAGTTAGTTCTGATATACCTTACTCAATTGCCGTCGATTATCCTGCTTCACCATCTCCATCAAAGCAGTTTCCAACTCCTCAGCTCTGGAAAAAGAGAAAAGCAAGTAAATTAAACATTACCACTGCATTGTTAAAATTACTGATATTATTGTCAGTTTGTCATGGTTGACAGAATAAATAATTCCATAGGGTACCTACATTTTCTGGAAGCGGCTAAATCATTTATGGAATATGGACCAACAAAACCACACATCATAGTAAATATATTAATAACCTGAGTACAGCAGAGCGTTTATCCTTCAGTAACTTGCATAATTCAACCTTCAGCCACACCACCTATGTAGATTTTATATATTAAAACTATAAACAAGATTGTAACTTAAGCAAATGCAGCCAATAAGAAACTGCAGTAATGAACATACTCAACATTTACCTGGCTGAGCAAGGTGTTATAGAGTGCCATGAGTCCATTCTGTCCAACAGATGCATATGCCTTTCCATCAAGTTCAACTTGAGGCTTTTGGAGATCAACTTTACACTTTCATAATCTTAAGTCCTTAATATTTTATCATATTTATTTATTGCTATTCATCATTTAGATAAAATCTAATTTCCATCAAGAGAATTTAAATTCAGAAAATGGGTGGTAGCAATGTCACAAGTAAATGTGAATGTGTTCAGTATATTTGTGAAGTAGATAAAATTAAAAGCATGTACATGTGTGCATGAACAAATTTTAAAATTACTTCTAATGACTCTAGTTTTGAACATAGGGATAATGTCCTTAATCTAGGACCTTGGTATTTCTCAAATAAATTTGTTCTTACGCACCGGAGAGAAGGAGCTATCTTTACAGATGAAACTTGTTCTAAGGCACCTGCTTGAGTTAAGTATCACCATATTCCCTTCTCTTATTAGACCTCTGCCGGTTTTAGCTACATTGCCGGCGAAGTCGGCACTCTCCATTTGACTGATAAGGTCACTAGCAATATGGAGCCTATGAACTATGCCAGAGTTGGTGATAAAGTAGATCTTAATGCCTCCTTTCCTGATATTCTGCAAGTTGAAATCTGTGATGTTTTACATATTGAGAAACTAGTTGATGTTAAGATGGAATATCAAAATAAACCTCAATTCTGTCCTAAGTGTAAAGTCTTTAGGCACTCTCTTTTTAAGTGCCCTCATACTAACTTTCAATAGGTTCCTAAAGGCTCCAAGGGCTGGAGGAAGTGTTATTAAATTAAGGATTCTCTCAAGCTTAGATTACTACCACAACTTTATGTTTCCCTGCTGTAGAGCATGTTTGGTGCCTGTGGAAGATGAGTGGATAGCAGTCTCTAAAAACAACCCCTTACAAAGCACAGCCAGGCACTGCAGTCACAACATCAACCCAACCATTTTTGCGAATTTCTAACTCAAGATCTATAAGTCTGATTGCTTCCAGCTTTTAATATGTTATAGGGGAATGGCAAGCTATTTTTTTTTTTTTTAAACTACAAGCTAGCCAAAACAGACATTTTAGACAAGCTTTATAAGGACCCGAAATTGCCCTGCCGCAATTGGTTTACAACCATACTTAATTTGTTCATCAACTGCAAAACAGGTCCTAAATCCCATTTGGTTTACATAAGTCACCCAATATACTTATATATCTTACATAAAATGGTTCTTGTTAATTACATAACCTCAATTGCCCTTTTTAAGCTAAACAGTCATAACTTTTTCGTTTCAAAACATTTTTGAGCGATTCTTGAGCCCATGCGAAGCTAACTTCCGGGACTACAACTTCTCTTCGGATCACAATTCCAAATTCCAAACCGAACAGAACAGAAATCTGTTCTAAGTGGACAGAATGTTCTGTTTTTAGACTGCACGACCCCCCTTCCCTAAAATGGTCATAACTCCTTCGTTTCTCAACATTTTTAAGCGATTCTTGAGCCCACGCGAAGCTAACTTCCGGGAATACAACTTCTCTTCAGATCACAATTCCAAATTCCAAACCGAACAGAACAGAAATATGCTCTAAGTGGACAGAATGTTCTGTTTTTAGACTGCACGACCTTCCCTAAAATGGTCATAACTCCTTCGTTTCTCAACATTTTTAAGCGATTCTTGAGCCCATGCGAAGCTAATTTCCGGGGCTGCAACTCCTATTCAATAACCTTTCCCAAATTCAAAACACAGAATTCCAGAAAATTCGTTCAAGGTGACTGCCCCGAGTTAGTTAGACAATTTTGATGCGACTACTTTGAAAGGTCATAACTCTTTGCTCCGAAGTCAGAATTAGTCCATTCCGGAGTCTATGGAAAGCTTGTTTAGTGTACTATAATACCCCAAAAGCCCAGAATTTTCTAGAAACTATAGCTAGCCCCGAATTTGTCCTTAGGGTCAGCAGTTTGCTGCTGCTTACTTCTGCCATTAGGCAGCAGTCCCTTTTTCCTTGCCTCTTGTCTTGGTAATTTTTTTAACATGCACTTTAGTTATTTTAACATCTAAAAGTTGGTACACTCTCCTAGCTAACAATCTACATAATTATATCATCTATATGAACTCACTTGCTTGCAAACGCCGCACCTTATGGTCGATCATTGACTTGCGATTAATGACCAGTGATCACTTCTTCTTTAATAAGTTAGCTTTTTTTCATGTCACATGGCCTGACCTAATCATGTTGAACTTTATCTACTAATTGGGTGATATACCCACCCTTTATGAATCAAGTGTGTTGTTGGCGCCCTAAGAAGGCCTGACCCTTGCCAAGTATCCCCACTTCGTGCCGCCATAGCGGCGATTCAGCTTCAACATGCCAATATTGCGGGCTTATAACTTTTAAATCATCTACCAATTTAAAGCCAACCTTAAGTATATTATACATACTATATGAGAATGAGTTTTAGAGGTTGTAACCCTTCCACTTCGGATGTGATACATGACTCAAAACAATGTTCATATATAGCTTGCCACACTAAGTTTCTTTAATTTTTGTTTTAGCTCGAAATAGCTTTTCACTCTAATCTAGTACTTTCAAACTTCCTAATTAACATCATGTATGATAAATAAATTAAAACCCAAGCTTTACTTTGTTCAAAAATCCAGTTTTAAACAAAAAGTTCTTTTAGAACTTTTATCGAAGCAGTTAGTAGGCAGTGCTAAGTTACTAATTTCGTAGCTATTGGTTTATGTCACAACCCTTTTACTCCCCTTATTACTCCTCATTGACCTATCTCCTCTATTCAACTTTGATCAATCAACAGTTCAATGATCGGTCACTTATAGGCATATAACCAAGCAATTTTAACAAGCTAACAATTACTATTCTTCTTAACAATTTAGGTTCGGATTCTCAAAATCTAGAAGGTAATCATATAGCTTACCTAAGATTCACTTGTTTCATATAATCGGAACATATAGCCTTACCAATATCATTTGGTAAACATAATAAAAAGAAGCTACTATAAACCAAGTTACACATTCTTTACTTATCCTACTAACGCTTAATCTCGTAAACAAAAGCAATGAACATGTAATTTGAATTACCTTAGTACTTAGATATCTTCTGCAATAAAACTCTCTTTTTGCTCTCCTTGCCCGAGCTCTGCCTCTCTCTCTCTATGTTACCGATTTTGGAAATTCTAGTATTGAAGAAGTTAGCCACTTCTAGGCAACCGTGTTTGGCCTTATATGGCTGAATTTTTCTTCTTCGTTAGCGATCCACGCTTGTCCACTAAGCTTGGCCCTATTTTCCCTCATCATTGCTATTTTCCTCATCATTGTTACAACCTAATGCAGGACTTATAACTAGAAGAAAGATGAACCGCCAATCCAATATTAAGCGAAATTCAAAATATAATGCAACAAGCATACACGTTTTCATAAAAGAAAAAGAAAACCACATGGGCTTAATTTAATCAATAAATTTCAAATTATCTAAAAAACTAGGTGTAGCAATTTGAGTATACAACAAAGAGCTAGCAAATTACATGTTACTCCTGTTCTTTAGAAAAGTAAACAGAGGATATACCACCAAAACAAGCATAAAAACAAAATTTCAATTACTAGGAAAATTGATTCCGTAAATCAAAACAAATTCACCATTCCCAAAACATCACCCAACAAATTTTTGATGAAATACAATCATAGTAACACACAAATAATTGATTCAAAAGCATATATGAATGATTGAATTTGTATATTGAGTTATCATCAAAATTTTAATTTTCTTAAAATTGTAACTAAAAAAATAGAGAAGAAGTAAACATGTAGAGCTCTTTGAAACTAAGGCCACTGGCGTTATGATTTTAAATCTCGTGAATCGCATGCTCCATCTTCCAAGTCTTCTCTGCGTACTTCGGATCCACCACGACCCGATGCTTAAAAGCCACAATCTGAAAATTCCTCTTCTTTTGAGCACTCATCCTCTTAAATCCCGATAATCCCCGAATCAAAACTCCTCCTTTTCCCTAGTTAATTCAAGGTTCGACAGTCCAAATCTTGCACGGCCCTCTTTCAGATTAGGGTTTGAAATTTTACAATCGTGAATATGTCGTCAAAATTAGACATTACAGATGATTCATAAAATAGGGATTGAGATTAATGGATGAACATTTATGAACCAGCAGAAATGTAAAAGCAACAAAAGAAGTGAAGAAAAAAGGCTTCGGGGATCGGGGTAATTGAAACTTGGAAGTCATTTTGTTGTTTTATTATTATTTTTGTTTAGTTTTTCAATTTCTTTTTAGGAACAATATACGTTTACTTATGAAATTGGGGATTAAAGCAAAAAATTTAGCCAAAAGTTATTTCATTGACCTCGTCTAAATTTATTTCACTATTCAACCTAAATTAGTGATTATATTTGTAGAGGTTGTAAATTAATTATTATAATTTTTATTGTTAATTTATAATATTTTAAATTTTAAATTCTTATAACTTAATATTTTAATTAATAAAATATTTAATATTATAAATTATTTTAAAATATTATTAAGAATAAAAATTTAAGGTATTTATATTCACCACAATTAATTCAAAAAAATTATTTAGAAACAAGATAATGACAAATTTTATCCTCGAAAAAACTTATGAATAATGATATATAGTGAGTAATAATTCCTTCACTAAATAGATTTTTTCCTCGCAAATTTTTATCATAAATTGGCTCCAAAATTTTTTCTATCGCCCCAATTTTGCGAGAAAAAAAATATAAATTGTGAAGGATATTTCTTTCGCTAATAACTATATTGTCACTATACTTTTTTTCTTCACTGTTCCTTCGCTAAACAACTTCTCATGTAAAGGAATAAATTCCTTCACAAAATTTCCTTCGCTATAGGCCATTTTTGGTGTAGTGTCAGTTATCAAATTGTGAGAAATTGGATGTAGGAAGAAAATAAAAATAACTGTGTTTATGTTCATATGTTATGGCCTTAGAAAATACCAATTTTAGTGGTCAATTTGTGTATAAAACTGTAAATTGACGCTTGCATATGGTAGTTCATTGAGATACGAACATAATGTAATTTGAATGGAATGATTTGGTCAAATAATGAATTCACAGTGATGATTTGTGGATAGACTATCAAAAATAGAGTTTTATATGAAAAACATGAAAATTGAGAAATTAAAATAGTTCTAGATGTTGTTAAATGGTGCTAAGTGGTTGAATATGTTAGCAATCATGTTTATGTTAGTGGTATATTTATTTTACATGTTGTTATCACCGATTGATAGGTGAAATTTGTGTTTGTTGGGCTAAAAGCAGTTCTTTCATTCGCTGCTTAGTCTCTGCTCTGATCGATCACCCAACAATTTGCACCGATGCCAAGGCAAAAAATGGCTAGCAAAGAGCGGTGTCGGGTCCCAAGACTAAGTGTGTATGAAATACCACACACCCTGAACTATGATAGTGAGGTCTACTTAATTGCAGGTCAGGCATAATGGACTTATATTAGTTTAGTAAGCATGTTATTGATGTTGAGGCATAATATAAACTATAATAGCAGATTATCATGTGTTATAATACAAAGTATAAAATATTTTGAAGTGATTGCTAATTGAGTTACATAATGAAACTAAAAGTGGTATTTTTAAATGTTAGAGATGAACGATTGAGTTATGTTGGCTTGTAATGAGATTTCAGATTCGTTAAGTGTGTTAACCTAAATGGTTAGATGCTAAGTTAAGGTTATGACCTAAATGATGGTTTAACCCGAAAGCTAATGTTCATACAATTAATTATTGTTGCGATTTTAATGATGCGTGTAGGATAATTGGAGATTGTTTTACATTTGTGTAGCTTACGAACAAGGCAAGTTCTTTAACCCTACTCTTATAATAATTGTGCAAGTTTCTAAACCTTATCTTTGTCATTGAGCAAGACTATTGATTCTATTCTGATGAATGATTGAATAAGCTCATGTAACCTAATTCGTTACATCGAATGAGTTTCACATTCTCATTTCTTGTTATTAGTATTCAAAACATATATTATTCTAACACATTGATTCAAAGGAGATTGTTTTAATTCCTTGAATATAATACTTTGCATATATATATCATGCTTATTCAGTTATATATTGTTGATATCCGATCTTTGACTTTGATAGCTTTGTTCAGTTATACATTCTTGTATTAAACCTCTATTGATTGAATTTGAATAAGTGTTCTAAAATTCTAGAAACAATGATAAACTAGTTCCAAACTAAACTTTCTTTAGTGCTGAAATTCTAAATTCAAATTGAGACGAACAACCCTAACATAGGGGATTTTGTACGTGTAACGTTTAGATGTTTGTGCACAATATATTGTACAAAGGGCTGATCCCCCTGAGTACGTTAAGAAGAGTCTGTACAGTCTAATGACTGTTGAGGTTAAGGTAATAATACCTAAACACCGTGGACATAGTTCGTGGTCATAAGAGCCTCAGATAATTAAAGTTCGAACTTGTTTTCTATTTTGATTCGTAGAACAAGTTCTTTATTATTCAGTATTTGTTGTTCATTCTCATGTTGTTGTTATACTATCTTTATGTCAGTGAGCAATTATTTGCTCACTCTTGCAATTAAACAATGCAGCTAAAGTTGAAAGAGGTGATAATCCATCTACTAGCAAGGAAAAGGGAAAGATGTCTAAGTGATGAAGAATTAATTAAAGTTTATTTAAATGATTGAAGTTTTTTAGACTTGTTTTATTTTATAATGTATTCCACAAACTGATGTAATAATTTTAAGGTTAGATTACCTGGAATTTATTTTGAGATTATGATGTAACCCTTTAATGGGAGAGATTATTGTTTAAGTTATTTATTTAATGTTTTATCCTTTATTATGGGTAGTTAGATGTAATTATTTTGATAGTGAGCACCAAATTCGGTGGAAATGATGTACCCGAATTTGGGGGTGTCACAGGTTGGTATCAAAGCCTTAGGTTATGAACCTTAGGCGGGAAAAACCTTAGGAAGTAGCCTTTAAGAAGTCAGAAAACATAGAGGTGATTAACTCTTATCGGGTTTTAAGGAATGGATTAAGGCATCCATTGGAACTAAACAATATGTGCTATGAATTAATAACTTATGTGCTCGCGAGTATCGATAATGTTAAGTAAAACTTAAAATATTTTGTTGACAGAATGTCTAATGAAGGAGGGTCCAGTCCAGCTAGGGGGGTGATACCTCAGGTACCTGGAGATGATGAACCTCGGGATATTCACGTAGTGCGGGAACAATTGATCCAGGAGGATGAGCCTGTGCCCGATCCCGAGGAGGATAGTCCTGAGGAGATAGAGGAGGATGATGATGAGGGGGATCCTGAGGAGTTTACACCAAACTCCGTATCGGCTGAGATGTATGACGCTTTGTATGACCGTAACATAGAGTTATAGGATATTGTTGAGGAGATGAAGGAGATGGTTGAGATGCATCATGTTACGTTGGAACAGAAGGAGGTAGAGATTTAGGAACTTGACTCAAAACTTGGAAACACAGAATGGGATCTAGTTCACACCAAGGGTCAGCATGAAGACCTGTTGGCAATGAACGAGAAGATGAAGACTGACATGGAGAAGCTGAAAGATAACTTCAATGAGGAGACAACTAAGCATACAAGAGCAGAGGATGCTTGTATGAAGGCAACTCAACGTGCAGACCGTGCTGAGGCTAAGGTCTAAGTGAAGAAAGCCAAGATGAAGGAGATGGATTATGCTTTTAATTCGGCGATTGATAGGGCCCAGGATCGAGTCTATTATTACCCACCTCAGTTTGAAGACTCGTCGTGGTTCGTAATGGATCGTAAGACTGCGTATCGTATCATGGAAGAGGAACGTCGAGAAGCCTTACAACGTCTTAATATGAATAGATAGAAAATAAGAGTGATGATAATAATATGAGGTTAATTATGCGACTAAATAAAGTTTTAAATCCCTTATTTTGAGATAAATAAAGTGATAGTACGAGTATGTAATCCTGAAACTGGTTTTGTTCAGGAAAGTGAATGTTTATAGCAGATATGCTATCTTTAGTATGTTTAAAACTTTATGAATGAATAAAATATTAGAGTTTATTTGAAATGTTATGTGTTAAAGCTTCAATCTTGAAATGTTTTAAGTTAAACTTTAAATACCCAGGAAGTTGAGTAATGAGCTAATAAGCGTCTATCTTAACAGAAAATGCCTCCTAGAAGAAGACAACCATGTCAACAAGCACCTTCTGAGGTGTCTACTAAAAATAACAATGAGACCAATGTTAATCCAGTTCAGTAGTTGGTAGCTTTGTTGACGGGTGCACTTGCGAATCAACCGCAAGCTTAAGTTACGATTTTCAAGGAATTCAAAGCGGTTGGACCGCCATAATTTCAAGGGTCCATGAATCCAGTGGAAGCCCAAACCTGGATCATGGAAACGGAGAAGGTGTTCGATGTTGCTAGAGTTAACAAAGATCAGAAGACTGCATTCGCGACGTTTATGCGTAAGTCAGAAGCTAGCTACTGGTGGCAAACAAATAAAGTTCGTGGAGGACAAGGAGTGGTAGCGTGGGATAGATTTAAGGAGATTTTCTTTGAAATGTACTTTCCAGCAAGTTCTCGGAACCAGTTGGAGGTGCAATTTCTTCAGCTTAAACAAGGAACTATGACGGTGCCAGAATATGCTGCGAAGTTTAACGAGTTGGCAAGGTTTGCCACTTATCAAGCCAATACGGATGAGCCTAAGGCGAGAAGGTTCGAACAAGGATTGAAACCCTGGCTGTATAGCAAAGTTTCAATGTTCCAGTTAAATATATTTGCGTCTGTACTGGAAAAGGCAATTATCGCGGAAGGTGGAATCGATGCCTTGACCAAATACAACCAAGAACAGAAGAAGAGGAAGAATGATAACGAGAATAAGGCTGGTGGAAGTAATGTTGGAAGTAACAATCAGAAGAGGAAGTGGAACGAGAATTCGACTACGGGAGGACAACATGGAAGTCAGCAGAAGAAAAAGTTTGAAGCTTGTGCTACTTGTGGAAAGAACCATACTGGGGTATAATAGCAGATTTTCATGTGTTATAAACTATAATAGCAGATTGTCATGTGTTATAATACAAAGTATAAAAGATTTTGAAGTGATTGCTAATTTAGTTACATAATGAAACTAAAAGTGGTGTTTTTAAAAGTTAGAGATGAACGATTGAGTTATGTTGGCTTGTAATGAGATTTCAGATTCGTTAAGTGTGTTAACCTACATGGTTAGATGCTAAGTTAAGGTTTTGACCTAAAAGATGGTTTAACCGGAAAGCTAATGTTCATACAATTAATTGTTGTTGTGGTTTTAATGATGCGTGTAGGATAATTGGAGATTGTTTTACATTTGTGTAGCTTACGAACAAGGCAAGTTCTTTAACCCTACTCTTATAATAATTGTGCAGGTTTCTAAACCTTATCTTTGTCATTGAGCAAGACTATTGATTCTATTCTGATGAATGATTGAATAAGCTCATGTAACCTAATTCGTTACATCGAATGAGTTTCATATTCTCATTTCTTGTTATTAGTATTCAAAACATATATTATTCTAACACATTGATTCAAAGGAGATTTTTTTAATTCCTTGAATATAATACTTTGCATATATATCATGCTTATTCAGTTATATATTGTTCATATCTGATCTTTGACTTTGATAGCTTTGTACAGTTATACATTCTTGTATTAAACCTTTATTGATTGAATTTGAATAAGTGTTCTAAAATTCTAGAAACACTGATAAACTAGTTCCAAACTAAACATTCTTTAGTGCGGAAATTCTAAATTCAAACTGAGACGAACAACCCTAACATTGGGGATTTTGTACTTGTAACGTTTAGATGTTTGTGCACAATACATTGTATAAAGGGCTGATCCCCCTGAGTACGTTAAGAAGAGTCTGTATAGTCTAATGACTGTTGAGGTTAAGGTAATAATACCTAAACACCGTGGACATAGTTCGTGGTCATAGGACCCTCAGATAATTAAAGTTCCAACTTGTTTTCTATTTTGATTCGTAGAACAAGTTCTTTATTATTCAGTATTTGTTGTTCATTCTCATGTTGTTGTTATACCATCTTTATGTCAGTGAGCAATTGTTTGCTCACTCTTGCAATTAAACAATGCAGCTAAAGTTGAAAGAGGTGATGATCCATCTACTAGCAAAGGAAAGGGCAAGATGTCTAAGTGATGAAGAATTAATTAAAGTTTATTTAAATGATTGAAGTTTTTTAGACTTGTTTTATTTTATAATGTATTTCGCAAACTAATGTAATAATTTTAAGGTTATATTACCTGGGATTAATTTTGAGATTATGATGTAACCCTTTAATGGGAGAGATTATTGTTTAAGTTATTTATTTAATGTTTTATCATTTATTATGGGTAGTTAGATGTAATTATTTTGATAGTGAGCACCAAATTCGGTGGAAATGAAGTACCCGGATTTGGGGGTGTCACAGGTTGGTATCAAAGCCTTAGGTTATAAACCTTAGGTGGGGAAAACCTTAGGAAGTAGCCTTTAAGAAGTCCGAAAACATAGAGGTGATTAACTCTTATCGGGTTTTAAGGAATGGATTAAGGCATCCATTGGAACTACACAATATGTGCTATGTGTTAATAACTTATGTTCTCGCGAGTATCAATAATGTTAAGTAAAAATTAAAATATTTTGTTGACAGGATGTCTAACGAAGGAGGGTCCAGTCCAGCTAGGGGGGTGATACCTCAGGTACCTAGATATGACGAACCTCGGGATATTTACGTAGTGCAGGAACAGTTGATCCAGGAGGATGAGCCTGTGACCGATCCCGAGGAGGATAGTCCTGAGGAGATAGAGGAGGATGATGATGAGGAGGATCCTGAGGAGTTTCCACCAAACTCCGTATCGGCTGAGATGTATGACACTTTGTATGACCGTAACATTGAGTTACAGGATAATGTTGAGGAGCTGAAGGAGATGGTTGAGATGCATCACGTTGCGTTGGAACAGAAGGAGGTAGAGATTCAGGAATTTGACTCAAAACTTGTAAACACAGAATGGGATCTAGTTCACACCAAGGATCAGCATGAAGACCTGTTGGCAGTGAACGAGAAGATGAAGATTGACATGGAGAAGCTGAAAGATAACTTCAAAGAGGAGACAACTAAGCGTACAAGAGCAGATGATGCTTGTATGAAGGCGACTCAACGTGCAGACCGTACTGAGGCTAAGGTCTAAGTGAAGAAAGCCAAGATGAAGGAGATGGATTATGCTTTTAATTTGGCGATTGATAGGGCCCAAGATCGAGTCTATTATTACCCACCTCAGTTTGAAGACTCGCCGTGGTTCGTAATGGATCGTAGAACTGCGTATCGTATCATGGAAGAGGAACGTCGAGAAGCCTTACGACGTCTTAATATGAATAGATAAAAAATAATAGTGATGATAATAATGTGGTTAATTATGCGACTAAATAAAGTTTTAAATCCCTTATTTTGAGATAAATAAAGGGATAATATGAGTATGTAATCCTGAAACTGGTTTTGTTCAGGAAAGTGGATGTTTATAGCAGATATGCTATCTTTAGTATGTTTAAAACTTTATGAATGAATAAAATATTAGAGTTTATTTGAAATGTTATGTGTTAAAGCTTCAATCTTGAAATTTTTAAGTTAAACTTTAAATACCCAGGAAGTTGAGTAATGAGCTAATAATCGTTTATCTTAATAGAAAATGCCTCCTATAAAAAGACAACCAAGTCAACAAGCACCTCCTGAGGGGTCTACTAACAATAACAATGAGATGAACGTTAATCCAGTTCAGCAGTTGGTAGCTTTGTTGATGGGTGCACTTGCGAATCAACCGCAATCTTAAGTTACGACTTTCAAGGAATTCAAAGCGGTTGGACCGCCAGAATTTCAAGGGTTTATGAATCCAGTGGAAGCCCAAACCTGGATCATGGAAATGGAGAAGGTGTTTGACGTTGCTAGAGTTAATGAAGATCAGAAGACTACATTCGCGACGTATATGGTTAAGTCCGAAGCTAGCTACTGGTGGCAAGCAAAAATAGTTCGTGGAGGACAAGGAGTGGTAGCGTGGGATAGATTTAAGGAGATGTTCTTTGAAATGTACTTTCCAACGAGTTCTCGGAACCAGTTGGAGGTGAAATTTCTTGAGCTTAAGCAAGGAACTATGACGGTGCCAGAATATGCTGCGAAGTTTAACGAGTTGGCAAGGTTTGCCACTTATCAAGTCAATACGGATGAGCGTAAGGCGAGAAAGTTTGAACAAGGATTGAAACCCTGGCTGTATAGCAAAGTTTCAATGTTCCTGTTAAATACATTTGCGACTGTACTGGAAAAGGCAATTATCGCGGAAGGTGGAAGCGATGCCTTCACCAAATACAACCAAGAACAGAAGAAGAGGAAGAATGATAACGAGAATAAGGCTGGTGGAAGTAATATTGTAAGTAACAATCAGAAGAGGAAGTGGAACGAGAATTCGACTACGGGAGGACAGCATGGAAGTCAGCAGAAGAAAAAGTTTGAAGCTTGAGCTACTTGTGGAAAGAACCATACAGGGGTATGTTTGAAGGGAAAGCAGGCATGTTTCAACTGTGGGGGGAGGACACATTACCAGACCGAATCTATTTTAGTCAAGAAGAAAGGAGCATGTTTTTCCTGCGGTTCAAAGGATCACATGGCTCGTGATTGTCCTAAAAAGCCAGCGGGGAGTGCAAGTGGAGGAAAAGGAAATAACAATGGTGGTGGTGCATTGACTATCACTGGACCAGCTCAGTCAAGCCGACCTACTGCGAGAACTTTCAATATGATTGTGTTGGATGCTGTTCAGTCTAAGGATGTGGTGTTAGGAATCATTCTGATTAATGATATTAATGCTTATATACTGTTTGATTTGGGTGCTACTTGTTCATTTATATCCGATGAATTTGCTCAAAACTTAGGATTGCCTCAGGAAGAATTAGAATTTCCCTTAAGCATAGAGATTGCAAATAAGGAAGTGATTCCTGTTAGATTTGTATATAGGAATTGTAAAGTGGTTATAAAGGGTCAAGAGATGAGGGTAGACTTGATACCAATTAGACTGGGGGAGTTTGATGTTATACTGGGAATGGATTGGTTATTCAATCACGGAGCAGTGATTGATTACCAAAGAAAATGTGTTAACCTTATGACTCCGTCAAAGGTTGTGTTTTATGGCAGCAAATCACCTCGACAAGCAAGTTGTTTGATGGTGATGCAAGCCAAGAAGTTGTTAAGACAAGGATGTGTAGGATACTTAGCCTACATAGTTGATACATAGAAGAAAAGTGCGAAGTTATAAGAGATACCGATCATAAGAGATTTTGCAAACGTATTTCCAGACGATTTTCTGGGTCTTCCGCTAGATCGACAAATCGAGTTCGTGATTGATTTAGTACCAAGAACATGCCCGATATCTAAGGCACCATACAGAATGGCCCCAGTAGAGATGAAAGAGTTGATGGTGCAACTGCAAGAATTGCTCGACAAAAAGTATATCCAGCTGAGCGTATCGCCATGGGGAGCACCAATGTTATTTGTTAAGAAGAAGGATGGATCGATGCGGCTCTGCATTGACTATCAAGAATTGAAAAAGGTTATGATTAAAAATAAGTATCCGTTACTAAGAATCGACGACCTGTTTGATAAACTGAAGGGGGCGAGATATTTTTCAAAGATAGACTTGAGGAGTGGTTATCATCAATTGAAGGTGAGGCCAGAAGACGTACCGAAGACGGCATTCAGAACTCGGTATGGTCATTACGAGTTTCTGGTTATGTCATTTGGTTTAACCAACGCACCTATGACGTTCATGGACTTGATGAACAGGGTGTTTAAACCATTCCTAGACAAATTTGTGGTGGTGTTTATTGATGATATCATGGTGTATTCTAAGACCAAGGAAGAACATGTTGAACACTTAAGAGTGACGTTGGAGACATTGAGAAAGGAGAAGTTGTACGCAAAATTTTTAAAATGTGAGTTTTGGATGGAACGTGTACAGTTTCTCGGGCATGTTATTGATAAAGACGGAATTTCGGTAGATCCATCAAAAGTTGAAGCTGTAGTAAACTGGGATTAGCTGAAGACACCGTCAGAGATAAGGAGTTTCTTAGGGTTGGCAGGTTACTATAGGCGTTTTATTCAGGACTTTTCCAAGATCACAACCCCGTTGACGAATTTAACTAGGAAGGCGATTAAGTTTGTTTGGACGGAGAAGTGTGAGGAAAGTTTTCATGAATTGAAGAAGAGGTTAAGTACATCACCTGTGTTGTCATTGCCTGATGATACATGGAATTTTGCAGTGTATAGTGACGCATCGCATAAAGGACTAGGGTGTGTGCTTATTCAAAACGGCAGAGTTATCGTGTATGCATCACGTCAATTAAAAGATTACGAAAAAGGGGTACCCGACTCATGACTTAGAGTTGGTTGCGGTAGTGTTTTCCCTGAAGATTTGGAAACATTATCTTTACGGAGAGAGGTGTGAGATATATACTGACCATAAAAGTCTGAAGTATATCTTTACACAAAAAGACTTAAACATGCGACAAAGAAGATGGTTGGAACTAATTAAAGATTATGATTGCAAGATTTTCTATCATCCCAGAAAGGTGAATGTTGTTACTGATGCTTTAAGCAGGAAGGGATGAGAGAAGTTAATGTTGTTGACTGCTCAAGAGAAGCTAGTGTCGAAAATGGCTAAGATGGAGTTGGAAATTAAATATCCGACAGAATCCGATGAAAAGTTGTTCCAGATAGGAAATAATTCAACATTGGTAGATAAAGTGAAGAATGCACAACTTCAGGATGAGAAATGTGAAAAGATAAAACATAAGATATTTGAAGGTGAGGAAAACAAATTCAAAATCGATTCAAAAGGGTTACTTTAATTCGAAGGGAGAATTTGGGTTCCACCAGTACCAGAAATTAAATAGGAAATTTTGTGTGAAGCTCACAACTCACGATATTCGATTCACCCTAGAAGTACGAAAATGTACCAGGATCTTAGACATCATTTTTGGTGGCCGAATATGAAGAAGGATGTGGCTGAGTGTGTGGCGAAATGCTTAACATGTAAAAGTTAAACGAACATCAAAGGCCAAGTGGATTATTACAAAAGTTGGAGAAGTGAACATCAAAGGCCATGGATTTTGTGGTGGGTCTTCCAACGACCCAACAAGGTTACGATGCTATTTGGGTGATTGTCAATCGATTGACGAAGTCAGCTCACTTTTTACCAATCAAGATTCGATTTACCTTAGATCGATTAGTAAAACTGTACGTGAAGGAAATCATTTCAAGACACGGTGTACCTGTGTCCATTGTATCAGACAGAGATCCACGTTTCACATCTAATTTATGGAAACGATTGTAAGAATGTTTGGGAACACATCTGAGAATGAGCACAACATACCATCCTCAGACCGATGGACAAAGCGAAAGAACCATCCAAACATTAGAAGATATGCTCAGAGCATGTATTATGGATTTCAAGGGAAATTATGATGATCATTTACCGTTGGTTGAATTTTCATATAATAATAGTTATCACGCGAGTATTGGCATGCCTCCTTACGAAGCATTATACGTCAGAAAATGCAGAACTCCGTTATGCTGGGATGAGGTAGGAGAACGTCAACTATTGGGTCTAGAGTTGGTGCAACAAACCGTCGAAATCATCAAGGTGATTCGAGCAAGATTGATAGCTGCACAAGATAGACAGAAGAAATATGTCGATCAGCACCGACAAAATCAGAAATTCGATGTCGGTAGTTATGTTTTCCTGAAAGTGTCTCCCTAGAAGGGGAAAATTCGATTTGGCAAGAAAGGGAAATTGAGCCCTAGATTTATAGGACCTTTCGAAGTGCTTCGACAAGTTGGCGAAGTGGCGTACGAGGTAGCCTTACCTCCGGAGTTAAAGCATATTCATAATGTTTTCCATGTTTTGGTATTGAGACAATATAAGCCTGACTATAAACTTGTTATAGAATATGAGCCCTTACAGTTCGAGAAAGATTTATCATATGAAGAAGTCCCTATTCAAATTGTTGATAGAAAAGAGCAAGTACTGAGGAATAAAGTGATACCTTCTGTTAAGGTAATCTAGAGGAACCACAATGCTGAAGAAGCTACGTGGGAACTTGAAAACGTTATGATGAAAAATTATCCTCAGTTGTTTGCTTGATTTTGTATAGCGATTCTGAGGACAAAATCTTGTTAAGGAGGGAAGAATGTAACAAATGAATTTTTTTTTTCGAGTTGTGATTCTGGGGACAGAATCCTTTTAAGGAGGGAAGGATGTAACGATCGAGAAATTTGTAATTTAATTTAAATATTTATGGAATTAAATAAATATTTTAAATAATTTATTTATTGAGGAAAATAAATATTTGATGAATTGTCATGAATTCATTTAGTAGATAAATTAATTAATGTTAATTGAATCGAGTAATGATAATTTTATTTGTTGAATTTAATTTAAGGAGATAATTAAATTAAATCAATTGCTTAATATTTAAGAAATTAGTTAAATTAAATGAATTGTTTAATTTAAAGGAAATAAATTAAATATCGTAACGTGTCTAATTTATTAATTAAATTAGTTATATAATTATTTAATTATTTACTATAAGCATAATTGTAATAAGAATATAAAAATTATAATTATAAGTTATTTAATGGGTTGCAAGGGTGACAAATGGAAACTATATAATATAAATAATATAAAAATAAATTGGTTTAGGGAAAATATGTGGTAGCCAAACAAGGCCTTGTGGCCTTTGGCTTATTCAACTGACGCAAACTTTTTATTTTTCTAATGTAAGGAATGTGGGAGAGGCCAGTTATATGGCATACGCGTCTTAATTTTTTCCTTAGTCTTGTTAGCATAGAAAAGTAGAGGAAGAGAGAATTTCAGAGGAGATTGAGAGTGAGAGCTTGAGAGATTGTTCTGGGATTTCAAGAGGAAAGAGAGGATTGCTAAACCTTGTTGTCATCTTTTGCTAGCCAATAATCAAAGATTAAGGTATAACTAATTCTAATTCTCAGACTTATGATTTTCTATTCTCTGTAAATTGATTTTGTGGGTTTGTGGCTCAAACGTTGTGTATATGGTGTGGATTAAGTTGTAGAATCTATTGTCATCTTGTATGCGTGTTGTATCAGTTATCAAATTGTGAGAAATTGGATGTAGGAAGAAAATGAAAATAACAGTGTTTATGTTCATATGTTATTGCCTTAGAAAGTACCAATTTTAGTGGTCAATTTGTGTATAAAACTGTAAATTGACACTTGCATATGGTAGTTCATTGAGATACGAACATGCAATAATTTGAATGGAATGATTTGGTCAAATAATGAATTCACAGTGATGATTTGTGGATAAACTATTAAAAATAGAGTTTTATATGAAAAACATGAAAATTTAGTAATTAAAATAGTTCTAGTTGTTGTTAAATGGTGCTAAGTGGTTGAATATGTTAGCAATCATGTTTATGTTAGTGGTATATTTATTTTATATGTTGTTATCACCGTTTGATGGGTGAAATTTGTGTTTGTTGGGCTAAAAACGGCTACTCTTCGCCGCCTTAGTCTCTCGTCTGTTCGATCATAATGGCCACGCCCTGGGTGTTACAAAAAAAGCAGCAAGATTTGCGCCAAATGCGTCGATCGATCCTAAGTTTTGTGTGGCATGCAATTGCCACATACAACCCTAACTATGATAGTGAGGTCTGCTTAATTGCAGGTCAGGCATAATGGACTTATATTAGTTTAGTAAGCATGTTATTGAAGTTGAGGCATAATATAAACTATAATAGCAGATTGTCATGTGTTATAATACAAAGTATAAAAGATTTTGAAGTGATTCCTAATTGAGTTACATAATGAAACTAAAAGTGGTGTTTTTAAAAGTTAGAGATGAACGATTGAGTTATATTGGCTTGTAATGAGATTTCAGATTCGTTAAGTGTGTTAACCTACATGGTTAGATGCTAAGTTAAGGTTATGACCTAAATGATGGTTTAACCCGAAAGCTAATGTTCATAAAATTAATTGTTGTTGCGGTTTTAATGATGGGTGTAGGATAATTGGAGATTGTTTTACATTTGTATAGCTTACGAACAAGGCAAGTTCTTTAACCCTACTCTTATAATAATTGTGCAAGTTTCTAAACCTTATCTTTGTCATTGAGCAAGACTATTGATTCTATTCTGATGAATGATTGAATAAGCTCATGTAACCTAATTCGTTACATCGAATGAGTTTCACATTGTGAAACCCCAGATTTCATGAATAAAAAATTAATTTTCTCGAAATAATTTTTTTATATTATGGTGTGAATTTGAGATAATGTTATAGTTGTGGGTAATATTTATAAATTTCGTAAAGTATGCAAGTTGTCATATTATATTCGATTGGTGGGGAATATTCATTTTAAATGGGAAATATTAAAGACGACTGACAAGACAATCATAAGTGGACCTCACAATGTAATTATTGTTGGATCGAGAAAAGCGACAAAAATATTTTATTGAAAATAACGGCGGAAGTTTTACCGTTGATACTATTGAACTACTCTTAGTAGTAAAATACGATGTACTGCGTTGTTGACGTAGTAATACCAGTATTGATTATTGATATTTATGTGAGAAGTCACTCGGTTTTGTTCAATTATTGCTACAATAGTTTACTGATAGTATCTCACATTATTTGATTCAATTATTGTTGATATAGAAGTTTTGTTTTATTCACGTAATAAAATAGAAACATCTTTTATATAAAGCAGAATACTTTATTAAAGTTATTCTATAAATAGAATATATTATATTCTATTATGCATAATGTTTTGCATAATAAAATCTTTTTATATAAAACATAATAATTTATTAAAGTTATTCTATAAATAGAATATATTATATTTTATTATGCATAGTGTTTACATAGTGCCCGCATAGTGTTTGCATAATAAAAATCTTTTTATATAAATAGAATATATTATATTTTATTTAAAATATTTTTCTTTAAATATGGACCGTCAGATTAAAGTAAATCAATCTGAACCGTTCATGGATTAGTTACTATGCATTCCATTTTCCTATAAATAGAAGCTCATTCCTTCATTATTTTCTTATTTAATTCAACCGAACTCAGAGAGAGAAACTATAGAGAGAGACTATAGAGAGATAGAAGAAAAGTTTTCTACTACTTCACTACTCTTATATCAAGTATTATTTTACGGTAAGGGGTATTATTTCTTTTGTATTCATGAAGAGAACTTCTGTTATTCCATTATTTATTATTCATTGGAATAACTTGATACTGTGCTACCCTATACTTGGTGAAATTCTTACATTATTTCATTCTTTATTATTCCGCGGAATATCACATGCGTGCGTTTCTTGACCGGGTTCCATTATTTATTATTGCAGCCGGAATATCATGTCTCGTATGCTTTTACTTGGGACTCTGGTTCCATTCTTTATTATTACATTGGAATATCACATTCATGCGTTTTCTGTGGGACTGGTTCCGTTATTGATTATTCTGGTTGGAATAACTTTTGCTGTCGCGTTTTTATCGCATACATGGTGATTTCTTTTGTTGTTCCATTCTTTATTATACTCAGTTGGTTAAAACTTTGACTTCTATAATCCATGAAATTAGTGGAATAGCCTTGATATTTGCGCTTCATCTAGTATCTTTTCATGGAAATATTCTTCTGATTATTCTTGAATTTTACTCTACAAAGCAGTATCATGTTGACAATTTGGACATTATTAGTTCCTGGACAAATTAATTCTTGAACTTGTTTTATTGAATTCTTATATCATTGTCATCATCCTCATGTTTATATTATGTTGAAAGTCATCTGTGGCCTGTAGTGCATAGATGGACTTAGTATGATTATGACTGAGGATTATTTGGGTATAATCATGACCGTAATGTTACAAATGATGTGGAAAAAGTCCTCATTGGCCCGTAGTGCATTGATGGACAGTTTTTGGTATGATTATAGCTATGGATTCTCTTCGGCCAATGGTGCAAAGATGAATTGTTTTATGGCATGATCAGGACAGTTGATGAAAACACGATTATCTTTGGCCCGTAGAGCATGAATAATTCGTGGTCGTTATACTAAAGAATATCCTTGGCCTGTAGTGCAGGGATGATTTCATGATGTGGATTATTTATTAAGCTAAGTCTCAGCGATAACAGTGATGAAAAACCTTTTTAATCATAAAAGATAGTAGATTATATTTTCTACTTGACTCTTTTAATGGATTGCTTGTTCCGCTGCAGTTAAACTTGATGTCTATTGTATTTTATCAGTTTAACATTGTTGGAGGCTAATGATAATTTATTCTGCATTATCTTAGTCATAATATTTCTTACTGGGCTAGTTGAGCTCACCCTTTCTTTCACTGTTCTCTTCAAGAAATGAGAATATAGCTGGGACGAGTCGGGGAACGGAGTGATGGTCCTGAGGATAACATTAGTAGTCCTCACTATTCTGTGAAATAGTGTGGTAATAATTGTAATGAGGACTCCTTTTGAGTTTGTATAATCTCTAGTAGATAATATTTATATTCAAACTCACAGTTATGTTTTATCGTATTGTACACGACAGTTGTATTAGTAAGTTGTATTTGAATTCTGTACCATGTATCTGGCGACCCAAGATGGGTGATGTATACCTAATTTTGGGGCGGCCACGATTTAGTATCAAAGCTTAGGGATATGATCCCTGGCTAGGATGTGAGAATAGAACTAGGAGGGGAAAGACGGGGAATTCCTTCGCTAGTATGAACTACCTAAGTTTATTTGATATTTAATTGGTCGGTCAGAGTATAGAGATAATATGTGATATGTTAATTAACCCTTGTTTTGTGGCAGTATTTGAAAATGGCATCTGAAAATGTTGAGATAATCAATGGAGCACAGGAGACTGTTGATTCTCCACAGATCAATAATCAGAACAATGTGCAATAGGATGAGGATAATCCTCCTGTAAACAACAACACTGATCAATTAACGAACGACGATACGTTTAAGAGCTTTTTAGAATTCATGCAACATCAGGCGAAGGCGGCTCCTGTTCAAAATACAGGAGGAAACAATGGCAACCCACGGTTGGTCACTGCTAAGCAATTCAAGGAGCTGGGACCACCGGAGTTTTTGGGAAAGCCAGAACCACTTAAGGCGGAGATGTGGTTAAAGCAGATCACCAAGATATTTGATGTCTTGGGATGCTCCGAGGAGCACAAGGTTCCCTTTGCCACCTTTATATTGCGTGGAGAAGGAGATCATTGGTGGGAATCTATAAACGTACTCAGCCTGACGCACTGAAGATGTCTTGGGAGAAGTTCCAAGAATTATTCAACGACAAGTACTTTCCTGAAAGTATTCGTCACATGAAGGAGGTAGAATTCATCAAGCTGGAGCAAAACAATATGATCGTGTCGCAGTACGAGGCTAAGTTTGCGGAGTTATCCTGATTTGCATCCCATTTGGTCGATAATGAGGAGCGAATGACGCGAATGTTTTTGCGAGGTTTGAAACCCGATATACGTCAATACCTCATTTCTCACAAACTTTGTTTATATTCGAGATGTTGTGAATAGGGCTCGATTATTGGAGCGCGATAATGAGTCAAAGACAACCAAAAAGGCAACGACCAACAACACGATAATAATAATCATCATGCGGTGGTAGCGGTCATCGTAACAACGATAACCATCGTGGGGAAATTATCATGCCAAGAATGGTAACCATTTCGGTGGTAATCATGGCCCAGATAATAAGAATGGACATTTCAAGAAGAGAAGGTTCAACAATAACGTAAAGACGTCGGCACCAGCACCTGTTTCAAAGGAAGAAGAACGACCACCGGTCATATGTTTCAAATGCGGACAGGAGGGACACATCCGTCCAAAATGTACGTAACAATCCAAAGCGTGTTTTAATTACGGAAGAGAAGGTCACCTAGCTCGATTTTGTCGTATGGTGAAGTCAAGTCCAACCGGGATAGTGATGCCAAAGGATGTCCCAGATAAGCCAAAGCCGGTAGTTTAAGAGAGAGCTGTTTTTTTTTCTCGTGACGAGGAACCTGAATAAAATTATCACGGGTAAGTTAATCATAAGCTCTTACAAAGTCTATGCCGTGTTAGATACCGGTTCTACTCACTCTTTTATTTCACCTAGTTGTGTTCAATGTTTGTACTTAACTCCGGAGAAGTTAAACTTTGATTTATCTATTGAAACTCCATTGGGGGAAACCTTCGTTACCTCCACTGTTTATAAATCTTGTTTGATTCAAATCTACCCTTTCACGTTACCTGTCGATCTTATCTCTTTGAAAATACTTGCCTTTGATGTGGTTTTTTTTGAAACGATTGGTTAACTACTCATGATATTTTTCATAAGGTTGTTAGCTTTTATATTCCTAACCAACCTATTATGCTAATTCAAGCAACCAAACCACTAAATTCAATCATTGTCATATCAAGCCATAAGTAAAGAGCCCCGATCCTTTTGTTGATGACTTCCTTGTGTGGAATGCACCGAAGCCAGACTTTTTGTAGACGACGTCGTGAATGACGATGACAAGTTGATAGTTATCATTGTGAGGTGCTATCTAGGTTAAGGGATAGAAGTCACAGTTGGTATCAATGTGACGTACTATCCAAGTCTTGGATGAGAGTAACAGTTTTGAATGATATTTCTGTCATTAATAAATCTCTTGACGTATTCTTGAAGACTTCTTAGCCTACCCCAGAAGCGTGAAATCGATTTTGTATTGACACCAAAGACAAAACCCATTTCTTAAACCCTCAAAATATTTCTTCAACTAAAACGAACGTAACATGCGCCAAAGACATTGACTCGAGCTGTTGAAGATTACGATCGTACTATTCAATATCATCGTGGAAGAGTAAACGTGGTAGCTGACGTGTTGAGTAGAAGATCGTATGCGTTTACAAGTGCGATGTTGTTAACACAAAGACTCATTTTGTATAACTTGCAAATGATGAAGATGGAGTTAAAGACTCTACAGGGACCCACGTGAAGATAACGAATATCTGAGTAAAATCGACTTTAATCGATAAAGTTAAATACACTCAAGCTACATACCGAATCGATGAATGTGAAGAAGAAGGTTCAAGAGGCGTTATTCTAGAAGCAAGAGTTCTTTGAAGAGAGGAAATCTCAACCCTCGATTTAATTGGCCCATTTGAAATCCTCGATTGAGTAGGGCGTGGCTTATAGACTCGTTTTACCGCTAAGTATGTCGGCGTGCTCATAACATTTTTAACGTATCAATGTTACGTAAATATGTGGATGACCCGAACCACATTATTAATTTAGAATCGGACGAGATAGCGGATGATTTAACGTATGAGATCTCGTGTTAAAATCTTGGATAAGAAGAATCGTATCCAACACTCAAGGGTTATACCTCAAGAGTTAGAATCTGAAATAAAGTCAAGGTATCCTCACCTGTTCGGCATACCGGGTATGTATGTAAATTTCGAGGGCAAAATTCCATAAGGAGGGGAGATTGTGAAACCCCAGATTTCAGGAATAAAGAATTAATTTTCTCGAAATATTTTTTTTTATATTATGGTGTGAATTTGAGATAATGTTATAGTTGTGGGTAATATTTATAAATTTTGCAAAGTATGCAAGTTGTCACATTATATTCGATTGGTCGGGGAATATTCGTTTTAAACAAGAAATATTCGTACGACGGCACAATCACTGGTGGACCCCACAACAGAATTATTGTCGGATTGAGAAAACGATAAAAATATTTTATTGAAAATAATGGCGGAAGTTTTTCCGTTGATACTGTTGAACTACTCGGTAGTAAAAGTACAGTAATACGCGTTGTTGCATAGTAGCACACGGTATTGATTATTGATATTTATGTGAGAAGTCACCGTTTTGTTCAATTATTGCTACAATAGTTCACGACAAGTATCTCACATTATTTGATTCAATTATTGTTGATTTAGAAGTTTTGTTTTATTCACGTAATAAAATAGAAACATCTTTTTATATAAAAAATGTAATACTTTATTAAAGTTATTCTATAAATAGAATATATTATATTCTATTATGCATAATGTTTTATAATAAAATCTTTTTATATAAAACATAATAATTTATTAAAGTTATTCTATAAATAGAATATATTATATTTTATTATGCATAGTGTTTACATAAGTGCAAGATAGTGTTTGCATAATAAAAATCTTTTTATATAAATAGAATATATTATATTTTATTTAAAAGATTTTTTTTTAAATATGGACCGTCGATTAAAATAAATCAATCTGGACCGTTCATGGATTAGTTACTATGCATTCCATTTTCCTATAAATGAAGCTCATTCCTTCATTATTTTCTTATTTAATTCATTGAACTCTAGAGAGAGAAACTATAGAGAGAGACTATAGAGAGATAGAAGAAAAGTTTTCTGCTACTTTACTACTCTTATATCAAGTATTATTTTACGGTAAGAGGTATTATTTCTTTTTTATTCATGAAGAGAACTTCTATTATTCCATTATTTATTATTCTGTTGGAATAACTCAGATATCTGCTAGCTATACTATACTTGGTGAAATTCTTACATTATTTCATTCTTTATTATTTCATTTGAATATCACATGCATGCGTTTTACCGGACTGGTTCCATTCTTTATTATACATTGGAATATCCTCGTTTCAGACGCTTTTACGCCGGACTGGTTTCGTTATTTATTATTCTGTTGGAATAACCTGCCTGTGTGGTCTATCGCATGCATGGTGATTTCTTTTGTTGTTCCATTCTTTATTATACTCAGTTGGTTAAAACTTTGACTCCATGAAATTAGTGGAATAGCCTTGATATTTGCGCTTCATCTAGTATCTTTTCATGGAAATATTCTTCTGAGCATTCTTGAATTTTACTCTATAAACCAGTATCATGTTGACAATTTGGACGTTATTAGTTCCTGGACAAATTAATTCTTGAATTTGTTTTATTGAATTCTTATATCATTTTCATCATCCTCATGTTTATATTATGTTGAAAGTCATCTGTAGCCTGTAGTACATAGATGGACTTGGTATGATTATGACCAGGGATTATTCGGTATAATCATGACCGTAATGTTACAAATGATGTGGAAAAAGTCCTCATTGGCCCGTAGTGCATTGATGGACAGTTTTTGGTATGATTATGGCTATGGATTCTCTTCGGCCAAGGGTGCAAAGATGAATTATTTTATGGCATGATCATGACCATTGATGAAAACACGATTATCTTTAGCCCGTAGAGCATGGATAATTCATGATCGTGATACTAAAGAATATCCTTGGCCTGTAGTGCGGGGATAATTTCATGATGTGGATTATTTATTAAGCTAAGTCTCAGCGATAATAGTGATGAAAAACCTTTTTAATCATAAAAGATAGTAGATTTTATTTTCTACTTGACTCTTTTAATGGATTGCTTGTTCCGCTACAGTTAAACTTGATGTCTATTGTATTTTATCAGTTTAACATTGTTGGAGGCTAATGATAATTTATTCTGCATTATCTTAGTCATAATATTTCTTCTTGGGCTAGTTGAGCTCACCTTTTCTTTCCTTTGTTCTCTTCGTGAAATGAGAATATAGCCGGGACGAGTCTGGGGGAGCGGAGTGATGGTCCAGAGGATAGCATTAGTAGTCCTCACTATTCTGTGACATAGTGTGGTAATAATTGTAATGAGGACTCCTTTTGAGTTTGTATAATCTCTAGTAGATAATATTTGTATTCAAACTCACAGTTATGTTTTGTCGTATTGTACACAACAGTTGTATTAGTAAGTTGTATTTGAATTATGTACCATGTATCTGGCGACCCAAGATGGGTGATGTATACCTAATTTTGGGGGCGTCACAGTTGGTATCAAAGCTTAGGGATATGATCCCTGGTTAGGATGTGAGAATAGAACTAGGAGGGGAGAGACGAGGAATTCCTTCGCTAGTATGACCTACCTAAGTTTATTTGATATTTAATTGGTCATCGTAGTATAGAGATAATATGTGATATGTTAATTAACCCTTGTTTTGTGGTAGTATTTAAAATGGCATCCGAAAATGTTGAGATAAGCAATGGAGCATGAGGAGGCGTTGATTCTCCATGATCAATAATCGGGACAATGTGCAATGGGATGGCGATAATCCTCCGTAAACAACAACACCGATCAATTAACTAACGCATTTATACGTTTAAGAGCTTTTTAGAATTCATGCAACATCAGGCGAAGGCGGCTCCTATTCATAATGCAGGAGGAAACAATGGCAACCCACGATTGGTCACTGCTAAGCAATTCAAGGAGCTGGGACCACCGGAGTTTTTGGGAAAGCCAGAACCACTAAAGGCGGAGACGTGGTTAAAGCAAATCACCATGATATTTGATGTCTTGGGATGCTCCGAGGAGCACAAGGTTCCCTTTGCCACCTTTATGTTGCGTGAAGAAGGAGATCATTGGTGGTAATCTGTAAAACGTACCCAGCCTGACGCACTCAAGATGTCTTAGGAGAAGTTCCAAGAATTATTCAACGAC
Organism: Panax quinquefolius; assembly: GCA_020205615.1. NCBI lineage: Eukaryota > Viridiplantae > Streptophyta > Magnoliopsida > Apiales > Araliaceae > Panax > Panax quinquefolius. The sequence goes on from CM035169.1 coordinate 98,997,744, forward strand.
AAGTACTTTCCTGAAAGTATTCGTCACATGAAGGAGGTAGAATTCATCAAGCTGGAGCAAAACAATATGACCGTGCCGCAGTACGAGGCTAAGTTTATGGAGTTATCCTGATTTGCATCCCATTTGGTCGGTAATGAGGAGCGAATGACGCGAATGTTTTTGCGAGGTTTGAAACCCGATATACGTCAATACCTCATTTCTCACAAACTTTGTTTATATTCAGATGTTGTGAATAGGGCTCAGTTATTGGAGCGCGATAATGAGTCAGTATAACCAAAAGGCAATGACCAACAACACGATAATAATCATACCGGTGGCAATGGTCATCAGAACAACGATAACCATCGCGGGGGAAATTATCATGCCAAGAATGGTAACCATTTCGGTGGAATGCACCGAAGCCAGACTTTCTGTAGACGACGTCGTGAATGACGATGACAAGTTGATAGGTATCATTGTGAGGTGATATCTAGGTTAAGGGATAGAAGTCACAGTTGGTATCAATGTGACGTACTATCCAAGTCTTGGATGAGAGTAACAGTTTTGAATGATATTTCTATCATTAATAAATCTCGGACGTATTCATGAAGACTTCTTTAGCCTACCCAGGCGTGAAATCGGATTTTGTATTGACACCAGTACAAAACCCATTTCTTAAACCCTCAAAATATTTCTTCAACTAAAACGAACGTAACATGCGCCAAAGACGTTGACTCGAGCTGTTGAAGATTACGATCGTACTATTCAATATCATCGTGGAAGATCGAACGTGGTAGCTAACGTGTTGAGTAGAAGATCGTATGAGTAGATAGAATGATAGAGAGGTTTTCTTTGTGAGCTTAAGAATTGGAAGAAGGATGAAGATTAATAAGTCTCTATTATTTTCTAGCAAAGCTAAATAAGCAACTAAAGGTATAAATTCTTATTCTCTTGCATATTCTTGACATTTCATTCTCTATAAAGGTTTCTTGACTTTTCATTCTCTATATGTATGTTAATTTTTGTATATAAACTGTTTTATCTGATTTGTATATGATTTAGAGTGGAATAATCTATGAAAACATGATAAATATGAAGATATTATATTTACAGTGAGTTATAGTGTAAAATACATGAATATGGCTTATTGGATACTAAAATTAGTGTTCAATTAGTGTTGTAATGTATAAATTATTTGTTGATTGTAAAAATACATGAAGAAAAGAAAATAATATGATTTAAACTAACTATTTTGGTTGAAAAACAAATTTACATTAATTTTTTTGCTAAGAATGTCTAAAAGTGAAGGAATAGTAAAAACAATGAATTTAAAGATTGTAATTGTGACGCCCCCAAAATTAGGTATACATCACCCATCTTGAGTCGCCAGATACATGGTACAGAATTCAAATACAACTTAATAATACAACTGTCGTGTACAATACGACAAAATATAAACTGTGAGTTTGAATACAAATATTGTCTACTAGAGTATATAAAACTCAAAAGGAGTCCTCATTACAATTATTATCACACTATTTCACGCAGAATAGTGAGGACTACTAATGCAAATATCTAGGACCATCACTGTTCCCGACTAGTCCCAAACCACGTTCTCATTTTCAAGAGAACAGTGAAAGAAAGGTGAGCTCAACTAGCCCAAAGAAGAAATATTATGACTAAGATAATGCGAATAATTTATCGTTAGCCTTTCAACATGTTGTTAAACCGATAAAATATAATAACTATCGAGTTTAATCGCAATGAACAAACAATCCATTAGAAGAGTTAAGTAGGGAATAAAATCTACTATCTTCTATGATTTAAAAGGTTTTTCATCACTTTTATCATTTGGGACTCATTTTAATAAATAATCCACATCCTCGAATCACCCCCCACTACTACTGGCCAAGGATATTCTTTTCAGTATCACGACCACGAATTATCCATGCACTACTACTAAAGATAATCATGTTTTCATCAACGGTCCTGATCATGCCATAAAACAATTCATATTTACACTACGGCCAAAGAGAATACATAGCCATAATCATACCAAAAACTGTTCATCAATGCACTACGGGCCAATGAGGACTTTTTCCACATCATTTGTAACATTACGGTTATGATTATACCGAATAATCCCTGGTCATAATCATACCAAGTCAATTTATGCACTACAGGCCACAGATGACTTTCAACATAATATAATCATGAGGATGATGACAATGATATAAGAATTCAATAAAACAAGTTCAAGAATTAATTTATCCTGGAACTAATAACGTCCACATTGTCAACATGATACTTCTTTGTAGAGTAAAATTCAAGAATGCTCGATCAGAAGAATATTTCCATGAAAAGATACTGGATGAAGCGCAAATATTTAGTATATTCTACTAATTTCATGGAGTATAGAAGTCAAAGTTTTAACCAACTGAGTATAATAAAGAATGGAATAACAAAAGAAATCACCATGTATGCGATAGAATCGCATATGCAAAGTTATTCCAACAAAATAATAAATAATCGGAATCGTGTCCGCCGTAAAACGCAAAAGATGTGATATTCCAATGTAATAATAAAGAATGGAACTGTGTCCGCGTAAACGCACGCATGTGATATTTCGACGAGAATAATAAATAATGGAACCAGTCCGCACAGAACGCACGCATACATGATATTAAAATGTAATAATAAATAATGGAACCAGTCCTACGTAAATGCACAAACATGATATTCGACATAATAATAAATAATGGAACTCAGTCCCACAGAACGTGATAGATAGGATATTCCGATAGAATAATAAATAATGAAATCACAGAAGAATTTCACCAAGTATAGGGTAGCCCGTGTATACAGATTATTCCAACAGAATAATAAATAATGGAATAACAAAAGTTCTCTTCATTAATACAAAAGAAATAATACCCCTTACCGTAAAAGAAACTGAATATAAGAGTAGGAAAGTAGCTGAATACTTTTCTATAGTTTCTCTATAATTTCTCTCTCTAGAGTTTCAGTGAATTTGTGAGAAATAATGAAGGAATGAGCTTCTATTTATACGAAAATGGACTGAATAGTAACTAATTCATGAACGGTCCAGATTGATTTACTTTTAAACGGACGGTCCATATTGGTTTACTATTAAAACTTAAAGCAAATTCATCCATACCGATTTACTATTAAAACTTTAAACCAAATGATCAATATTGATTCACTATTATAACTTTCTCCATGGTCCATATTGATTTACTATTATATCTTCAACCAACGGTCTGAAAAATTAGCACATCTCCTCATGGAATAATATTGTACCCAAAAATGATTTGGACCGAAAAGAAATATATTTTACGGGTGATCAATAGTACCCCGTGAATAGTAACTCGTGAATAGTAACTCGTGAATAGTAACTCGTAAATAGTAACTCATGAATAGTAACTCGTGAATAGTAACTCATAAATAGTAACTCGTGAATAGTAACTTGTGAATAGTACCCCGACACGAAAAGTGCCCCGAATACCCGATTGAACAATATAACCTCCAGTCATCAATTATACTAACACAAATAAGTCCAACACAATGGAAATATAAAATTCATCTTTAATCAACACGAACTTATTCATCATTAATATTATAATTCACAATATTTAACAACCAGATCGTTCCCAGGAAAGAGGGGGCTTTCCGATAAGGATTTCTCCTTATTGGCGCGCAATTAGGTGACCAAACCTCTCCTTTACAGAACTTCTAGACATTGTTAATATTGCAAATAATAATATAAATAACTTTGTCATCTCAATCATTGATTTAATAATATATCATATTATGCAGATGATACTGTAACAATAATTTAATCAATAATATGAGAAATATGATGCAACAATTACTGTATCAATAATTGAGTATAACTGAGTGACTTATCACGTAAGCATCAATAATCAATACCGTGTGCTACTATGTAACCACGCGTATTACTATACTTTTACTACCGAGTAGTTCAACAGTTTTAACGGTAACACTTCCGCCATTATTTTCATAAAGTATTTTTGTCATTTTCTCAATCAGACAATAATTCCGTTGCGGGGTCCACCAATGATTTTACCGTCGTACGGATATTCCCCGATAAAAAGAATATTCCTTGACCAATCAAATATTATATAACCACTTGCTTACTTTGCAAAATTTATAAATATTACCCACAACTATAACATTATATCAAATCCACACCATAATATTTAAAAAATATTTCGAGAAATTTAAATCTTTATTCATAAAATCTGGGGTCTCACAATCTCCCCTCCTTATGAAATTTCACCCTCGAAATTTACGTACGTACCTAGTATGCCGAAGAGATGAGGATACCTTGATTTCATTTCAGATTCCAACTCTTGAGGTATAACCTTTGAGTGTTGAATACGATCCTTCTTATCCAAGATTTTAACACGTAGCTCCTCATAACGTTAAATCTTACGCTATCTCGTCTAGTTCTAATTTAATAACGTGGTTGGGTCATCCACATATTTACGTAACATCGACACGTGAAAAACGCGTTATGAACACGCCGATATACTTGGCGGTAAAACGAGTCTATAGGCCACAGTTCCTACTCGATCAAGGATTTCAAATGGGCCAATAAAATCGAGGGTTGAGATTTCCTCTCTTCATCGATTCTTGCTTCTAGAATAACGCCCTCTTTAACCTTCTTCTTCACATTCATCAGCTCTGAGTATGTAGCTTGATCAGCTTTAACTTTATCGATTAAAGTCTATACTAATCGTACATTCGTTATCTTCACGTGGGTCCCTAGAGTCTTTAACTCTATCTCCATCATTTGTAAATTATACGAAATGGGTCTTTGTGTTAACAACATCACACTCAGAACGATACGATCTTCTACTCAACGCGCGCCTACTACCACGCTCGCTTTTCCCACGATGATATTGAATGGTACGATCGTAATCTTTAATGTACTCGAGCCAACGTCTTTGGCACATTACACGTCCGTTTTGGGTGAAGAAAATATTTGAGGGTTTTAGAAATGGGTTTTAGATCGGGTCAATACAAAATTCGATTTCACGCTCTAGGGGTAGGCTAAGAAGTCTTCAAGAATACGTTAGGAAATTTATTAACAATAGAAATATCATTCAAAACTGTGACTCTCATCCAAGACTTGGATAGCACGTCACATTGATACCTATCAACTTGCCACCGTTATTCACAACGTCCCTTACAGAAAGTTCGGGTTCGGTGCATTCCACACAAGGAAATCACTAGTGAAAGGCTCGAGGCTCTTTACTTATGACTTGATACAACAATGATTGACTTTAGTGGTTTGGTTGCCTGAATTCGCAAAACAGGTTGGTTAGGAATATGAAAGCTAACAACCTTACAAAAGCTTGATGAGTAGTTAACCAATCGATTCCTAAAATCTCATCAAAGGCAAGTATTTTCAAAGAGATAAGATCGACAAGTAACGTGAAAGTGTTGATTTGAACAAGATTTATAAATAGTGGAGGTAATGAAGGTTTCTACTAACAGTGTTTCAATCGATAAGTCAAAGTCTAATTAAGTTCAAACATTGAACACAACTAGGTGAAATAAAAGAGTGCGTAGAACCGGTATCTAACACTGTATAGACTTCGCAAGAGTTTATGATTAACTTACCCGTGCTAACTTCGTTCGGGTCCCTCGCTTTTTTTTGAGAAGTCACGAAAAATGCTCTTCCTGAAACCACCGACTTTGTTTTATCCGTATCCGCCTTTGGTGCCACCGTTCTAGCTGGACTTGACTTCTTTATACGACAAAATCGAGCTAAATGACCTTCTTTTCTTGAAATTTCCACTTCTATTATCTTGGCCATGATTACCACCGAAGTGGTTACCATTCTTGGCATGATAATTTCCCCCACGATGGTTATCATTGTTCCGATGGCCGTTGCCACCGGTATGATTATTATCGTGTTGTTGCTCGTTATCCTAGGTATTGATCGTTGGTGACTCAACGGTCTCATGTGCTTCATTATTGATCTCAATATTTTTAGATGCCATTTTCAAACACTGTCACAAAACAAGGGTTAATTAAAATGTCACATATTATCCCGATACTCTGACCGACCAATTAAATACCAAATAAACTTAGGTAGGTCATACTAACGAAGGAATTCTCCGTCTCTCTCCTCCTAGTTCTTATCTCACATCTCAACCAGGGATCATATCCCTAAGCTTTGATACCAATTGTGACGCCCCCAAAATTAGGTATACATCACCCATCTTGAGTCGCCAGATACATGGTACAGAATTTAAATACAACTTAATAATACAACTGTCGTGTACAATACGATAAAACATAAACTGTGAGTTTGAATACAAATATTGTCTACTAGAGAGTATAAAAACTCAAAAGGAGTCCTCATTACAATTATTATCACACTATTTCACAGAATAGTGAGGACTACTAATGCAAACATCTAGGACCATCACTCTGTTCCCCTACTAGTTCCAGCTACGTTCTCATTTCCTGAAGAGAACAGTGAAAGAAAGGGTGAGCTCAACTAGCCCAGTAAGAAATATTATAACTAAGATTATGCAGAATAATTTATCGTTAGTTAGCCAAAATAAGTTAAACCGATAAAATATAATAACTATCAAGTTTAAGCTAAATGAACAAGCAATCCATTAGAAGAGTCAAGTAGGGAATAAAATCTACTATCTTCTATGATTTAAAAGGTTTTTCATCACTTTTATCATTGGGACTCAAATTTTAATAAATAATCCACATCCTCGAATCACCCCGCACTACTACCAAGGATATTCTTTAAGTATCCCGACCACGAATTATCCATGCACTACTACTAAAGATAATCATATTTTCATCAACTGGTCCGATCATGCCATAAAATAATTCATCTTTTTACTACTACCAAAGAGAATCCATAGCCATAATCATACCAAAAGCGTCCATCAATGCACTATGCATTTAATGAAGACTTTTTCTACATCATTTGTAACATTACGGTTATGATTATACCGAATAATCCCTGGTCATAATCATACCAAGTCCATCTATGCACTACAGGCCACAGATGACTTTCAACATAATATAAGCATGAGGATGATGACAATGATATAAGAATTCAATAAAACAAGTTCAAGAATTAATTTATCCAGGAACTAATAACGTCCACATTGTCAACATGATACTCCTTTGTAGAGTCAAATTCAAGAATGCTCGATCAGAAGAATATTTCCATGAAAAGATACTAGATGAAGCGCAAATATTAAAGATATTCCACTAATTTCATGGAGTATAGAAGTCAAAGTTTTAACCAACTGAGTATAATAAAGAATGGAATAACAAAAGAAATCACCATGTATGCGATAGAATCGCTTACAGTGAGTTATTCCAATGTAATAATAAATAAAGGAACTGTGTCCCCAGAAAACGCATGCATGTGATATTCCAATGTAATAATAAAGAATGGAACCAGTCCGGCGTAAACGCATTGCATGTGATATTCGACGTAATAATAAATAATGGAACTGTGAGGTTACAGAACGCACGTATGTGATATTCGATGTAATAATAAATAATGGAACCAGTCCTGTAAACGCATTGCATAATATATTCCTATTGTAATAATAAATAATGAAATCATAGAAGAATTTCACCAAGTATAGGGTAGCTCTGCAGTATACTGAGTTATTCCAATAGAATAATAAATAATGGAATAATGTAAGTTCTCTTCCTGAATACAAAAGAAATAATACCCCTTACCGTAGAAGAAACCGAATATAAGAGTAGGGAAGTAGCAAAATACTTTTCTATAGTTTCTCTATAATTTCTCTCTATAGAGTTTCAGTGAATTCGTAAGAAATAATGAAGGAATGAGCTTCTATTTATAGAAAATGGATGAATAGTAACTAATTCATGAGCTACCAGATTGATTTACTTTTTAAAGCAGACGGTCCATATTGGTTTACTATTAAAAATTAAAGAAACGGTCCATACTGATTTACTATTAAAACTTTAAACCAACGATCCATATTGATTCACTATTATAACTTTCCACCAGCGGTCCATATTGATTTACTATTATATCTTCAACCAATGGTCTGAAAAATTAGCACATATCCTCATGGAATAATATTGTACCCAAAAATGATTTGGACCGAAAAGAAATATATTTTACGGGTGATCAATAGTACCCCGTGAATAGTAACTCGTGAATAGTAACTCATAAATAGTAACTCGTGAATAGTAACTTGTGAATAGTACTCCGACACGAAAAGAGCCCCGAATACCCGATTGAACAATATAACCTCCAGACATCAATTATACTAACACAAATAAGTCCAACACAATGGAACTATAAAATTCATCTTTAATCAACACGAACTTATTCATCATTAATATTATAATTCACAATATTTAACAACCAGATCGTTCCCAGGAAAGAGGGGGCTTTCCGATAAGGATTTCTCCTTATTGGCGCGCAATTAGGTGACCAAACCTCTCCTTTACAGAACTTCTAGACATTGTTAATATTGCAAATAATAATATAAATAACTTTGTCGTCTCAATCATTGATTTAATAATATATCATATTATGCAGATGATACTGTAACAATAATTGAATCAATAATATGAGAAATATGATGCAACAATTACTGTATCAATAATTGAGTATAACTGAGTGACTTATCACGTAAGCATCAATAATCAATACCGTGTGCTACTATGCAACCACGCGTATTACTGTACTTTTACTACCGAGTAGTTTAACAGTTTTAACGGTAACACTTCCGTCATTATTTTCATAAAGTATTTTTGTCATTTTCTCAATCCGACAATAATTCCATTCATGGGTCCAATTAATGATTATACCGTTGCACGGATATTCCCGAAAAAAAGAATATTCCCCACCAATCTAATATTATATAACCACTTTCTTACTTTGCAAAATTTATAAATATTACCCACAACTATAACATTATATCAAATCCACACCATAATATTTAAAAAAATATTTCGAGAAATTTAAATCTTTATTCATAAAATCTGGGGTCTCACAGTAATTTTTATATTTATGTTGTTTATATGGTTAGAAACATGTTAGAAATATTAGTTTATGTTTCTGTAAACTTATTACAACTTGGGTAAGTTTGAATGGTTGTTAAAAAAAAAGTTTTTAAGCCTAATTTGTCTTTTCTTTTGTCAGATTATTCATTTAACCGCAAAAAATCGACATCGGGTACACCGCCTCTGCAAGTTTTTGCGACAGCATTTTTTTGCGCCAGAGGGCATGTCGCCTTCCGCGGTCCTTCGCTTTCAAGATAAAACCCCTGTGACAACCCGAGAATTTTGAATATTTTTAAAATTTTAATTAATTGATTTAAGGTTCAAAATTAGAACCTAGGCAGAAAATTAATGTATGCGTTTGATATTTTTAAGAAAGAATTTTGAGGATTTCAAAATTCTGTGAATGATTTAGGTGAATTATTCAGGATTAAGGGAATAGTGAATATGTTCTGTGAGTATGGTGTATATGTGTACAGTATGTGGTTAAGGGTCAAGGGTTGACCAGATAAACGATATATGTAACAAACCCTAATCATATTAAGAATGTCAGCGTTCAGTTAGAAAACCCTAGCGAATTACAAGAAACCGGTTCTGGAAATCCTAATTTCAGTTCCGGGAATTCGAAACCCTAAATTCGGAAATTTAAAATTCTAATTTGGAAACTTAAAGGAAAAATATAATGCTCTAGTGCTATTAATTATAATATTAATTAGGATAAAGGTTAATTATTTAGCAAACCCTAATTTCAGATTTTTAAACCCTAATTTATGGATTTGAAACCATAATTTATAATTCGGGAAAACCTAAGTGTTAATTGATAGCCTAGATCAGATCATGAAGTCAGAAATCAAGAATCAAAACTTAGAAGGTATAAACCCTAAAATTTTGAAATCATGAGATTTTATGTTGTTTGATGTTAGTTGTTGTTTAAAGTTGTGTATTAGGATGTCTTTGAGTGATCTGGGTTGATAGATCATGGATCTATAACATCTAGATGCACGAAAATCAAGTTTTCAAAACTGACTTAGAACCCTAATTTTTTTGTCTAACAAGCCAATGTCAGAGATCATAGATCTCAACTAGTTAATTATTTGTTGTATTTTAAGTTATGAATCTGTTCTATGACATGTATACTATGATCTGAAACTGGAAACACGACCAGAACATGATTATAGTGAGAGATACGAGCGGTCAAACCTCGTTGACCGTTCATAGAAACTGATTTTGGGCGAATCGTAAATCTCAAAGAACCTCTCGACAAGGTTTTGCAGCGCTTAGATCTTCATGCATGTGTTAGTGTTTCGTTCAGGTTATTGTGTTGATATCGTAGACTGATATAGGGACTACACGATCGTGCCTTTAAATTTCACATATCTTGATCAGGATCGAAATTACTATAGGTCAAACCAGCGTTGACCAACAGCGTGGGAAGAAAACTGGGAAAACCCAGATCTTCAAGAACAGTTTCTTGATATCTACTTTGACCGGCCAAAATATTTAACACATGATGTTAAGATGTTTATCTGATGATGTATTATTGTTTCTGGACATCGAGACTACAATACTGAACCCTTAAATCACACTAACTAAGTCAAAAACGTATTGATTAAAAGTCCAGAAAGTAGACCCTCGAAGAGTTCTTCATTTCTGGGTAACCCAGAAATGAAGAACAGCCCTGACAAGACTTTCCATAGCTTTGATCTTTCTGTTGTAATATGTTTTGGCTATAATACTTGTTTGTGGTTGTAGTTCTACATATCTACTACAATATTAATACTTTTACAAGCCTTGAAAGCAACCGGAAACTAGATCTAATGTCGATCAAACGTTATGCAGAATCGCTTTATGAAGATCTCAAAAGCTCAAGAAACGATCCAAGAACAATTATATAGCGACGGGTTTGTCGCCATAGGCTCTTTTATACTTACAGTTTTATTAATTTTGAATTTCTAATTTTCCAAAAATTAATTAATAAATAGATAAAAATAGTTTTAATTATTAAAAATATAAAATAAATTCCAAAAAATTATTTTAAAGTCTGAAAAATAGTTTTGATTATTTTGAGTATATTTCATAAATATTTAATATTTTTGGAATATAAATGGTATTTAATTTACTTAATTATAATATTAAATAAATTATTTAAAATGATTTTAATACATGAAAAATCATGAAAAATAATATTATGGTAAAAGAAAATATTTTAAGTTATTTTTAGTGAATTTTAATATTTTGTGATGAAATTAATTAATTAATTAATATTAATGATAATTACTCTATTTAATAAATATATTAAATAAATTAAGGAAAAATAGGATTAATGTTTTATAAATCATATAAAAATGATTTAAGTGATATAAAAATATTTGAAGTTATAAAATATAACTTTTGATATTTTGTCATGAAAATATTAATATTTTAATATTAATAGTAATTAATAGGATAATGAATTTAATCGGTTTAGAAATCATATAAATATGATTTTAAGGTATTAAAATACTTTATAATATTATAAATATATTATAATATTATGACATGTATTTTGTTAATATTTGATAATAAATAAATATTAATGATTTTAGGAATTATGTGGTATTTAAATTAGATAAATACGATATTAATAATGGAAAATTCATGATAAATAGTAATCATTATTTAAAAATTATTACGAACTTATGAAAATTATGTTGACTGTTAATAAATTATCTAAGATAATTGTTAAGTGTTAGGTAGAGTAATTGAACTTAAAATCGAAATTTTGTCCCACTAGACCGTCAGAATGTTAGAATTGTGTCGAATTCAAGTTAGACTGAAATAGTTTGACTTGATACCGAGTCTTATATGTGTTATAGACTGATAGGGTTATGTGTTATGTGTTTATGTTATTCTATATATATATATATATATATAATATTATTACATTGTGATGATATTATTCTAATATTGGAGATCTATATTACTAATATTAGGTCTTCGGATAAAGCGTTATAAATTGCGTAGCGGTAATCAATGGTTCAGGCAAGTTTGTTTTTACTTAACTCTACTAAGAGTTGTTTCATTCGGATATGCTTATGGTTAATCATTGCTGATTGCCATGTATAATTGTACTCTGTACATATTGCATGTATAAGTCAGGTAGAAAAGGCTGATCACCTTCATTACCAGTTAGTTCAGATATATTTATTCATGTTCAATACTTATTCAGTCAAAAGTTTGTTCCTGCTAGTTCACAATTATATTGTTGAATTATAGCCAGCTTATTATTCAGACTCTTTCAATCATGATATATCGTTATATTATTGAACTTAAACTTGCTGGGCAACTTTCATGCTCACCCTTGCTATATCATGATAAACATTGCAGATTAAGATGAATACGTCGGATACAAGGAAAGGTTAAAGACAGATCCAGCTTTAATATACGTGTGCAGCTAAATTTGTATAAGTATTGTATGATATTAATGTAATTGTAAGTCAAATAAGTTATAAATTTTGTGTATAAGTTATGGTTACTCGATTTTAGGGAAAAGTATTGGTATAAGTATTGTATGATATTAATGTATAAACAATTTATGTTTATATCTTCCGAAAATATAGTAATAGTGTTAGAATGATCGAACCAAATCCGTGGTGATTCGGGACCTCGGATTAGGGGCCCTCACAACCCCGCCCCGATGGGGGTAGCAGAGCTGAGGCAGTTTAGGTTTTAGTTTTGTGCAGTCCATTGTATGTTAGTCTAACATAATCTAAAGAACATGATAACGTGTTGAACATGTAATAGGAGGTTATACCAGGTTGTTAACGTTCATATGTTGACATAGAATGATACTTTACTAAGTTGTAAAATAGCTAAAATGTGATACTCATGAAAGGATGTGATGTTATATAAACTTAAGATTCAAGACTTTGGTCTTGTAATATGTGATTTATGGTAGTAAACAAAAAATTAAACTAAGTTAACGAGCTATACTAAAAGTGGGAACTAAACTCATGAAGTTAATAATAGTTTAACTAATGAGTGTTGTCAATACATATGGTATGTGCAAAACATGTGGTGAATGTTAGTAGTGATCGTTTAACTTACGCACGAGGCAAGTTCTTAAACCTTATTTATTTATGTAAAGCAAGATCTTTATTCTATCTGTTTTATTATTGTTATGCAAGTTTCCTTATCCCACTCTTGTTTAAACAAGTTCTCTAGCCCTAATCTTTATTTAAGCTTATCCTATTATTTATAAATATACAATTTGTTATTCTGTCTTGTTTATAAAATTACACAAGTTCTTGAATTCTATCGAGCAAAGTTTTTAATTTTGTTTCTTTACTGGAAAATGTAACCTTAGCTTATCATTGTTGTTCAAGCAAGGTTCATTATATCTCTTTAATGCTTTGAAAGTTATTCTTAAAGCATGACTTTGATGTATCATATTATTCATTTATAGTTTATAATTACTCTATAACATATCGTTGTTAAACCCTCGCATTGTCATTAAACTTTTGATTCACTAATCCTTAGTTGATGTTCGTTGAGCTCTAAATTACCCTTGAAACTTATCCAAACCAAACTTACTTTGGTGTGGACTTATATTTTAAAACTAAGATGAACAACCTTATTATAGGGGATTATTTAGGTGGAAGCGTTTAGATGTTTGTGCACAATACATGGTACGAAGGGATGATCACCCTAAGTACAGGGAGTCCCTATTGTCTTATGACTGTTTAGGTTTAGGTTGAAAGAAATACTTATAACCTTGGACATAGTTCATGGTATTGTTACCCTCAGATAATTTCTAGTAGTTCTTGATTGTTGATGTTAAGATATGTTATTAAATTCAAATGAGTTTATTCATTGCCAGTTATTGTGTCCTTTCAAGTGAGCATTTGTTTTGCTCACTCTTTCATATATATACCTATTGCAGCTAAAGTTGAGAAGGTTGATGAGCCAACCACTAGCAAAGGGAAAGGAAAGATGAATATGTGTTGAAGACTTGTAAATCTATTGACATTTATGTTTTTAAACTTGGTTTAATTATGTGATGTAATTATTATTTTTCGCATTTGATGATTGTTTTAAGGTTAGATGAGTTGGGAATTTATTAAATTTAATTATGTAACCCTTTAATGGGAAAATTTATTGTTTAAACTTTATTATATTTGGTTAGCTAGAAATAAATGATTAGAAAGTGAACACCGAATCATGTGGGAATGAAGTGCCTAGATTTGGGGGTGTCACAAGTTGGTATCAGAGCTTTAGGTTATGAACCTTAGGTGGGGGAAAAACCTTAGGTAGTAACCTTATAAGAGTTTATAAAGATAAAGATAGTGGTGATATACTCTTATTGAGTTTTAAGGAAGAAATAATAAAATACTCTATGTGCTTATGTGGTTGCAACCTATGTGCTCGTGAGTGTCGAGTAGTGACGATTAGTAATTCAAAACTTAACATTTTTGTTCTAAATGCATCAGATAACTTAATAGTTCTAAATGCATAATAATCTAAACTTGGAATTTGCCTTTACCACTTTCTTTCTTCGAGCCTTTGTTTAAATATGAAATTTGTTATCATGATATAACAAGGATGTGCAACTATTTTACCCAGCAAGTTTAAGTATAATGAAGATATATCATGATTGAAAAGGAATAAGCTTTTAAGTTTTCAACAATGTAATATAATTGTGAAAGAGCATGCATCAAAACTTCAATAACTGAATAATTATGTTGAGTGGTAAACAATGACCATGAACAAATTTAACTGAACCTTATGGTAATAAATGTGATCAGCCTTTCATACCAGATGAACATATACAACATGCACTAAGTGCGAATTAATAATCAAAGATATGGAATAATTGTCAATAATTAATCCACTAGCATGCTTGAAACATAATAACTCGAGTTTGAGTTAGGAGACTTGCCTGTTCGACGAGCTACGACTAACTAGCTTTAATTAAAACTCTTTGGAATGACCTAACATTGACAATGTTGGTCTACTAATTAGTACTGCATATAATTGTACATCTTTACGCTTACTTATGCTATTATCTAGCAAATAATTCAATCACAATGTACACATAGTATAATGTGTTAGTTCCTAGAGGCACAATAATTATCTAGAAGGGGGGTTGAATAGATATTTTAACTTTTCTTTTACAAAATACATGTCAGATTTAATAATGATTTAATCACAATGAAATTTGAGATTTGTTTGTTTTCCCTTTAAGATAAAACGAGTTAATAGGAGACAAGCATTTATAACAGATATAGCAGTTATGGCAAGAATATAAGAGACACATTGTTTTTAAGTGGTTCAAAGCACTCAAGGCTCCTAGTCCACTCTTCTAATCCTTGACTAGGAAATCCACTAAGGATATCTTTACAATCTTTGAATCTCACAGATTCCTTAAAGACAAGAAGTCTTGGAACTTCTTAGTTCACTTTAGAACTCTTCAAGTCCAGCAGACTTGGTACTTCTCAGTTCACTTAGAACTGTGACGAATGAGATTTTTGTAATTTAATTTTAATATTTATTGAAGTAAATAAATATTTTCAATGATTTAGTTATTAGATTAAATAATTAATTGATGAAATTGTGGCAGATTAATTTAATTATATGTGTTACATTTATTAAATTAATGTGGAGAATTTTTAATATCGAAGTATGTCATTACGTGAGCTTATTGTATTAAAAGAAATATTTAATAAGCCTAATGTTATTTTAATTAATTTAATTATTAATTAGAAATATAATAATTTGACATTATTTATTAATGAGAAAATTAATTATGTGACTATGTGAATTTATGAGAAATTATTATATTTATTTTATATTAAAATAAATAAGATATTTGAATTAGGTGTGACATGATTTAAACTATATTATAAAGCTTTTATTAAATTAAATAACTTTGAATCAATTAAGGGTTGCCAAACAAGGCCCTAGTAGTGGTTCGATGCAGTTACCCATGTTTGGGTTAACTAACCATTATGCACGTCAGTGCTTTATTATATTATACGTATTCTCATTTTTCTCTTATTATTTTTCTAAGTCTGGAAAAGCCGAGAGGGAGAGTATTTGAGAAATTGTTAGAGAGAAATATTAAGATTGAGAGAAATTGTGAGTGTGTAGTTAACAATTATTGTGAAAGGATCATCATTGATCACCTCTTCTAAATTATACTCTGGGTAATTCTCCTTCCCAAATTCTATTTCACGTTGTTTAGTTTTTATAAAAATTGGCTTTCATAGTTTTTATTTAAACCTCTGTAATTGGGATATGAGTAGTGATTATGGGTTGTATATGTGTTATGTCATATCACATCGTATTTGATTATATATATTTTGTAAACCATAACATTAGTTTCATGAAAATACGTAGTATATAATTTCTACAAAATTACAGAGTATGGGTTTTGGCCTTATGGCCTTATACGTGATATTTCATGTGTTGATCGTATATTTTCCCTAAATTTTACACTCGTATATTATTATACATGTTGATACGAAGAGACCAAACTTTAAACGAACGGATTCGGTGTTATAACGAATCCGTAGTGACAATTTTCATGTTTTATTTTCAAAACCTTTAAGAACATCAACGTCAGTGAAATTATAGATTTTAACTCTGTGATTATGTGTTTTAATGGGTTAAAATCACTCTATAAGTATTGCGTATTGATTATATATGAATTATAACATGTGGGTATGATTAAATTCGTGTCGTAGTAATTTAAATTGGAGTTTTTGGTTGTGTTCTGCAATTTTCGCGAATGCGAGTAACAGTTTCTGTCATGCCGCCGCACCGCCTTGGCCTCATGCCTTATATCCCGCGCATGGCGCTTAATAGTCCGCCACAATGAAAGTATAAAGATAATAACGTTGGCGCCAGTAACGCCACTCTCCAGAAAGTTCAGAGACAATAATTTTAAAGTGTTTAAGTCTAGCAATGTGTTAGTAACTTAATGTAATGAACATAAAATTATGTTATAAGTATAATGAGATGTTGAATAAATACTTAGCATGTCAATAACATAATTACATGTGGATTGAATCATTGATTTCATAAGTAGCTTATTATTCATGAAGTGTTATTATGTGACAATAAGTGTGATATTTGACTAAGTATAGTCATAACCAAAGTTTAGATAAGAGAACGAGTTTACGATGATTAGTTAAGTTATAATTAACTGGTATTGTGAATGTGAATGATATGTTGGATTAAATTCAAAGAACGTGCTTAGTTAAAGTGTAATCTACGCACGAGGCAAGTTTCCTAACCCTACTTGTCATTATTGTTCAAGTTTATTATTTACCTCGAGTAAATTATCATTACTATTATTCAAGTTCAAATGCTATATTAAATATTAATTATCTTTTCAAAGCATGATTCAGTTATACAATAATTGTCCTATTGTATACTTTCTGAGATTATTATTCAATTTGAATATCATTATTATTGAACCTTATTAGACTAGCGAACCCTTATTGATTCGATTAGTCCATAGTTGATAAGCGTTTCTAAATTTTAGAACCTTGATGAATTATCCAAACCAAACTTCCTTTAGTGCGGACTCGAATGTCAAACCGAGATGAACAACCCCGCAAAGGATTTACTTATGCGTTAGCGTTAAGATATTGTGCATGTGATGGTACTAAGGGTGATCCCCCAAGTACAGTAGTAGAAAGGTCCATAGTCTTACGACCGTTAAAGGTTTCAAGTATAACCTTGATAACCTAGGACATAGTTCAAGGTCTTATGACCCTCAGAATTCTTTTGATTCTTGTTATTCATTCTTGATTCAAAAGTTGAGCTTTTATTCAGATGTCTTCGATTTACTCTCATGTTATTATACTGTTATTTCATTATTATACTTGTGGGCAATAGTTCTCACTCTTGCTTGATAATAACATTGCAGTTAAGAACGAAAGAACTGATGAACCTTCCACTAGTAAAGGCAAGGGCAAAAGTTAGCAAGTGATGAAGACTTATTATTCGGAAGTTGTAACCCTTAAGGGGAAGATTTTTATTCTATCTATTGCATGGTTTGCATTTATTATGGGTAGATAGATAGATGATATTTGTACAGTGAACACCAAATCCCGTGGAATTGAAGTACCCGGATTTGGGGGTGTCACAAGAACTCTTCAAGTCCTTCTGACTTGGAACTTCTTACTTCACTTAAAGATAGTTGAGTTCTTGAATAATTCTACTCAGATGTCGTTAAGCTTGTGTTTGAAAGAACTGTGTACCTGAGCAAGCTTTCTTTTTATATCGCAGAGTTGAGCGCTGAGTGTTCTTTAGCGTTTCGTAGTATGCTTGCTTAGTTCTTGCATCTTCTTTTATTTTGCATATAAGGTGCCTTTGAAATGTATCCGTTTGAAGGCATCCGTTGAAGCACTAATTTTATTTGACATTTCTGAGCACTGATGGTAACTTTTTGTAAATCTTTTGATTATCCGCTTGACCCCACTGACACATCAGACTGCTATCTTACCTAACACATGAAAATGTATTTTCTGTTGACCCATAGTACTTTCCTTAGCTTCTTCAATACGTCTCTTTGTTATATACTAAGGAAGAGTGTTTTGTCATTGGGATTCCCGATAGTCTCAATGTCTATAAAACATTCCTCATTTGTTGACTTTTATTCTTAAACAAATGGATAAGGTTTGATGCTTCTGATGCAGACATATGATACACTACGATCATGATCATGGTGTCTTCCAACATTAGTGCTTGATTTGACACTAGTAGATGAGAATACTATGATTTCTCTTAAGTACTGGTACACTACGATCTTAACTTGCTTGACCTGCAGACTCCACGCTTCTAAGAGCACTATACGATTCTTGAGTTTAACTCAGCAAGCGTTTGGACCACTCTATGATTCTAGGAGAGGCTCTCCAAAGTAGACAGACTACGATTCTCGATGCTCTACGATTCTACCTTGACTTCTGCAATCTTTTGATCAGATCAATAGACTAAGATTCTGTTGAATCCTATCTATTACATCTCAAGACATAGATCAACCTAACAACTTTGATCTTTTCTTCTATACATTCATTTACAGAATGATAAACATAAAACACAGATCAAACTAATAAGTTTTGATCTACTACTAAGTCCTTGTACATGTATTCCTTGAAAGACTTTACATATAAGCATGTTTATTAACTTTCAACATCAAATTTAAATATGTAATTCCCAATAATCTCCCCCTATTTGATGTTGACATAACCAAGGAGATTTTTATCATGATCATCAATTTCTAGATGCAGTTTCTAGAAAGTAAATATGACTTAGTGTTTCAGTGAGATGCTAAAATCTCTAGAGAATAAGCATGAATTTATTGATGTTTGTAAAAACATATATTACAATAAAGCTTAGTTACATCAATAAGAAATCAATTTCAACTTATCTCTATTTCTTTTGCCTTTTGCCCCTTGGTGGATTGGCATGCTCTGCAACCCTTCTTCTCCTGCTGACTTCATCTCTCTATGCAATGTCTTCCATCTCGCTTTGACTCAGTTGTTCTCCATGATCGTGTCTGTTCATGAATGCAGGATCTCCAACTGGTATGTTTAGGCCAGTAGAGGTTACTCTTTGTTAGCTAGGAGATGACCCTCGACTCTTTAGTGGTTGCGCCATTGGAATTGGTTGGCGTTGCTGCTATTCGGATCGTGGAGTCTAATGGCGAGGCAGTCTGGAGGGAGGGCTCCTTGAAGATTGAGAAATGAGTTTGCCTCTGCCCTTTCGTTTCTCTCCTTCCCCTTTATTCTCCCCCTTTATGTCAGCCTCAAGGGTTCGAATGTCTTCAGACAGTAAATTCATGCCTTGGACGAGCTCGTGGAGCTGATTCCAGGATGGAGGAATGTCTTATCGATTTTCTTGTACCAGAGAATCAGTTTGAGATTCCTTCTTTTGTAGAATGGCCAAGAAAGTTTCTGTTTGTTGCATTTGACCCATGGAAAATGCTTGGAATTCTTTCATTGAGGTTCGTAGACTTGTGAGACTTTCCATCATAACAGTATTTTGGGATTCCTGAGTCTTCTGCAGAAGGAGAACTACTTCTTTGTGTTTCTTGGCAGCCTGAAAATGAATTTGATCCCTTTAATTGATACTCTGGATCATTTCTTTGATCATCTCCCTAAGCTTCTTTGCAAGCTCAGTACATAGATTGCTTGGGAGGGTGTTGGCAACATCGATCAACTGAGTCGGTCTCATATAAACAAGGTCTGAGTGAACTTCAAGATCTTCTTGAATATCCTTGGTCACCTTCTGGGAAGCATTAGACAACTCCATTTTGGTAGGAAGATCTGAGATAAGCTCAAGGAGTTGCTGAGTATTTTGAGGAGAGGCTTTAGTATATTGATCTTGCAGATTGTAGAGAGCAAGATCAAGATGAAAATAGTTATTGGTTGATGAAGAAGGGATATCTGATAGAGGAGCAGGTGTGTGAGGTTGAGTTTCAGGAGGAGGTGACTCTACGATTGGAGTAGGTGACTCTACGATTAGATTAGGATCAATAATTATAGAGTGAGAGATGATAAGAGACTGGATCAATACAAAATTAGGCATATTTGGTTCATCAGTTACAGAATGTTGGGATTTTGTAACTGGAAATTGATTTAATGGATGAAGTATCACTTCCAACCATCTTAGAAATTCATAGAATTAGTTGAAGGTTGATGGTGGACAGTGACTAACCCTAAAAGAGATGGGAATAGATTGTACCTCATGCCCATTTTATGAAGAGGGACCGTTAGTGATCAGCTTTTGGGCAAAAGTGAGGTTGCCTAGGAATCCACGAGCTAGCACAGAGATTATTGGATAAGCTTTGAAGGTCCAGAACATGTTCTCCCAAGAGTTGATCATTTGGGCTCTGTGAAAAGGCATCATAGGTAAATAGGAGAACAATTGATTGTAGTTGGCTCTCCTATATCCATCCCAGCCCACTGTGATAATTTCAACTTCGTCAACCTCTTATTCTTCCCGGTCTTCATTTGATATTTCCACCACATCAATCATCTCCACTTCTCTTCTTTGTTCTTCTGCTTTCTTCATATCTATAGCTTCAACCGTCTCCATTTCTTCATTTTCAGAAGCTAAGACCTCTTGAGGAACTGAGGGAGGTTCATGATAATCTTTTTGTAGTTCCTCCTTAGCTATAGCCTTCTCTGACACAGGGACTTTGTGAGGCTCTCCCTCAATTTGATCATCCATTTGAACTTTAATCAGCCCCCCCTTAGTTGGAGCATTCTCTAGTGTATGAACTTCAGGAACTCCCCCTCAACCTGAGTTATATTCTCCTTAATAGCTTCGGGTAGCTCTTTCTCAGCAGTTGTTCTTTTATCTTCCTCCTTTAATACTCCTTCATTGACAAGAATATATTTCTTGACAAGTTTTCTCTTTGTCTTCCTAGGCTGAGCCACAGCCTCATCACTCTCTTCAACTTCAGCTCTGAAAGTTTGATTAGGCTGAGAAACTGTTGCAGCATCCACTTCTTGAGTGATGTTTAAGTCTGGACTCTACGATCTAAGAGAACGAAGACTTTTTCGACTTATGGCTGCGTTTTACCTTCTTAAGCAGTTGAGAGATGGTAGCTCTGTCTTCTTCTTCCTCATACTGCTATTCTTTCCCCTTCATTTTCTTCAGAGGTTCAGTGCCTGAACTCTCTTGAGGTGCATCAATGGTTGAACCTTGAGGCTCTTCTGTTGTTTGAGCCTCCATTTTTCTCTTACTCTTACTTTTTATGATCAAGGCGATGGGTTCTTCTTTATTGATTTCTTCTTCACCATCAGTTTCCTTCACATTTGACATGTTACCAGGTAGCCCAATTTCCTTTGCTTCACCAGTCCTTCCACTGGATTTAGACATTATTCTGACATTTTCTGCAGGATTCCTTTTCTAATTTTGAAACAGCTGCTGGGTCATTTTCTTTTTGGGATTGATAGATTCTCCTTCATTATCCCTAATTTTGTCACCTAGTGCTGATTGCAAGATTATGCTTATAAACCAACCATAGAGCATCTTTCCAGAGCTCTTTGATTTCTTTGAACTAAGTATCCACTTCCCAATCCAATCGATGAGTAGGGCCCCATAGTTGAGTTGAATCCTGATGCAGATTGCTGTCATGAGCTTTAGTTGCACTTCATTCACTAAGTCGTGGCCAGAGCTTTTATAACATAAGCATTTCCCAACAATGTCAGCCAGAAACTCATACTTTTGGGGAAACTCTTTCTTCTTGTACCCCTTGACGGTCTGAAACTTTTTGTGATGCATCTTCTTTTGTCCTTCATGAAAGTTGATGACCTCCATAGATAAAAGTCCATTTATTTTGAAACCTATGGCTAGGTTTATATCTTCAGCTTTGAGTTTAATTTGCTCCCCCTTGACCCTTGTGGCGATAACGTTGTTCTCAAAAGCTCCATTGCTATATAGTTCTTTCACTAACTTCGGGTAAATCCATGTGCTGGTGCTCAGAGCTTCTTCAAGACCAGCTTTCTTCAGAAGAGACATAATTTTGTGAAATTGAAGGTCAGCTGTCTTGAACTCGTCGAAGCAGAGTTGGTAAATAGAGATAACATTTGAAGCCGCCATTGATTTTCTTGAACGGATGTTGGTTGAAAGTTTCTGAAGGCTAGGGTTTCTGATGGTAGAGAGAGAGAGAGGAATGAGCTTTTTGAACTTCTGAGGTGAGTTTTCAAAAAGACCTTTTCAAAATATACTTATAACTTCCTTCTTTTCGATCTGCATAATGGGGCATGTGTAACGTCTTGCTTGGCTCCACGATTTTTAATGATGTGGAAAATACTAATCTGCCCTTAGCTCCTCTTGAGCTAGTGTATCCTTTGGGAGGACTACGATCGTTGAGGTTGCACTACGATCATTGAGGTTACATTATGATGTTGAGTTCACTGCTAAGTCTACTCTATGATCATTGTCTGTCCTGGTCCTTGTGATGAACTTTTACTTAGCATTCCTTCTGGGTTAAGGTAGCTCAGGAAGGGCCAACCTCTTAGAATGAACTAAGGATCAGGTTTGTCCCTGAGGCGCTTATCAGAGAGATTTCTTGGATTTGTTAGGAATGTTGTCATCATAGGATACTTCTTTGTCATGTCGAGGCAGCTCTAAGATCGTGGTCCTTCTTTAATCACCTATAGGATTTTGAACATAGCCTATGTATCTGCATGGTTAGCATAAACTAGAGCATAAAGTTTATGGTTGTAGATTTAACATGCTTAACTCACTTATCAATTTATTAAATCTGGATTCATCTAGAGGCTTTATAAAGACATCAACAAGTTGATTTTCAGTAGGGATGTATTGTAAAGATATAGTTCCATTTTGAACATGATCCCTAATAAAATGATATCTTATTTCTATATGCTTAGTCCTAGAATGCATGACAGGATTGTGTGTTATTGCTATAGCACTTGTGTTATCACAATAAACATGAATATATTTGAAATCAAACCCATAGTCTGCTAGCTGATTTTTCATCCATAAGATTTGAGCATAGTAGCTTCCAGTAGCAATGTATTCAGCTTCTGCTGTTGAGGTAGATACTGAGTTTTGCTTTTTGCTAAACCAGGACACAGGTCTGTTTCCTAGCAACTGACAGGTGCCACTGTTACTTTTTCTATCAATCTTGCAGCCTACAAAATTAGCATTTGTATATCCTGTCAGTTCAAAGGAGTACTCCTTGGGATACCAAAGTCCCAAGTGAGGCGTGCCTATGAGATACCTGGAAATTCTTTTTACAGCATTTAAGTGCGATTCCTTAGGATTAGCTTGGAATCTTGCACATATGCATGTTGCAAATATTATGTATGGTCTATTGGCAGTTAGATATAGAATTGAACCTATCATATCTCTGTATTGAGTTATATCAATACTTTTACCTTTCTCATCTTTGTTAAGCTTGGTTGTTGGAGCAATTGGTGTTTTCATGGGAGAGGCTGATTCCGTGACATACTTTTTTAAGTACGTCTTTAATGTACTTGGCTTAGTTTATGAAGATACCCTCATCAGTCTACTTTACTTATAATCCAAGGAAGAAATTTAGTTCACTCATCATACTTATTTCGAACTTGCTCTGCATAAGCTTGGCAAATCTTTTACACATTTTTTCATCAGTAGAGCCAAAGATAATGTCATCAACATATATTTGAACAAATAGGACTTTGTCTTTATGCTTTCTAAGAAATAATATTGTATCTACTCTACCTCTAGTGAAACCATTTTCAAGAAGAAAGTTAGTTAATGTTTCATACCATGCTCTAGGTGCTTGTTTAAGTCCATATAAGGCTTTGTCTAATCTATATACATAATTAGAGAGAGTTGGATTGATGAAACCTGGAGGTTGCTCCACATATACTTCTTCTTGAAGTTCACCATTTAGAAATATACTTTTGACATCCATTTGAAAGACTTTGAATTTCATGTAGGCAGCAAAGGCAAGGAATATCCTGATAGCTTCTAGTCTAGCAATAGGTGCGAAGGTCTCGTCGTAGTCGATGCCTTCCTCTTGAGAGTAACCTTTGGCTACTAGTCTTGCCTTGTTCCTTGTTATTACCCCATCTTCATCCATCTTATTTCTGAAGACCCACTTGGTGCCAATGACTGGGTGGCTTCTTAGTCTTGGAACTAATCTCCATACTTTGCTTCTTTTAAAGTGATTTAGTTCTTCTTGCATGGATTCAATCCAACTTGAGTCTTCCATAGCATCTTCTATCTTCTTGGGTTTATTTGTGATAGAAAGCTTAGATAGAAACACTCATTCTAGGTGGCAGATCTTGTCTTGACTCTTGCATTTGTATCTCCAATGATTAGGTCTTGAGTGTGATCTTTTGCCCATCTATTTCCTGTAGGAACATCTGATATGATGCCTTATTGTCTAAATTCTTCAAGATCAACCTCTACTTCTTGATTTGGAGGTTCGTTGTCTGGCGTATTTCTCTCTATGATCTCCTCTACTGGCTCGACGATTTCATTTTCTGGGACTACGATCGTTGTGTTGAGCTCGACTGCCTCATTCGTAGTGTCTGAATTGTCGTTCATAGTATCTTGAGACACAGTTTTGTCCAAGTCTGTTTCATCGAAGATGATGTGAATCGAAAATTTAACACTTAGTGTCTTCTTGTTGAACACTCTATAAACCTTACTATCTGTGGCATATCCGAGAAAGATTCCTTCGTCTGACTTGGGTTGGAACTTTGTCAGATACTATTTTCCATTTTTGAGAATATAGCATGCAAAACAAAATACATGAAAGTAGCTGACACTTGGCATTATTCCTCTCCACAGTTTGTAGTGAGTCTTCTTTAATTTAGAGTGCACAAGAAATCTGTTCTGAGTGAGCATGCAATATTGACAGCTTCTGCCCAGAAGTATTTAGGCAGACGAGCTGCTGCAAGTAGAGTTCTTCCAGCCTCTATCAGTGTTCTGTACGTTCTTTCTCTCAGCTACTCCGTTTTGCTGAGGAGTTCGTGGAGCTGAGAAGTTATGACTGATGCCATTGTCTGTTCAGAACTAGTCCATCTCAGAGAAGTCGAATTCTCTACCATGATCACTCCTTATAACCTTGATTTTCTCCCCTTTCTCATCCATCACTAGCCTGAACATCTTGATTAGTTTGGAGCTTATTTCATCTTTTGAGTTTAGAAAGAACACCCATGTAAATCTGGTATAGTCATCCACTACGACAAATGAGTATCTTTTCCCTCCAAGGCTTGTTGTAGGAATTGGCCCAAATAAATCCATGTGAAGTAACTACAGAGGCTTGTCAATTGAGTTGACAGTTTTGCTCTTGAATGAGCTTCTAGTTTGTTTTCCAAGCTGACAGGCATTGCATGGCCTTTTTTTGACAAAGTTGAACTTGGGTAAGCCTGCTACTAGATCCTTGGAGGCCAGTTTTGACATGCTTTTAAATATGCCATAGGCAGCTCATTTCTTCAGACGCTTTAGCTAGAAAGCATATTGTCTCATCAGAACTTAGTTGACCAAGCTTAACAGTGTACACGTTCCCTTCTCTTATTCTGGGTACCTTTATAGAGGAGGTCTTTAGATCTCTAACTTGACATTGATTGTTGAGGAAGGTAACTTGATGACCCTTATGGCAGAGTTGACTTATGCTCAGAAGATTGTGTTTTAATCCTTCCACATAGGCTACTTTACTGAAGGACACTACATCATTCCCAGCTGAGCCATATCCTCTTGTCTTGCCAGAGCCGTTGTCTTCAAAGATGACTAATGGACCCTCATTCTATATGAAGTTAGACATGAGGGTTTTGTTCCCAGTCATATGCCTTGAGTATCCACTGTCCATATACCAAGTTGTGATCATAGAGCTCTGTTCCTGTGGTAAGATTAAATTCTCATTTTGGTACCTATACTTGCATTGGTCCTACCTTGTTAGTACCCTTGGGAACCCAAATTTGCTTGACTTTGGGTCTCATATGCATAGGATTATTGTAGCATATTGCAGCCTTGTGACCAATCTTATTACACACAAAACATCTAATATGATGCATGCTTGTGTTTGTATGTGGATTCTTCCTCCATTTGGACTTATGTGGGTTCTTAGCAATCTTTCCTTTATACTGGTTCTTCTTTTTCCATATATCCTTGTGATTCATGATTTGTGAAGAGTGAAGCTTAACTCTACTGTTCCTACCCAGTTGGTTCGTGGAGTTGATTTTACTTGACTCTACAACCCTTCGAGGTTGGAGAGTAGTGACTAAGTTACTCTTATCTTTTTTGAATCCTAGGCCAACATGGGATCAGTTATGCCTTGGAACATAGATTGGATCAAAAGAGCAGGGATGGACTGGTTCTTCCTTCTGTGAGGATTTCACAAATGTAATGCTTCTATTAAAATTTGAAACATTACTAGAGCTAGTTTCCTTATCTTTTACATATAAGGTTCTGAGGTGGATTCCCCAAAACCTAAACCTATTCTGTCAGATGCACTTCTCTGACTGGAGATTAGGGAGTCCATTGAAGAAGAGGATCTATTCCATGTTGAGATTGTCTTTTCTAGTTCCTCAATATTAGAGGATAGATTTGACTCCCTTTGTACATTAAGTTTATTGGTCTATTTTAAGAGTTTATTCTCATCTTCAAATGTGGAGAGAGAGAGAGAGAGTTAGTACTTAGAAGAGCTATTTCAAGTTCTTCCTGAACTTTCTCTTTCTCTTTTTAAAGAAGAGAATAATCTTTAAACAAAACTCTGAACCATTTTATATATTGATGCAGATCAGATGTTATGTCATGTAGTGGAGTTCTTAAGTCATCAATATCTACATCAAGAGAGTTAAAGTCAAATACCTCATCTATACTTACTTCATGATTGTCAGGGCTCTTCTTATCCTTTGCATGTTTGGCCATTAGACATAGATTTGCTATTTGAGGATCTTCATCATCTCTAGATTTGGGAGTTAAGTCGTTGTCTGAGTCACTCCATGATCCTCCAGCCATAAGACCTTTGTCTTTCTTCTGGAGCCTCTAGTTGACTTTGAATTCTTTCTTTGAATTTGATTTCCTCTTTTGTTATTCTCTAAGTGGTTTGTTGCAATTTGTAATGAAATGTCCAGGCATCTTGCAGTTGTAGCATAAGTCATTTATCTGTTCTTGGCTATTGTAGTTGTTGAATCTCTTAGGTTTGCTACTTTTGCCTTTATACATGAATCTTTTGAGTCTTCTTACCAGCATTGCAATGTCCTCATCATCATCTTCATCATAGTCAGAGTCATTTTCAGTGTTAGCTTTTGAGATGTTATCTATTGCTTTGAGAGCAACCCCTTTGTCCTTCTTTCTTCCTTCAGATAGAGTCTCTGCTCGCTGAGTCAGCTCCAATTCATAGGTGAGAAGGTTGCCATATAATTGTTGAACAGTCATTTCATGGAGATTCTTTAATTCTCTGATGGTAGTGGTTTTGGCATCCCACTTGCAAGGTAAAGCTCTCATGACTTTTATGATTTGATCTTTATTTGGATAGAACTTTCCAAAAGCTCGAAGAAAGTTGAGCAGAACATTGAATCTTTCATAAGCGGAAGTGACATTTTCACTTGGAACATGGGCAAACATTTCGTATTGTTGAGTCAGAAGAGATTGTTTGTTTTCTCTGACTTCTTTATTTCCTTCATGCATAATGAGCAATGCTTCCCATACTTTCTTTTCTGTTTTGCCGTTGATCACATTTTCAAACAGATCATCTTCTAAAGATTGGAATAGAATGTTCTTGGCCTTTTTGTCGAGTTGAACAACTTTCTTTTCGTTGTCAGTCCACTTAGTTTTAACTTTGACTTGAACTCTATTTGGATCTTCTAGAGTTGGTGCAAGCTTTGTTGGAACGTAGGGCCCATTCTAAATAGTTTCAAATAGATCTTCATCTATTTAATCCATGTAGGCTTGCATACGAACTTTCCAGTTGGCGAATTTATCTTTGTTGCACATTGGTGGCTTGCTGCCTCCTCTAGTCTTTGATTCGCTTATCAGATGTGCCATTGGATGTGACAGCCCCAAATCCGGGTACTTCGATTCCACGGGATTTGGTGTTCACTGTACAAATATCATCTATCTATCTACCCATAATAAAAGCAAACCATGCAATAGATAGAAATAAAATCTTCCCCTTAAGGGGTTACAACATCTGAATAATAATACAATCCCAAAGTTAAGCTAACCTTAAACATCCGTAATGAAACATAAACAATAAGTCTTAAACAACATCAAGTCTTAACACATAAATTCAACATCTCCTAAATACAAGTCTTCAACACTTGTTAATCTTACCCTTGCCTTTACTAGTAGAAGGCTCATCGGTTTTTTCGTTCTTAACTACAATGTTATTATTAAGCAAGAGTGAGCATGATTGCCCACAAATAAAATAATGAAATAACAATGTATAATAACATGCGAGGGAATCAAAGACTTCTGAAATAAAAGTTCAACTTTTGAATCAAGAATGAATAACAAGAATCAAAAGATTTCTGAGGGTCATAAGACCTTGAACTATGTTCTAGGTTATCAAGGGTTATACTTGAAACCTTTAACAGTCATAAGACTATAGACCTTTCTACTCGTACTTAGGGGGATCAGCCCTTAGTACCATACTGTGCACAATATCTTAACGCTAACGTATAAGTAAATTCCTTTGTAGGGTTGTTCATCTCAGTTTAACATTCGAGTACGCACCAAAGGAAGTTTGGTTTGGATAATTCAACAAGGGTTCTGAAATTTAGAACGTTCATCAACTATGGACTAGTCGAATCAATAAGGTTCACTAGTCTAACAAGGTTCAACAATAATGATATTCAAATTGAATAATAATCTCAAGAAGTATACAATAAAACAAATATTGTATAATAATTTCATACTTTGAAAGGATAATAAATCTTTAATATAACAATTCAAACTTGAATAATAGTAATGAGAATTTACTCAAGGTAAATAATAAACATGAACAATGATAACAAGTAGGGGTATTCGTGCGTAGATTACACTTTAATTAAACACGTTCCTTGAATTTAATCCTACATACCATTTACATTCACAATACCAGTTAATTATAACTTAACTAATCATAAAACGTTCATTCTTTTTTGTCTAACTCGAATTATGACTATACTTAGTCAATTTATCACATTCATTGTCATATAATGAATACTTCACGAATACTAAGCTAACTATTCATTTAATAATTCAGTCCACATGTAATTATGTTATTAAATGCTAAGTATCTATTTTAATATCTCATTATACTTCTAACATATCTCTATGTTCTTTAATTTAAGTTGCTATCACATTGTTAGACTTGAACATTAAAAACAATTCATTTTCGGACATTAGAGAGTGGTGGCATGGCATGTGCACCTTTGTACTTAAGCCTTGTATATGGCCAGGTGGGCATGTGGTGGCGTGGTATTCATTGATGACAACGGCAGCACTGTTATAACATGAGTCTGAGGCACACAGGTAGGCCATGATTTGAGACTCGATTTCATTCTGTAATTCGCGAAAATTGCAGAACATGGCTAAGGAACTCCAATAAAATTATTACTACACGAATTTAATCATACCCACATGCTAGAATTCGTATATAAACATTACTCAACATCTATAGAATGATTTTAACCCATAAAAGCACATAATTACAGAATTAAAATATATAAATTTCACTGTTCTTGATGTTCTTGAAGGTTTTGAACATAAATCATGAAAATTAATACTACGGATTCGTTATAACACCAAATCCGTTCATTTAAAGTTTGGTCTCTTCATATTAACATGCATAATAATATACGAGTATAAATTTTACAAAACCATTTATGTTTGACACATTAAATTTACGTATAAGGGCCATATGGCCAAAACCCATACTCTGTAAGTTTTGATCAACATATATGACGTATTTTCATGAAACTGGTGACATGATTTATAAAATATATATAATCAAATAAGATATGGTAACATTTAACACATATATAAACTCATAATCATACCCTTTCCCAATTACAGAGACTTTACAAAAGCTTGAAAGCCATTTTCATAAAAACTAAATGACGTGAAATAGAAATTTGGTTTGGAGAAATTACCCAGAGTATAATTTAGAAGAGATTATCACACATGACTCTTTCACAATAACTTGTTGATTACACACTCACAATTTCTCTAAATCTCACAATTTTTCTCTGACAAATTCTCAAACTCTCTCCCTCTCTATTCTTCTAGACTTAGAATAATAAGAAAAGAAAAGAATACGTAATATAATAAAGGAAAAATGAACTGATGCGCATAATGGTCAGTTAACCCAGTCATGGGTAACTGCTAATAACTTCCACTAAGGCCGTGTTTGGCAAGCTTGAATAGGTTTCAAAAACCATTTAATTTAATAAAACTTTATCATATAGTTTAATTAATGTCACACTCCTTATAAAATAAATCCAATATTTTATTTAATTTACTTTAAATAAATGTAATAATTTCTCATAAATTCACTTAGTCACATAATTAAATTTCTCATTAATAAATAATGTCAAATTATTAACTCTCTAATTAATAATTAAATTAATTAAAATACCAATAGGCTTATTAAATATTTCTTTTAATACCATAAGCTTACATACATCGATTAACCAAATTCTTCACATTAATTTAATAAATGTAACACATATAATTAAATTAATCTACCACAATTGCATCAATTAATTATTTAATCTAATAATTAAATCATCGAAAATATTTATTTACTTCAATAAATATTAAAATTAAATTACAAAAATCTCGTTCGTCACATCTTTCCCCCCTTAAAAGGATTCTGTCCCCAGGATCACGACTCAATAAATTCGACCCATTACATTCTCCCCCCTACAAAGATTATGTCCCCAGAATCGCTTACACATAATTAAGTAAATAAATGAGGGTAATTCTTCATCATATTCTCTTCGAGTTCCCACGTAGCTTCTTCAGCATTGTGGTTCCTCCAAATTACCTTAACAGAAGGTATTACTTTATTTCTGAGAACTTGTTCTTTTCGGTCGACAATTTGAACAAGAATTTCTTCGAAAGATAAGTCTTTGTCAAAATGTAGGGGTTCGTATTCAATTACATGCTTGTAATCGGCTTTGTAGGGTCGTAACACAGAAACATGGAAGACATTGTGGACGTTCTCGAGTGATGGAGGTAAGGCAACCTCATACACAACTTCCCCGATTCTTTGCAGTACTTCAAAGGGTCCAATGAATCTTGGGCTTAATTTCCCTTTCTTTTCGAACTAGATCTTCCTCTTCCAGGGAGAGACCTTCAAGAAAACAGAACTACCTGATTCAAATTCGATATTTTTATAATGTGGATCAGCGTATTTCTTCTGCCTATCTTGAGCTGCTACTAGTCGTGCTCAGATCACTTTGACTATTTTTGCTATCTACTGTACCAATTTTGGCCCTAGCAATTGTCTTTCGCCAACTTCATCCCAATAAAGTGGGGTTCTGCACTTTCTGCCGTATAACGCTTCATAAGGCGGCATGCCTATACTAGCGTGGTAATTGTTGTTGTAGCCGAACTCTACTAACGGTAGGTGATCATCCCAATTTCCTTTAAAGTCCATTATACAAGCTCTTAACATATCTTCCAATGTCTGAATTGTTCTTTCACTCTGTCCATCCGTTTGAGGGTGATATGCCGTGCTCATTCGCAACTGTGTACCCATGCATTCTTGTAGACGTTTCCAGAAATTCGATGTGAAGCGCAGATCCCTATCGGAAACAATTGACACCGGAACTCCGTGTCTCGAAACAACCTCTTTTACATATAACATCGCCAACTGATCTAAATTGAATCTGATTTTGATCGGAAGGAAGTGTGCGGATTTCGTCAGTCGGTCCACGATAACCCATACTGCGTCGTAGCCTTTCTGAGTCGTCGGAAGGCCAACCACGAAGTCCATTGTAATATGTTCCCATTTCCATTCTGGGATCTCTAACGGTTGTAGCAATCCACTTGGTCTCTGATGTTCTGTCTTCACTTTTTGACAAGTAAGACACTTAACAACACATTCTGCAACATCTCATTTTAAATTTGGCCACCAGAAATGTTGTCGAAGATTTTGGTACATTTTGGTACTACCAGGGTGAATCAAATATCATGAACTATGAGCCTCGTTCAAAATTTCTTCCTTAACCTCTTGTATTGGCGGAACCCAAATTCTACTTTCAAATCTCAGTATTCCTTCCTTATCCATCTTAAATCTCGGTTCAATTCCTTCAGATATCTTCTTTGTCACCTTTTTACATTCTTCATCCTGAAGCTGAGCCTCCTTTACTTTATCTAGTAGAGTTGTACCAGATTGCATCACAAATAGCTTCTCATCAATCTCCATAGAATACTTCACTTCCAACTCTAGTTTCTCCATTTCTGAAATTAGCTCCTCCTGAGCAGTCAACATCATCAATTTCTCATGACCCTTTCTACTTAAGGCGTCGGCAGCAACATTTGCTTTACCTGGATGGTATAAAATCTCACAGTCGTAATCCTTAATTAATTCCCACCATCTTCTTTGACGCATATTCAAATCCTTCTGCGTGAAAATATATTTCAAACTCTTGTGGTCCATATATATTTCACACTTCTCCTCGTAGAGATAGTGCCTCCAAATTTCCAAAGAAAAAACAACTGCAGCTAACTCCAAGTCATGGGTCGGATATCCCTTCTCGTAATCCTTCAATTATTGTGATGCATACACAATGACTTTGCCATTTTGCATCAGCACACATCTAAGTCCTTTATGCGATGCATCACTATAAACAACAAAATTTCCTGTATCGTCCGGAAGAGACAACACATGTGTTGTACTCAACCGCTTCTTCAATTCTTGAAAACTTTCCTCACACCTATCCGTCCAAACAAATTTCATAGCTTTTCGAGTTAAATTCGTTAACAGAGTTGCGATCTTGGAAAAGTCTTGTATGAACCTTCTATAATATCCTGCCAATCCAAGAAAACTTCATACTTTCGACGGCGTCCTCGGTTGATCCCAGTTAATCACGGCTTTGACTTTTGATGGATCTACCGAAATTCCATTTTTATCGATCACGTGCCCAAGAAATTGCACTCGTTCAATCCAAAATTCGTATTTCAAAAACTTGGCATACAACTTTTCCCTTCTCAATACCTCCAACGTTAATCTTAAATGCTCTTCGTGTTCTTCTTTGGTTTTCGAATATACCAAAATGTCATCTATAAATACCACTACGAACTTGTCCAAAAAACGGCTTGAACACACCATTCATTAGTCCCATAAATGCTGCAGGAGCATTTGTAAGACCAAACGACATTACTAAAAATTCGTAGTGACCATATCGCGTTCAAATCGCCTCTTGAGACATCCTTCCGCCTCACCTTCAGTTGATGATAATAACTTCTTCAAGTCTATCTTGGAAAAGTATCTCGCCCTTCAATTGATCAAACAGTCGTCGATCCTTGGTAATGGATATCGTTTTAATCGTGACCTTATTCAGTTCTTTGTAGTCAATGCAGAGCCGCATCGATCATCCTTCTTTTTCATTAAACAACACCAAGGCTCCCCACGTGGATACGCCGGTTGAATGTACTTCTTGTCCAAGAATTCTTTTAGTTGTACCATTAGTTCTTTCATCTCATCGGTGCCATTCTAAGATGGTGCCTTCGATATTGGAGCGTTCTCGGTGCCAAATCGATCACGAAATATCTACTCTCTATATCCGGTGGAAGTCCCGGCAAATCATCGGAAATACGTCGACGAAGTCCCTCAATCGGTATTTCTTCTACCTTTGATTCTCTTTTCGATTCGTCGACTATGTAAGCTAAGTATCCTACACAACCTTGTCTTAATAACTTCCTCGGCTCGCAAGATCATCGCCGACAACTCGCTTGTCTAGGCGATCACTACTATAAAACACAACCTTCGACGATGAGTCATAAGGTTAATACGCTTCTTTTGGCAATCAATTATGACCCGTAATTGAATAAACGATCCATTCCCAATATAACGTCAAATTTCCCAAGTCGAATAGGATAAGATCTACGTTCATGATATTACCCTTAATATCTACTCTACAGCTTCTTATACACGCATTTTAACAAGGATTATCTCTTTATTCGCAATTTCTATGTTCATGGATATTCCAACTCATCCTTAAGCAAATCTAAACTATTAGCAAAGTCATCGGATATAAAGGGAACAAGTAGCACCGAATCAAATAAAACATAAGCATTAATTTTATTGATCGGAATGATACCGACACCACATCCGAGATCGAATCGCATCCCGCACCATCACGTTGAAAGTCCCGGCGGTTAAATTCGATTTGTAGCGGTTGGTCCGGTGATAGTTAAGG
Source organism: Panax quinquefolius (assembly GCA_020205615.1). Taxonomy (NCBI): domain Eukaryota; kingdom Viridiplantae; phylum Streptophyta; class Magnoliopsida; order Apiales; family Araliaceae; genus Panax; species Panax quinquefolius. Next base: position 99,032,681 of record CM035169.1, read on the forward strand.
CATTTCCACTTTGTTGTTTTCCGGTTTTCTCCCGATCCCGACCCTCCCGGTCCCTTAGGAGGATCTCTTCTTGCTAGATGGTCCTTGAACCACAAGTGAAACAAGCACCCTTCTTTGGGTTAGACAATTAGGTGCTATGTGGCCTTCGACCACAATTGTAGTACACACTCTTTTCCCTTCATACAAACTCCCAGATGAGCTTTTCCGCAGGTCGGGCATGCTTTGATTCTTTTCTTTTGACTTCCTTGTTGATTCCCTAATGATGAGTTTTCATTCCACCTTTTCTTCTGATTAAAATTACCACCTCTTGTGCCACTTCCACTAGTCTTGTTATTTCCTTCACTTTTCTTCTTCTTCTTCTTCTTCTTCGATCTTGATTGTACTTGGTCACCGTGATCGCTTCCACCTTCAGCGAGGATGGCCTTTTCCAAAGACTCAAAGAAAAGTGTTTATCTCGAAACATTGATACTTTTTTATGTATACCCAAGGCTTTAGTCCTTGTTCGAATCTTCCGCTTTTTCTCGTCGTCTGTGTACTTGATACGGAGCGAACCTCGCTAATTCGTTGAATCTAGTCGCATAATCAGGTACGCTCATATTTCCTTGCTTCAATTCCAGAAATTGAACCTCCATCTGGTTCTGTGAGCTGGTTGGGAAGTACATCTCAAAAAATATCTCTTTAAATCTCTCCCAAGTAATTACACCTTCACCTCCACGAACTTTGTTTGATTTCCACCAATAGCTAGCTTCAGACTTCAGCATAAACGTTGAAAAAGCAGTCTTCTGGTCTTCTCTAACCCTAGTAACGTCAAAAACCTTCTCCATTTTCATAACCCACGTTTGAGCCTCGATCGGGTTCATGGAACCTTTAAATTCTGGCGGTCCCACCGCTTTGAAATCCTTAAATGTTGTATTTGGTGGAGTTTGAGGTTGATTATTCATTGCTCCAGCCAGTAAGTTAACCAACTGCTGAACAGGATTAGCATTGGCATTATTGTTGTTATTCGTAGACTCTTCCTGAGCTGGTTGACGTTGTTGTCTTCTTCTTGGCGGCATAATTCTGTTAAGAATATTCGCTTATTAGGTCTTTATTCAATTCTTCAAACATTTAAGGCTTAGCTAGAACATTTAATCATAATTCACTTAACACGTCAATTTAAATAAACTTTGACATTTCATTCAATTCAAAAGTTTTAACATCATAAGATAGCATCATTGCTATTTACATCAACTATCCCGAGATAAGAATCTACAGGATTTAAAACATCAAAATATTCCTTTGTTTATAATCACATCGGAATTTACATCATTAACTACCAAATAGTTTTCACATAATTAAACTAATACTATCACTGTCTGTCAAGGCGCTAAATAGCCTTGCTACGCTCCTCTTCCATGATACGAGACATCGTCCTGCGATCCAGCATGTACGATGGAAGTCCTTCGAACTGGATGGGGTACCTCAAAACTCGATCCTGGGCCTCATCCATTGCATGATTAAGTGTAGAGTATGTCTCTCCAAGCTTTGCCTTCTTTGCACGACCATCCTCTTCCGCAAGATCAGCACGACGTGACTCTCTTACCCAGCCCTCCTCTGCTATGGCAAGCCTCTCTGAACTCTCTTTCAGATCCTTCTTCAACTTTTCTATCTCTGCGGTCTTATCTTCGGTTTGACCCTTCTCGTGGACCAAATCCCATTCTACATTTCCCAGTCGTGAGTGAAGAGTCAAAATCTCCCTCTCCTTCTCCTCTAGAGTAATCATTGAATAATAGCCCGCTCACCACAGATCTCAAGACCTCATCTCAGTAACTCCATTTTACGGTCATATAATGTCATACATCTCAGATCAATGGAGTTTTGTGGAAACTCCTCTTCTTCCTCTTCCTCGTCAAATTCCTCCTCAGATCCTCCTCAGGATTAGTCTCAGGTTCATGCTCCTGACCAACAACGGTGATCAATGGAGATGATTCCTCTGTACTCAATCTGCTCCCTAACGACATGAATGTCTCTGGGCTTCTCCTCTGTAGGTACTATAGGTATTCCGGGTTCCTCCTCCCCTGCTCGACTAGTTCCTCCAACGTCAGACATCCTGACAACAAAATTTTGAGTTTTAGTTACTAAGTCATACTAGTGAGCACATAATTTTAACACATAAGCACATAAAGTCTTTTATTATCTTCAATGAATTACAAAAATTCATTTCTTAGAACTCGATAAGAGTTTTCCATCACTATGTTCTTCCTATAAGGCTATTACCTAAGGTTGTTCCCCCACCTAAGGTTCATAACCTACAACTTTGATACCAACTTGTGACACCCCCAAATCAGGGTACTTCAATTCCACGGGATTTGGTGTTCACTGTACAAATATCATCTATCTATCTACCCATAATAAAAGCAAACCATGCAATAGATAGAAATAAAATCTTCCCCTTAAGGGGTTACAACATCCGAATAATAATACAATCCCAGGTTAAGCTAACCTTAAACATCTGTGCGGAAACATAAACAATAAGTCTTAAACAACATCAAGTCTTAACACATAAATTCAACATCTCATAAATACAAGTCTTCAACACTTGTTAATCTTGCCCTTGCCTTTACTAGTAGAAGGCTCATCGGTTCTTTCGTTCTTAACTGCAATGTTATTATTAAGCAAGAGTGAGCATGATTGCCCACAAATAAAATAATGAAATAACAATGTATAATAACATGCGAGGGAATCAAAGACTTCTGAAATAAAAGCTCAACTTTTGAATCAAGAATGAATAACAAGAATCAAAAGATTTCTGAGGGTCATAAGACCGTGAACTATGTTCTAGGTTATCAAGGGTTATACTTAAAACCTTTTTGGTCTATAAGACTATGGACCTTTCTACTCGCACTTAGGGGGATCAGCCCTTAGTACCATATCATGCACAATATCTTAACGCTAACGATAAGTAAATCCCTTTGCAGGTTGTTCATCTCTGGGTTTGACATTCGAGTCCGCACCAAAGGAAGTTTGGTTTGGATAATTCAACAAGGGTTCTGAAATTTAGAACGTTCATCAACTATGGACTAGTCGAATCAATAAGTTCACTAGTCTAACAAGGTTCAACAATAATGATATTCAAATTGAATAATAATCTCAAGAAGTATACAATAGAACAAATATTGTATAACAATTTCATACTTTGAAAGGATAATAAATCTTTAATATAACAATCCGAACTTGAATAATAGTAATGAGAATTTACTCAAGGTAAATAATAAACATGAACAATGATAACAAGTAGGGGTAGGAAACTTGCCTCGTGCATAGATTACACTTTAATTAAACACGTTCCTTGAATTTAATCCTACATACCATTTACATTCACAATACCAGTTAATTATAACTTAACTAATCATCAAACGTTCATTCTTTTTTGTCTCACTCGAATTATGACTATACTTAGTCAATTTATCACAGTCATTGTTATATAATGAATACTTCACGAATACTAAGCTAACTATTCATTTAATAATTCAGTCCACATGTAATTATGTTATTTACATGCTAAGTATCTATTTTAATATCTCATTATACTTCTAACATATCTCTATGTTCTTTAATTTAAGTTGTTATCACATTGTTAGACTTGAACATTAAAAATAATTCATTAATGGACATTCTGAGAGGCGGCATGCCGCCACCTTTGTATTAAGCCTTAACTTTATCATCATGGCTGCAGTGGTCTTCTTGGCGTGGTCTTTGGCCATTTGGTGGCAGTATGCCTTGATGTTGTTGAGTCACTAGAGGCTCGAGTCAAGCCATGCCACCGCGAGACTCGAGACTTCGATTCTATTCTGTAATTTGCGAAAATTGTAGAACATGGCCAAGGAACCCCAATAAAATTATTACTACACGAATTTAATCATACCCACATGTTAGAATTCGTATATAAACATTACTCAACATCTATAGAATGATTTTAACCCATAAAAGCACATAATTACAGAATTAAAATATATAAATTTCACTGTTCTTGATGTTTTTGAACATAAATCATGAAAATTAATACTACGGATTCATTATAACACTGAATCCGTTCATTTAAAGTTTGGTCTTTTCATATTAACATGCATAATAATATATGAGTATAAATTTTACAAAACCATTTATGTTTGACACATTAAATTTACGTATAAGGGCCATATATGGCCAAAACCATATACTCTGTAAAGTTTTGATCAACATATACGATTTATTTTCATGAAACTGGTGACATGATTTATAAAATATATATAATCAAATAAGATATGGTAACATTTAACACATATATAAACTCATAATCATACCCTTTCCCAATTATAGAGACTTTACAAAAGCTTGAAAGTCATTTTCATAAAAACTAAATGACGTGAAATAGAAATTGGGTTTGGAGAAATTACCCAGAGTATAATTTAGAAGAGATGATCAAAGATGACTCTTTCACAGTAACTTGTTGACTACACAGTCACAATTTCTCTAAATCTCACAATTTTTCTCTGACAAATTCTCAAACTCTCTCCCTCTCTGTTCTTCCAGACTTAGAATAATAAGAAAAGAAAAGAATACGTAATATAATAAAGGACAAATGAACTGATGCGCATAATGGTCAGTTAACCCAGTCATAGGTAACTGCTAATAACTCCCACTAAGGGTATGTTTGGCTAGCTTGAATAAGTTTCAAAAACAATTTAATTTAATAAAACTTTATCATATAGTTTAATTAATGTCACACTCCTTATAAAATAAATCCAATATTTTATTTAATTTACTTTAAATAAATGTAATAATTTCTCATAAATTCACTTAGTCACATAATTAAATTTCTCATTAATAAATAATGTCAAATTATTAACTCTTTAATTAATAATTAAATTAATTAAAATACCAATAGGCTTATTAAATATTTCTTTTAATACCATAAGCTCACATAATTACATACATCGAATAACCAAATTCTCCACATTAATTTAATAAATGTAACACATATAATTAAATTAATATACCATAATTGCATCAATTAATTATTTAATCTAATAATTAAATCATCGAAAATATTTATTTACTTCAATAAATATTAAGAATTAAATTACAAAAATTGCGGTGAACAAGCAATCCATTAGAAGAGTCAAGTAGAGCATAAAATCTACTATCTTCTATGATTTAAAAAGGTTTTTCATCACTTTTATCGCTGAGACTCAGCTTAATAAATAATCCACATCATTGAATCATCCCTGCACTACGGCCAAGGATATTCTTTAGTATCACGACCACAAATTATCCATGTACTACGGGCCAAGGATATTCGTGTATTCATCAATTGTCATGATCATGCCAACAACTATCCATCAATGCACTACGGGCCAATGAGGACTTTTACCACATCATTTATAACATTACGGTCATGATTATACCGAATAATCCCTGGTTATAATCATACCAAGTCCATCTATGTACTACATGCCACAAATGACTTTCAACATAATATAAGCATGAGGATGATGACAATGATATAAGAATTCAATAAAATAAGTTCAAGGATAAATTTTTAAAGATTTATAATTTAATTTATCCAGAAATCAATAATGTCTAAATTGTCAACATGATACTGATTTGTGGAGTAAAATTCAATAATAATATTATATCAAAAATAATTTGGACCGAAAATAAATCAATTTTTGTCATGAATAGTACCCCGGGTGAATAGTAACTGAGTGAATAGTACCCATAAATAGTAACTTCGGGAATAGTAACCCCGTGAATAGTACCACGACATGAAAAAGTTAAAACTTATCAAGAATAATCAGAATAATATTTTCATAAAAAGATATTGGATGAAGCGCAAATATCAAGGATATTCTACTAATTTCATGGAGTATAGAAGCTAAAACTTTAACAAAACGAGTATAGAATTGGAAATCTGAAACGAAATAATATTACTTACATACTACAGAGTATGGAAGAAAATATTATTTCAAGCGAATATTGAACAAAAATAACATCCCTTACAACTGTTGAACGAAAATAATATTCCAATGAATATTTAACGAAGATAATATTCCAACAAATATTGAACGAAGATAATACTCTTTATGAATATTGAACGAAAATAATATTCATACGAATACGAAAAATAATATCTCTTCAGAATGTGAAATAAATAATACCCCTTACCTCAAAAGAATAGTACTTCTGGCTGAATATGGGATATAACGCGGAAAGGAACTTGCACCGTATAGCAACACTCAAAGTTTTAAAATACTCACAAGAATACGCTCGATAATATAGAGAGAAGATTTCAGTTTCTGGTGTGATTTTCAATTCTAACCTAAGCACCCTATTTATAGGAAAATGCTTAGAACACCAAAGTAGAAAATTTAATAAAATAATAATATTTATTAAAAAATTTCACGCCCACCACTTGAATATGATTTCAGCTCATTTACCACACATGTGGGGCCCACCAAAATGAAAAACATGTTTTTATTAATTAATGCAACAAAATCAATTCAAACACAATATTCTAGAACTTCAATAATTCATAATAAATAGCCCTTTTATCAGAAAAATTTGAATCTTATGTCCATTCCATAGGAAAATTAATTCTCTACAACTTTGTAAGTTTAAGTTTTTCCAAATTCCAAACAGAAATTGACCGAAATCCTCATACGGACGATTTTGCAGGCTATAATCAAATTTCAGTCAAAAATAGGGTCCACAAACATGAAAAACATGTTTTAAATATTTTTAGTAACAAAAAGACTCTTCATCCTCATTTATTCATATATCCCACTTCATTATAAAAATATCACCATTATTATATTATTATAATTTAATAATATATTTAAATGAATTATTTTATCACAAAAGATAAAATATCAATTTTTAACAACTGTCACATTAAAAATTTTCTCCATCTATATCCACATAAAATGAATATTTTTCTTGTCATATAAATCAATAATTAATTATTAACAAATAATATTACGTAATCACAATATTGACAACCAGTCGTTCCTCCTGAAAGAGGGGCTTTCAATAAGGATTTCTCCTTACTGTCGCACAATTAGGTGACCAAACCTCTCCTTAGACAGAACTTTCTAGACATTGCCAATAATGCTATCTAATAATATTATTCAAATAATATGAATTATTGATCTGATAATGGGAAATACTATGCAGTGACAATTATTGAAACAACAATAATATAAAATATCAACGCAGCAATTATTGAATCAATAAAATAAAATATTGAACAGTAATTACCGTAAAAATTATTGAGTAGTGCCTTCTTACGTAAGAATCAATAATTGGTGCAATACCGTGTGCTACTGTGCAACAATGCGTACTACTGTGTTTTAACCACCGGGTATTCCAACAGTGTTAACGGTAACAATTACGCTGTTATTTATCAAAACTCAAACTTGTCATTTTCTTCATCCGACCGTTTTCCATTATGGGGCCCACAAATGGTTTTACTGGTGTGCATTTAATATTCCCTTACGAAGAAAGAATATTTTACGACCAAACGAATATTTCCCGACAACATGAATATTTTATAACCACTTGCTTATTTTGCAAAGTTTATAAATAATACCCACAACTATAACATTATATCAAATTTACTCCTCAATATTCAAAAAAATATTTCGAGAAAATTAAATCTTTATTCATAAAATTCGGGGTCTCACAAGCAGTCTTGGAACTTCTTAGTTCACTTTAGAACTCTTCAAGTCCAGCAGACTTGATACTTCTCAGTTCACTTAGAACTCTTCAAGTCCATCTGACTTGGAACTTCTTACTTCACTTAAAGATAGTTAACTTCTTGAATAATGTTACTCAGTTGCCGTTAAGCTTGTGTTCGTCGAAAGAACTGAGTAGCTGAGCAAGCTTTTTTTAGATCGTAGAGTTGAGCGTTGAGTGTTCTTCAGCATTTCGTTGCATGCTTGCTTAGTTCTTACATCTTCTTCTATTTTGCATATAAGGTGCCTTTGAAATGTATCCATTTGATGGCGTCCGTTGAAGCATTAATTGTATTTGACATTTCTGAGCACTGATGGTGACTTTTTTTGCAAATCTTTTGATTAGCCGTCTGATCCCACTGACACATCAGACTGCTATCTCACCTAACACCTGAAAATGTGTACGTTTTCTGCTGACCCATAGTACTTTCCTTAGCTTCTTCAATACGTCTCTTTATTATATACTAAAGAAGAGTGTTGTGTCATTGGGATTCTCGATAGTCTCAGCATCTATTAAAAGCATTCCTTATTTGTTGACTTTTATTCTTAAATAAATGGACAAGGTTCAATGGTTCTGATGCAGACAGATGATACACTATGATCATGATCGTGGTGTCTTGCAAACATTAGTGCGTGATTCGACACTAGTAGATGAGAACACTATGATTTCTCTTAAGTACTGGTACACTAAGATCTTAACTTGCTTGACTTACAAACTCTACGCTTTCGAGAGCACTATACGATTCTTGAGTTTGACTCGACATGCATTTGGACCACTCTATGATTCCAGGAGAGGCCCTCCAAAGTAGACAGACTATGATTCTTGATGCTCTACGATTTTGCCTTGACTTCTGCAATCTTTTGATCAGCTCGATAGACTACGATTTTGTTGAATCCTATCTATTACATCTTAAGACATAGATCAACCTAATAGCTTTGATCTTTTCTTCTATACATTCATTTTCAGAATGATAAACATTAAAGCTCAGATCAACCTAATAAGTTTGATCTACCACTAAGTCCTTGTACATTTATTCCTTGAAGGACTTTACATATGAGCATGAATATTTACTTCTAACATCAAATTTAAACATGCAATTTCCCAACATAATGTACCATCATTAATCCTATAATGATGTTTAATAAATCTTAGGTTAATGATTTAATAAATTTATAATATTTTTCTTAAGTAATAAACACTTATTAGATCCTTAAACAATTTATTATAATTGTTTAATTAATGAGTCATTTAAATTATCTTCATTTAATTACCATTTAATATTAGTTAAATAGTAATTAATTAATTACCTTTAGTTATTATTATTTAATAAATAATAGCTAATTATATCTACTTATTATTTAATGTTAATTAAACAATGAATAATTACATTATTAACATTATTTGTCTTTAATTATTATTTAATATTAATTAAGTAATAATTAATTAATCATTTATCCCTGAATAATAAATAATTGATTCATTAGTCTTTAATTATTGATTACTATTAATAAATGAACAATAAATTAACATTGTCCTTATTTAGTATTAATTATTTATCCTTAAACAATAAATAATTAATTCACTTCATAAGTCTTTAATTATTCTTTCTTATTAATCTAAGAATAATTAATTATCATTCATTCTTATTTATTATTTAATATTATTTAATTAATTATTTATCCTTAAATAATAAATAATTAATTCACTTCATAAGTCTTTAATTATTCTTTCTTATTAATCTAAGAATAATTAATTATCATTTATTCTTATTTATTTTTTAAGATTAACTAAATAATAAATAATTATTTTATAAATTTTATGTCAATGTAATTAAGTAATTACATTATTATTACATAATCTTACTTAAGCCTTCTTTAATCATTATTTAATATTAATTAATCAATAATTTTACTCTATTTATTATTTAATCTTAATTAAATAATCAATAGTTACTTTATTAATACTATCTCGTATTTTTAATTATCACCTAATATCACTTAGATAATAATTAAATAGTTAATTACACTCAAATTACATGTAATTAGTTTAACAATCATTTAATTGCATTAAAAATTATAAATTAGTAAGTTTTAAATGAGTTTAAACCACTAATTACTTAATAATTATATAATTGTTCTGAAAAATTGTGAATTAAATATCTTAATATTCATCAGAATTTTAGAAAAATTTGGATCCAAGAACTATCGCCGAAAAAGTGCTGAACCGGTCGCCGAAATTTTTTGGCTGGTTCGGTTATTGCTGAACTAGCAGTAGGTTTTCTAGATTTTTGATTTTTTTTCTTCCAGATTTGGGGTTCTTCACTAAAACTTGAATAAAATGAAATCTACAACTCTGATTTGGGCCCAATTAGACTCTTTGGATTCGTATCTTCCCGAACTACAGTTTTCATTTATCAAACATCAAATTTGGATATGTTTTGGTCCCAAAACGTATCCCAGAAGTGACTGTTCTTGCACACGAGTTCATAGTTGGAGTGTTTTGGTAATAAATCCATATCTTGCTCATTTTTTAAAAGTTTTACATGCTTCCAAAGGGGTTTTTCTCTTATCTCATAGTTGTAGCATACCAAAAAACAAAATCACAAAAATCATTTGTAGATTTCAAAATGAAAAGCATAGATCACCCCTTTAAATTAGGTTTTTCCCAAATACTTCTTTAGCTTCCTTTTTCCCAAATTTCCAACACAAACCTACATAGATGAGCAAGTTAAACATATTATACTCACGATTTATCATTCATATAAGACTCTAGCCTATTAGAACTTTCACTTCCATGAATCTCTCACAAGATCACATAGAACATACAAAACATAAAAACTAGGGTTAGATTTCTTACCTTGTCTTGTGGAATGTCCTCCTTTTCTTTCCAAAGTAAGTTAGGAACTTGGGATGCATGAAATACTCCCTTCCATCTAGATTTGAATCTCTCCCTCTCTTTCTCTCTTTGTATTTTTGCTAGTATTGGGAGAGAATAGGAGAAGAAGAATGGTGGAGAATGAAATGGAAATGAAATGAATGTGGTGAAATGAAATGGGGTGCTAATATCTCCCATGTTCTTTTTGTCTCTTGGATAAAAGAGTTAGCCTTATCTCTTCCTAATCATTCCTAATCATGCACTCAAGGATACTAATTAGATTTTCCACCAATGAGAGCATGACACACTTGTCCTTGTGTGTAAGAACCTCTATTTAAGGAACTTAATTAGCTTAATCTTATTACCTTAAAAGACCTAAAAGGGGCGGGTCCCCCATGTCCAGTATCAACTCCATTTTACTTTTTATTTTAATGCACATATTTGATTAATCAAAAATCTAAAATACCCTTAATCATGTGGGCTATGTATTTGTTTGCATTTTATTTCTTTTTGGGCTTCTCATTTAATTGTTTTGGGCTATTAAGTAACATAGTTTAACAATTTTAATTTATATTACCCTAATTGTTTATTTAGGGTATTTATTTCCAATCTTATGGAATTTAATTACTTACAAATATTTCTTTAATCAATAACCTAATTAGGTTTGCTTTAATTAGGTTTAAAATACTTAATCACTTAAAATAGACAAAATTAATCTATTAGGTTAGTATAACTTTTAAATACTAATATTTTTCTCTGTAATGATCGAGAAATTTATAATTTAATTTAAATATTTATTGATTAAACAAATATTTTAAAAATTTCTTTATTGGGAAAAATTAATATTTGATGAATTATGATGTAATAATTTAGTTGAGTATGTATGCTAACTAAATTAATGAATGGTAATTTTATTATTTGAGGATTTAATTTAATGAAAATAATTAAATTAAATGAAGTGTTTAATATTTAAGAAAATAAGTAAATTAAATAAAGTAAGGTTTTAGTCTAATTTATTAATTAAATTAGATATATAATTATTTATTAATCATAAATATAATTATAATAGAAATGATTATAATTACTATTATAAGTTATTTAAATTAAGAAAACTAAAGTTATTTAAATTAACTAAAGTATGACAAGTGAAAACTATATAATATAAGACTATTAAAATAAATGGGAATGGGGGAATTGGTGTGGCCAAACAATGCCTAGTGGCCTTTGGTTTATTTAACTGACGCCTATTGGGTTCTTAAACTGATGTACGTGAGAGAGAGGGGATATTAGTTTATTTTGACGTATTCATTTTCTTTCTAAGGCTATAGTCAAAGAGTTTGGAAGATAGGAAGAATCACAGTGGTTTTGAGAGAGGGTCACCATCTCTTGCTAACATACAACTAGGGTTGAAGGTATATTTTACTTTTAATGGTATGTTTTGAGTTTTTATGATCATCTTTTGTAAATTACTTAATCACATTGGATCGATACATGTATGTTTGTGGTTTATAATCTGTTAATCAAATTATGTGAGTGCTATTTGATGATTAAATACATGAAATTGGGTTGGTAGGGAGAAAAGTAAATATAAGTGTGTATTCATGTGATATGGCTTTAGAAAGTACAAAATTTCATGTTTAATATGTATGATAATCTAAAAATTTATGTTGTATTATGTTAGTATGTTAAGAAATGAAAGCGACGTAGTTTGAATCATGTCAATTGGTTAAGAAACGAAGTCGTGGCAATCGAATTCGCTAAAAGTGTAAAAATTGAAGAAATTTGGAAATTTGTGATTTTGATTCTTCAAATTCGTGTATATGTAGTTAGAATGGTGTATAGCATGCTTAACTATGTTATTACAGAGTTTTAGATGTTTAGGTTTGTGAATTTTTGTGGTTTTGGGTTGAATTGGGTGTCTACTGTGTAGCAGAAGTCAGCATTGAAGTTGTTGCTCGAGTTTGCATGCATTGCGTACTACGACTGGTAAACGTAACCGTGACCGAAGCCTTTAAGGAAGGGCTGCCTTGTAGGCCTTCAGCTGAATCATGTGTGATGCGGCTCTGTGAGAGCGGCCTTGGTGGCCGCTCTATACGAGCCTGGCGATCGCTATTTATTTGTAGGTTGTAATTCAAGGACCTAAATTGGCTTGGCATGCATGTTAGTGATGTTTAGACATAATGTGGACTATAATAACATATTTCAATGTGATGTAATATAAAGTGTGAAGATTCTTAAGTAATTATTTGAATAAGTTATGTAATGAAAGAAAATGTGATGTTTTTAAAAGTTAAAGATAAATGATAAGGTTTATGTTAGTTTATAATGTAATTTCTGATTCGTTAAGGATATTAACCAACATGATTGGAAGTTAAGCTAAGGTTATGACTTAAATGGTGGTTTAAACCCCTTAATTGTTGTTGCGATTTTAATGATATATGTAGGGTAATTGGCAAATATTATTACTTGTGTCGCTTACATACAAGGCAAATTTCTTATCCTAAACTTTTATCGAGCAAGTTTCGCTTTCCTTAATATTATTCGAAGCATATATTGTTCTAATACATCGATTCAAATGAGATTGTTCAAACTCTTTTGATTATAGCACTTTGCATGTATATCATGGTTATTGAATTATACAATGTTGTTATTCGGTCTTTGACTTTGATAACCTTGTTCAATTCTATATTGATTATATTAAACCTCCAAGTAGTAAGAAAACTCTTATTGATTGAACTAGTCTAGTGTTCTAAAATTCTAGAACCACTAATAAGTTAGTTCCGAGCTAAACTTTCTTTAGTGCAGAAATTCTAAATTCAAATTGAGACGAACATCCCTAACATATGGGATTTTGTACGTGTAACATTTAGATGTTTGTGCACAATACATGGTATAAAGGGTTGATCCCCCTAAGTACGTTAAGAAGGGTCTGTATAGTCTAAATGACTATTAAGGTTGGGATAGTAATACCTAATCACCAGGGACATAGTTCGTGGTCTTAAGACCCTCAATCATTAATGTTCGAACTTGATTTCTATTTTTGATTCATAAAACAAGTTCATTATTGTTCAGCATTCGTTGTTCATTCTCATGTTATTATTACTACTCTTTATATCAGTGAGCAATTGTTTGCTCACTCTTGCAATTAATACTGCAGCTAAAGTTGAAAGAGTCGATGAGCCATCTACTAGCAAAGGAAAGGGCAAGATGTCCAAGTGTTGAAGAATTATTAGAATTTATTTAAATGCATTATGTTATAAGACCTATTTTCTTTTATGATGTATTCTGCAAACTTATGTAATAATTTAAGGTTAGATTACCTGAGATTGTTTATGAGATGATGTAACCCTTTAATGGGAAAGATTATTATTTAAAACAATTGATGTTTTTATCCTTATTTATGGGTAGTTAGATGTAATTATTTTCATAGTGAGCACCGAATTCTATGGGAATGAAGTACCCGAATTTGGGGGTGTCACATTCTCAATACCATAACCCTTAGGTTATTTAATTGCATTACCTAATATATAATTAGGTTATGTAGCTTTCCTTTGATATATATATATATATATATATATATATATATATATATATATATATATATATATATATATATATAACATAACATACTTAAATTACATATTTATTTTATAATGGTAAAATAAATATGCTACATATAATTATTTTATGCAAATACAATTATTTACATACCCAAGATATTATATTATAATATCCTTACCTCATTAACATAAATTCAATTAATAATTTATTTACTTCCTTAAGATATTACGATAAATACAATATCTTTTCTTTATTAAACTAATTTCATATAAGAATTTATTCTAATACTCTTGGGTAAAGTATATATAAATATTATATTCTTAACCCGCCTATTTTTTCTTCATCACGCAAATTGTTCCCAACAATTTTATTCCCCCCACTTAATAAATACATATATAATATATATTCATTAACTCCCAATTACTAGTTACACCAAACCTACACACATCACATATAGAAAATAATTAATAATTTTATTTTCTCACATTATAAACTATTTATATCAATTTATTTACATATAGCAAATATAATTTAATATATTTACCATATTAAATAAACGTACATATTCTTCATAAATCATAAAATGATTTATATACTCATATATTAGACTAGACATTTAATTTAACGTCTAGTAACCCTCTTAATACAGTTTGCTATATTCAATAAGTCTTTTTTGTAAGATCCCCAACTTTATGAATAAAGATTAATTTTTCTCAAAATATATTTTTGAATATTATGGTGTGGATTTGATATAATGTTATAGTTGTGGATAATATTTACAAATTTTGCAAAGTAAGCAAGCGGTTATATAATATTCGATTGGTTGGGAAAATATTCGTTTTAATAGGGAATATTCGTACGACGGCACAATCATTGGTAGACCCCACAATGAAAGTATTGTTGTAGTTAGAAAACGACAGAATTATCTTTTTATAAAAATAACGATGAAAGTTTTATTGTTAAACTGTTGAACTACCCGGTAGTAAAAGAACAGTAATTCGCGTGGTTGCATAGTAGCACACAATATTGATTATTGATTTAATTATTGTCACAGTATCATCTGCATAATATTTATTATTATTAAATTAATAATTGAGACGACAAAATTATTCATATTATTATTTACAATATTAACAATGTCTAGAAAGTTCTGTCAAGGAGAGGTTTGGTCACCTAATTGCGCGCTAATAGGGAGAAATACTTATCGAAAAGCCCTCTCTTTCCTGGGAATGATCTGGTTGTTAAATATTGTGAGTTATAATATTAATGATGAATAAGTTCGTGTTGATTAAAGATGAAATTGATAGTTCCATTGTGTTTGGATAATTAGTGTTAGTGGAAATCAACATTTATTTTGATAATAATTGATGTCTGGAGGTTATATGTATCAATCGGGTAATTAATCGGATAAATGAGCAATTAATTGTTATTAATTCACATGCTTATAACTATTTGCTCACATGTGTGTACTATTGATTCACATGCATGTATTATTAAGGGAGGTGGTGCAAGATTGATAATACTTGTATGACTAAATTAAAAATAGAGGTATAGATGAATGTAATATACCATAACTATTTTTTTTCACATGTATAAAACTATTTGTTCACATGTGTGTACTATTGATTCACGTGATGTACTATTAGGAGAGGTGGTGCAAGTTTAATAATACTTGCAAGACTAAATTAAAAATAAAGGAAAAGATGAAGGTATTATACTGTAATATTTTGAGCCTCAAAATGTGCAATTATCAAAACTATATTTTCCTATAAATAAAAGCACATTCTTCCTTCATTCTCACCAATTCACTAAGACTCACAAGCTATAAAGAGAGAAACGATAGAGAGAAACAAGAAGAGAAGTCTGCTACCTCACTATTCCAGCATCCAGTCTTCTTCGGAGGTAAGTGATATTATTTTTGTTCAGTATTCATAAGGAATAATATTTTATTCCATACTCTGTCGTATGTGAGTAATATTATTTCGTCTCGTATTCCTGATTATACGCTCATTTTGTTAAAGTATTGCTTCTATACTCCGTGAAATTAGTAAAATATCCTTGAAATTTGCGCTTCATCTAGTATCGTTTCACAAGGATATTTTCTACACATTCTTGTTAAATTTTAAGCTTTTCATGCCGGAGTACTGTCCATGAGTAGTATTCATTTATACAGTACTATTCACGGGGTACTATTCACAAAGTACTATTCACGGGTAATATTCTTAAAGTACTATTCACAAAGTACTATTCACGGGGTACTATTCCCGAAGTACTATTCACGGGGTAGTATTCACTCGGGTACTATTCACCCGAAGTACTATTCATGACAAAAATTTATTTCGTTTCGGTCCAAATCATTTTTGATACAATATTATTCTTGAATTTTACTCCACAAAGCAGTATAATGTTGATAATTTGGACATTATTGAATTCTGGATAAATTAAATTATAAAACTTTAAAAATTTATCTTTTGCTTTCTTTTAATTGAATTCTTATATCATTATCATCATCTTCATGCTTATACTGTGATAAAAGTCATCTGTGGTTTACGTGCATAGATGTACTATTGATTGGTATGATTATGACCATGGATTATTCAGTATAATCATGACCGTAATGTTACAAATGATGTGGTAAAAGTCCTTATTGGCCTGTAGTGCATTGATGGACAGTTGTTGGTATGATTATAACCAGGGATTAATCGGTATAATCATGACCATTGATGATTACATGAATATCATTGGCCGTGGTGCAGGGATGATTCGTTGATGTGGTTTATTTATTAAGATGAGTCTCAATGATAAAGTTAATGAAAACCCTTTTTAAATCATAGAAGATAGTAGATATCATGCTCTACTTGACTCTTCTAATGGATTGCTTGTTCCGCTGCAGTTAAACTTGATGTTTATTGTATTTTATCAGTTTAACACTGTTGAAGGCTAACAATAATTTATTCTGCATTATCTTAGTTATAATATTTCTTACTGGGCTAGTTGAGCTCACCCTTTTGCTTTCATTGTTCTCATCAGAAAAATAAGAACGTTGCCGAGACTAGTCGGGGGAACAGAGTGACGGTTCGAGATGGTGGCTATAGTAGTCCTCACTATTTTATAAAATAGTGTGATAATAAATGTAATGAGGACTTCATTTGAGTTTGAATACTGTTTATGAGACAATATTCGTGTAAAAACTCTAAGCTACGCTTTTGTCGTATTGTATAAAAGAAGTTTGTATTTGATTTATGTACCATGTATTTGGCGACTCAGAATGGGTGATGTATACCTATTTTGGGGGCGTCACAGTTGGTATCAAAGGTTAGGGATATGATCCTTGGCTGAGATGTGAGACAAGAACTAGGAGGGGAGAGACGGTGAAATCTTTCGCTAGTATGACCTACCTAAGTTTATTTGGTATTTAATTGGCCGGTCAGAGTATAGGGATAATATGTGACATTTCAATTAACCCTTGTTTTGTGGCAGTGTTTGAAAATGACATCTGAAAATGTTGAGATCAGCAATGAAGCTGTAACGACCCCAAAATTCATACAATAATATTCTCATTCCCGATAGTTAACAATACAACTTTAATCTATCTTTACATCATTATTCGATATTAAAATCACTAAAAATGCGGAACATTTAAAACTTTTATACATTTCCTTCTGTATTGCCCTAAATCGCAACCTTTACATTACATCTCTTTGATTCAAATTTATATCATGAATCATTACAACAAAATGACTATACAAAGTTTTACATCATAAATAGATATTCATATACACCGGATAACTCAACTTACAATTCAACAACATGTTATATTCAAAATATTAAATACATTTCTCATAAAACATAAATAATCTTCTTGAATATGGATCTTTATAATTAACTTAGCACATATCCTTACCTTGAAATCTTGAACAGCAAAAATTATTATTTGCAAGAGTGAGCTTGACAGCTCAGCAAGTTCTAACAGTTTTCATGCATCACATATCACATATCACATAATAATATGATTAACATACATATCACAATAATTAAAGTAACACGGCATACATGCTTTAATTCACATAGCAAATATAAAGATTGAGTTTCTTACTCAATCATCATTATTTAACCAAAACAATGTTGTCATAAATTGATTTAACATTTCATGATTACAACATGTATAACATATCATGCTCGCTTACAACACATATAACATATCATGCAATTTAAAATAGTTCATCAAGTCCACGTAAAAAATAGGAACCAAAAGACTTGCCTTGATCGTTGTTTACCAATAACAGTTTAACAGCTTACAGTTATCTGCACTTCATGTGCCATACACAATTATATAACCATACACACCAACTATTAGTCATATAGCAATGCATAGTAGTTGTAATGTAAATTTTACTCTATATCTCATAAGTCCGATGACATCCAACTTTGGATATGTTGTAAACAACATATTAATATTAACCAATTTTTAAAAGTTATTGGACACCCATTCCGGATAAGATAGATAGTCCAAAATAGTGTTCAAAAAGGGGCGTTCAAAACTCTTTTTCATTCTTTCCCAGCTTTACCCTCTCTCGCTAAAATAGTCATAACTTTTCCATTTCAAAACATTTTTGAGCGATTCCTGAGCCCACGCGAAGCTATCTTCTGGGACTACAACTTTTATTCTTTGACCTTTTCCAAATTCTAACCACATAATTTCATAAAATTAGTTCAAGGTGACTGCCCCGAGTTGGTTAGACAGTTTTGGCGCGACTACTTTGAATGGTCATAACTCTTTGCTCCGAAGTCAGAATTAGTCCGTTCCAGAGTCTATGGAAAGCTTATTCAGTCTACTATAACATACCAAAAGCCTAGAATTTTCTAAACAATCTAGCTAACCCCGAATATTCATTTTTGGATCAACAGTCCACTAGTTTTTCGGACTTATCGTTTTGACATCCAAAACTCGCCTCAACTCATTCCAACACAACTTTCTTTATAAATAAGTTTTATATAACATAATTAGACTCGTCTAAGGTCTCGGATTCATATCTCTAATTACCATCATTAGAACTCATTTACATAATCAATTCCAAGTCAAAGTAAACATAGTAAACTAACTAGTTTACTAACAAAACTAACTAAACTTCCAAAATTTAAACTTTAACCAACAAACTAAATACAATATTTAAAATAATAAAATTACCAAAAATTAAATAAGAAACATACCCAAAAATACGAGTTCCACAAACTGACTACGCACTTCCACGCCAAAATTTAACTAAGGAGGTCTTTATAAAAGTCCTCCCACAACAAAATTTTTCTCAAAATTCGAGGCCTTATTGTTGGTGAATGAAACAAAACCCTTCTATTTATAGGTTTAGAAAAAGGGGTAACGTTCTCAATTTAGTTGATGTGAGACTTGGTTTATACTAATTCTAATTTATTTATACTAATTTTTCCTATTTTCAACATGTTAAGCGAAATTATTCATCACGAATTCGTTTCTTAACCAATTTGATCCGTTCAAGTAGCGTTGTTTTCGTTTTATAGAGGAGAACAACAATCATCCATCAATTTAAAGTTTTTGTCACGAATTCATCATCAACTTTAGTCTCAAAGTACACCAAAATATACATTACAATCAAAACCCAAATTCCTCTTCTTTAGTATAAATACATGAATTTGATTTCTGAAAATTTGTTTCTAGATGACCATTATCAAATTATAAATATGTAATAACATATATAACATCGTAATCCACAAATTTATTAACTAAAACTCCAATTTTAAAAGAAACTCAAGAACACATAAACTAGAAATATAAACTAGATTATGTACCTTTAATTCCTTAAGAACTAAAATTAACCTTATCAAGAAAATTATAATTTCTATTCAACCATTATAATCATAATATTATTTAATAATTTTTCACTCCTCTAATTTAATTATTTAATTAAATTAGAATATCACTATTATACTCGCGTAATAAAAATACGTTTCCATCTATTTTATCACACTTAAATAAACTATCCCATAACAATTTTTATCAAATATTTATTTAATACCTAGTAAATATTAATTTTATTCTAAAAGTTTCCAACTAAAATATTTAATGTACGTAATAAATATTTTACTCGCATTATATTAACATTTACATTTTCATGCAATATATTGCATTCTCGCTTTATTAAATCAATTATACTTGTATTAATTCACTATTTTAATTAAGTGAATTATTCACACTATTTATGAAACTTAACTCATAATAATTTTCATTGCCCATTAAGACATAACAATTAAAATTATATTATCTCATAACATAATTTTAACTTAATTAAATTAACTAATATTATTTAATTTTTTTAATAGTTTAATTAACTATTACATCTCACATTCTCCAATATATGAATATATAATTCTCTTCACACCAAATCACATAATTCAAAATATATACACCTCATAATAAGAATTTTAATTATTAAATTCTTATTTTAATAACTTATGAAAATTTGGGTTGTCACATCCTTTACTCATTATAAGGATTCCGTCCTCGGAATCAAAGAAACCTCCCTTACTCGATTTTCACCAAATCTCTTTTCAAAATTTATCGTTGAATATCTTCAACACATTACCTTAATACAAGTTTTATATTTCCTACTACATTCACTTTAACAAATTCTATGTTTTATTTCATAACTTTCACTTGAACTCAATTATATTTTGAGTATTATATATTCTTTAACCCATTCATTTATTTTTCTAAGGATCGTTATCATAAACACTCGGGATATTACATTCACCCATTCTTCTAAGAATTTTGTCTTCGGATTTTTTTATATTAATAATCTTCATTCATTCAATCTATCAAAATAGATTTTACGTTAATACTTTATTCATTCATTGGGTTCTATAACCACTTCTTTCCAGAATGATCATTCTACATTTATTAAACTTTTCTATTAAAAGTTTTACATTATTCTTTGATAACTCATCTCCTTTTCACTTCAAAATTTGTTTTTCTCACTTATTCAATATATTCATCATTCAGTATCGCATTCTACGACTTTCTTCTTTCTAAAGAATATCATCCTTACCACATTCGCCTTTTAGAATAGCAAGAATCTTCCGTAATTGCTCAATAATTGGGAAGCAGTATGAATAACTCAGGAATTTAAAAGACTCCAAATCATGTTGAGGGGTTATAAGACTTTGAACTACGTCCCCAGGTTATCAAGTATCTCGACTTGAACCTTTAATAGTCATAAAGACTATATGGACCTTTCTTCTCGTACTCAAGGAAATCAACCCTTCGTACAATGTTTTGTGCATAAACATTTTAACACTTTCACGTAATATAATCCGCTATAAAAGGGTTGTTCACATCAGCTTCTCAACATCTGAATTCGCACCAAAATAATTTGGTTCGGGAAAATTTCAAAGAACACTTTGAATTTCATAAAATGTTGGTCTAGCTGAATCAAATAGCTTAGACTGTAAGACCCCAACTTTTATGAATAAAGATGAATTTTTCTATAAATATTATTTTTGAATATTGAGGAGTGAATTTGATATAATGTTATATTTGTGGGTAATATTTATAAATTTGGAAAAGTACGCAAGTTGTTATATTATATTCGATTGGTCGGGGAATATTCATTTTAACAGGGAATATTCGTACGACGACACAATCATTGGTGGACCCCACAACGGAATTATTGTCGAAATGAGAAAATGACAAAAATATGTTTTTATGAAAATAATGGCGGAAGTTTTACCGTTAACTATTGAAATACCCACTGTTAAAAGTACAGTAATACGCATGGTTGCATAGTAGCACATGATATTGATTATTGATGCTTACATGAGAAGTCACTCGGTTTTGTTCAATTATTGCTATAGTAATTGCTGCATAGTATCTCACATTATTTTATTCAATTATTGTCAATATATTATATATTATTAAATCAATAATTGAGAAGATACATTTATTCATAATATTATTTGCAATATTGACGATGTCTAGAAAGTTCTGTCGAGGAGATGTTTGGTCACCTAATTGCGCACTAATAAGGAGAAATCCTTATCGGAAAGCCCCCCCTTTCCTGGGAACGATCTGGTTGTTAAATATTGCAAATAATAATAGTGATGAATAAATGTTGTTTAAAATATTGAGAGGATTTTTATGAAGTATTTGTTGTAAATTTTACTTATTATTTGGACCCCTACTTACCCATTTTTCAAAATAGTCTGGAGAAATTATCTCGCTTTTTATATATATATATATATATATATATATATATATATATATATATATATATATTTGAAATGGGGAGGTTGATGTTACTTCAAGGTGAAGGGAATGTATATATTATAATGGAAGTTGACAAATTAGTATGGGGGGATAATGGTGATTATTGCCAGGAGAAGTTATACGGGAAAAAAAAGGCATCACATGAGTGATGCCGTGTGATGTAGATATATATATATATATATATATATATATATATATATATATATATATATATTATAAGTTTTGTTTTTTTATGAAAAATAGAATATATTATATTTTATTGAATATTATAATAATAATTTGAAAAAAAGAGCTGGCGTCTGAGTTTTTCTTCGCCTGTGATTACTTCGTACTGTTGGCTCGTGAATAAAAATTTCTAAATAGTATCCTTCCATTCTCCTATAAATAGTGTAAGACCCCGAATTTTATGAAATAAAAGTATTCAATTTTTCTATTTAGTAAATAGTTAAATTAATAAAAAGTTAAAGTTAAGGGTGATATGTGATTTTTTTTTTCAAAATAAGCAAGTGACTATAAAATACTTATTGTTATCGGAGAATATTAGTTTGGTCGTGAAATATTCTTGTTGTCGGGGAATATTCGTACGACGGCGCACCCATTTGTGGGCCCCATAACAGAATAACTGTCGGATGAAGAAAATGACAAATTAAGTTTTTATAAATAACGACGTAATCGTTACCGTTAACACTGTTGGAATACCCGGTGAGTAAAGTAAAGTAATACTGGCGTTGTGCACAAGAAAGAAATTTACCAGTATTACACAATATTTTGAATTATTGATTCTTACGTAAGAAGACACTACTCAATAATTGTTACGGTAATTACTGTTCAATATTTTATTTTATTGGTTCAATAATTGTTACGTTGATATTTTATATTATTGTTGTTCAATAATTGTCACTGCACAATATCTCCATTATCAGATCAATAATTCATATTATTTGAATAATATTGTTAGATAACATTATTGTCAATGTCTAAGGAAGTTATGTCTAGGAAAAGGGTTTGGTCACCTAATTGCGTGCCAATAAGGAGAAATCCTTATCAGAAAGCCCCCTCTTTCCTGGGAACGACCTGGTTGTCATAATTGCAATTCTGTAATATTATTTGGGAATAATTAATTATTGATTTATATGATAAGAAAATATTTCTTTTATGTGGATATAAATGATGAATTTATTTATATGGTTATAAATGAAGGAATTAATGTTGAGGTGTTTTATCAGTATTTTGTCGGTGTGGAGGTATTAAAAATCACCCGTTTGTGGATTTCAAATATTTTCTGTTTGAAATTTAGAAAAACTTAAAGCTACAAAGTTGTAGAGAATTTGATTTCGTGTGGAATGGACATAAAATTTGTATTTTTCTGATAAACGGGCTATTTTCTATGAATTACTGAAGTTTCAAAAAATAAAATGATTTTTATTAAAATTGGGTGGGACCCACTTTTGTTTTAAAACATAAGGGCTGCTAATTTTTGAGAATTGGCTGGTCTTGGTTGGCAACTTGGTTGGTGCGTAAGAAGAAAGGAAATTAATAATAATATTTTATTATTTAGTCTCCTTTGGCATTCTAGCATTTTCCTATAAATAGACGCTTAAGTTAGAATTGAAAATCACTCCAGAAATATAAGTTTTCTCTCCCTATATTATCGAGTGTATTTTTGTAAGTATTTAGATACTTTGAGAGTAGTTATTCAGTGCAAGGTTCCTTCGGCTTTTCATCCGATATTCCAGTCAGAAATACTGCTCTTTTGAGGTAATGAATTGTAAGGGTTATTATGTTTTTTAGTTTCATAATTTTTCCGACCCTCAAAAATTCTGGAAAAATTTGAAATGATAATTTGATGAGTTTTCTAGATTGTGTCCAAAAATGGCAATTTGTGGATGTAGATATTATGAGTTATGAATTTTATGGGAAAAGACTATTTTAAAAGTAAACCCTTATAACTCCTTGTGGTTAACTCCAAAATTGGTGAAATTTTTATTGGGAGTACATGTATATAACAGAAGTATACTCTGTAAATTTCGGAATTGTTGGACAAAAGTACAATTTATGATAAATTTCTAAATATTCGGAAGTTTTGGCCATATGAAAAATAGTAAATGAATTTTAAAAATTCCAAGAAAAATATATGTTCAATATGGGACTATATTCTACTAAATCTCAGAAAAGAAAATTTGTTTGTACTGATTTGGTATTTTTCATGAAAATAGACTAGTTATGAGTAAATGAATTAAATATGTTATGTGATGTAAAAAAATTGGAAAATAGGATTTTATGGCTTGAGAATCCTATATAAGGTATATGCAGATTTTTGATGAGAGTTTTGGTTATTGGTGATGAAATCTTATGAGTTTGGCATTTTAGGATGATTAAATGCATTAATTAGTAAAGTGTAAACAATTAAAATTAATTGGTTATAAGTTTAAGAAATGTTATTCTTTCAATATCATTATACTGAAATATTGGTATGGATTTTATTGTGAAATTTCTATTTTTTTTATGTTGGGGTTACTATTCATGAGTTACTATTCACGAGTTACTATTTATGGGTACTATTCACAACAAAATTGATTTCTTTTTTTGACCAAATTATCGTTGATTTATGAATCTTACTCTTGCGATTAAATCTATATGTTGATTATATTCTTTTTATTATCATATATAATATTTTTATAACCCTAAGGATGATATTTCTCTTTGACTTGAGTGTAAAGATGGGTAGATTATTGGTATGATCGTGACTATGGGTTCTCTTTGGTCAGTAGTGCAAAGATGAATTGTTGACTGGTATGATCATGACCATTGAATTTATAATTGAATATCTTTAGCTTAAGTGAAAAGGTGAATTGATCAACATGGTTATAATTATTATTTATATAAATTCTGAAATGTTTATATATTTCTTTGAGATATTAATATTTTTGGCCTGTAGTGCAAAGATGATCTGTTGTTGAATATCTTTGGCCCGTAGTGCAAACATGAACTGTTATTGAATATCTTTGGCCTGTAGTGCAAAGATGAACTGTTGTTGAATATCTTTGGCCTGTAGTGCAAAGATGAACTGTTGATGAATATCTTTGGCCTATAGTGCAAAGATGAATTTATTAGTATGATTATGAAGAGGAACTGTGATTTGGTATAACCATGATCTTTGATGTTTTAGGTAAAGACAAGTGATAAAAATTATCTTTGTCCTGAGTGCGAAGAGGAATTTAGAACCACAATTTTGATTATGAGTTATTCACATGATTGTGATGAGGAACCTGGCGATTAATGTTTGAGGATAAAATATTATTGGTGGACTTTTAACATGGAGAAGATAATAGACTTTATGGTCTATTTGACTCTTCTAATGGATTGCTCGTTCCGCTGCAACTATGGTTGAAAACTTTTATCATCTACTATATGTTCTAAATCTCTGATTTATTACTGATGAGGGCTATTGATAATTTAATTATCTTTAGTCATGATATTCTTTACTGGGCTAGTTGTGCTCACCCTTTTGCTTCACAATTCCTTTTAGGTAATAAGAGTGTAGCTGGGTCGAACGGGGGTCACAGGGGAATATAACGATGGTCTCTAGCTGTGGAAGTTCTCCCTAAACAGTATAAAAAAGTGTGTTGTATTTTATGCATCATTTAGTAGTTATATTTGGTGAATCAAATAGGGTGAGGCGAACCCAACGTTGGAAGAGTGTTTTGCCACTATCATACAAGATGTCTAATGACATACAACCTCGCGTTATCATAAGACAGGGTTGTGCACATCTACTTGTTTAGTATATCTATGAGCACTACCTATATGAACTTGTAGTTTTGTTGAAGTATAGTTCTCAATTAGAGACAGTGGAGGTAGTCATATGTCAAGAGAAGACTCACCATTGGAAAGAATATGATAGTAATCTTCTTGTTTTTCTTTGGGATCTATTGGGTCAACCAAGGATAATTCTGTGGGTATATGATATCTATCATAACCTAGACGTATGGCCTCCCATGTACGAAGGTTTCCTTGAGCACTTCCCAAAGATTTTAATTTCTAAAATAGTTTTTGACTGTACCTTTATATAAGGTGCCATTGTGACGTGCTATCCAAGGTTGGGATGAGAGTCACAGTTGGTATATATTTGTATCAAAACTCACAACATATGTGTTGTTGTATTTTGCACGACAATTGTAGTAATAAAGTTGTAGTTGTTTTTTGTACCTTGTATTTGGCGACTCAAAATAGGTTGGATGGATTGGACCTATTTTTGGGGCGTCACAAATAGGATGATTAGTTAGAATTGAAAATCACACCAGAATCTGAGAATTCTTCTATTATCTTGAGCGTATTTCTTTAGAGTTTAAGAAAGCTTTGAGCGTAGAAAACAGTGAAAGTTTTCTGGAAGAATATCCCCGCTATACCAATTGGAACACTCTTCTTTTTAAGGTAAGGGATGTTATTTTTGTTCAATATTCGCTTGCAATAATATTTTCTTCCATACTTTGTAGTATGTAAGTAATATTATTTCTTTTCAAATTTCGAATTCTATACTCATTTTGTTGAAGTTTTGGCTTCTATACTCCATGAAATTAGTAGAGTATCCTTGATATTTGCGCTTCATCCAGTATCTTTTCATGGAAATATTATTCTAAGCATTCTTGATAAGTTTTAAAATTTTCATACCGGGGTACTATTCACGGGGTTACTATTCCCAAAGTTACTATTCATGGGTACTATTCACTCGGTTACTATTCACCCGGGGTACTATTTATGACAAAAATTGATTTCTTTTTGGTCCAAATCATTTTTGATATAATATTATTCTTGAATTTTACTCCACAAACCAGTATCATGTTGACAATTTGGATATTATTGAATTCTGGATAAATTAAATTATAAATCTTTAAAATTTATCCTTTACTTTCATTTAATTGAATTCTTATATCATTGTCATCATCCTCATGCATATATTGTTGTGAAAGTCATCTTTGGCCCGTAGTGCATAGATGGACTTGGTATGATTATGACCAGGGATTATTCGGTATAATCATGACCGAAATGTTACAAATGATGTGGTAAAAGTTCTCATTGGCCCGTAGTGCATTGATGGACAGTTGTTGGCATGATCATGACCATTGATGAATACACGAATATCCTTGGCCCGTAGTGCATGGATAATTTGTGGTTGTGATACTAAAGAATATCCTTGGCCGTAGTGCAGGGGTGATTCGATGATGTGAATTATATATTAAGCTGAGTCTCAGCGATAAAAGTGATGAAAAACCTTCTAAATCATAGAAGATAGTTGATTTTATACTCTACTTGACTCTTCTAATGGATTACTTGTTCCGCTGCAGTTAAACTTGAGGTTTATTATATTTTATCAGTTTAACACTATTGAAGGCTAACCATAATTTATTCTGCATTATCTCAGCCATAATATTTCTTACTGGGCTAGTTGAGCTCACCCTTTGCTTTCATTGTTCTCTTCAGGAAATGAAAATATAGTTGGGACTAGTTTGGGAATGGAGTGACGGTCCAGATGTTTGCATTAGTAGTCCTCATTATTCTGTGAAATAGTGTGATAATAAATATATTAAGGACTCCATTTGAGTTTGAATACTGTCTAGAAGACAATATTCGTATTAAGACTCAGTTTATGTTTTGTCGTATTTCACACGACAGTTGTATTATTAAGTTGTATTTAAATTTTGTACCATGTATTTGGCGACTCAAGATGGGTGATGTATACCTATTTTGGGGGCGTCACAATTGGTATCAAAGCTTAGGGATAGGATCCCTGGCTAAGATGTGAGACTAGAACTAGGGGGGAGAGACGGGGAAATCCTTCACTAGTATGACCTACCTAAGTTTATTTGTTATTTAATTGGTCGGTCAGAATATAGGGATAATATGTTGCATGTCAATTAACCCTTATTTTGTGGCAGTATTTGAAAATGACATCCGAAAATGTTGAGAATAGCAATGGAGCACATGAGACCGTTGAATCACCAACGATCAATAACCAGGAAAACATGCATCAGGAAGGTAACAATCCTCATGCGAACAAGAACACCGACCAAATGATGAACGACTGAATGTTTAGGGGTTTTCGGCAATTCATGCAACATCATGTGAGAGAGACTACTGTCCAAAATACAGGTAGAAATACTGGTAACTCTCGGACGGTCACCGCTAAGCAGTTCAAGGAGCTGGCACCACCGGAGTTTATTGGAGAGCCAAAACCACTTAAAGCGGAGATGTGGATAAAGCAGATCACCAAGATATTTGATGTCTTGGGATGCTCCGAGGAGCAAAAGGTTCCCTTTGCCACCTTTATGTTGCGAGGAGAGGCAGATTACTGGTGGGAATCGGTAAAGCAAACTCAACCTGCCACACTGAAGATGTCTTGGGAGAAGTTCCAAGAACTATTCAACGACAAGTACTTTCCAGAAAGTATTCGTCACATGAAGGAGGTAGAGTTCATCAAGTTGGAGCAGAATAATATGACCGTGTCATAGTACGAAGCTAAGTTTGCCGAGTTGTCCCGGTTTGCATCCCACTTAGTTGATAATGAGTAGAGAATGACGCGGATGTTTCTAAGAGGTTTGAAACCTGAGATACGTCAATACTTAATTTCTCACAAACTGTGTTTGTATTCAGATGTTGTAAATAGGGCTCAGTTATTGGAGCGCGATAACAAGTCAACTCAACCAAGAGAAAGCAGCTGACAAAATGATAATAATAGTGGTAGCAGTCATCGAAGCGATGACAACAAACGTGGAGGGAATCAACATGCGAGAAATGGTAACCACTTCGGTGGTAATCATGGCCAAGACAATAAAAATGAATATTTCAAGAAAAAGAGATTCAACAATGTTGGAAAGACGTCAGCACCAACACTCGTTTTTAAGGAAGGAGAATGACCACCTATCATATGCTTCAAATGCGGAGGGGAGGGGCATATAAGTCCAAACTGTGCGCAACAATCGAAAATGTGTTATAATTGTGGAAGAGAAGGTCACCTAGCTAGATTTTGTCATACAGGGAAGCCAAGTCCAGTTGGGATGGTGACACCAAATGCCATCTCAGATAAGTCAAAACCAGTAGTTCAAGGGAGAGCATTTGTTGTGACCTCCCAGAAAGAAAGGAACCCGAACGAGGTCATCACAGGTAAGCTTATCATAAACTCTAGCAAAGTATATACCTTATTTGATACCGGTTCTACCCATTCTTTTATTTCTCCTACTTGCGATCAACGTTTAAATTTGACTCTGGAGAAATTAGACTTTGACTTATCTGTTGAAACTCCGTTGGGAGAAACCTTCGTTATATCCACTGTTTATAAGTCTAGTTTGGTTGAAATCAGTACCCTCACATTACCTGTCGATCCTATTTCATTGAAAATACTTGCATTCGACGTAATTCTAGGGATTGATTGGTTAACTACTCATCATGCAAAAATTGATTGTTTTCGAAAGGTTGTTAGATTTCATATTTCTAACTAACCTATTATGTGAATTCAAGCAACCAAACCATTAAAATCAATCACTGTCATCTCAAGCCATAAAGCTATTCATTTATTGAAAAACGGATGTCAAGCTTTCTTAGCTCATGTCATGAATTTAAACAAAAATACGTCAGTTTTGAATGATATTTCTATTGTTAATAAATTTCCTGACGTATTCCCTGAAGAACTTCCTGGCGTACCCCCCGAGGCGTGAAATTGAATTTTGTATCGACCTTGAACCCGGTATAAAACCCATTTCCAAAACCCCATATCAAATAGCTCCTATTGAACTTCAGGAGTTAAAGACCCAACTGCAGGAATTGTTAGACATCGGTTTCATTCATCCTAGTACGTCTCCTTGGGGTGCTCCTGTTCTACTCGTGAAGAAGAAAGATGGGAGTATGCGACTTTGTATTGATTATCGGGAGTTGAATCAAGTCATTGTCAAAAATATATACCCGTTGCCTCGCATTGATGACCTGTTTGACCAGTTGCAAGGTGCCAAATTATTTTCAAAGAATGATCTTCATTCCGGATATCACCAATTAAAGATTAAAACCGATGACATTCCAAAGATGGCTTTCATAACTCGGTAGGGGCATTATGAATTCCTAGTCATGTCTTTTGGATTGACTAATGCTCCTGCTGCCTTTATGGATATGATGAACTGAGTATTCACGGAATATTTGGATCATTTTGTGGTTGTCTTTATTGATGATATTCTCATATACTCCAAAAGCCGTGAAGATCATAAGTAACACTTGAGGCTGCTACTCCAAAAGCTTCGTGAAAACAAGCTTTATGCCAAATTGAAGAAATTCGAGTTCTGGCTTGAGGAAGTAACATTCCTTTGGCACGCGATATCAAATCATGGAATATCTGTTGACCCGACAAAGATTGAAGCAATTCAAGGTTGGGAGCAACCTAAATCAGTGACCGAAGTACGTAGCTTTCTCGGCTTAGCTGGTTATTATCGGATATTCATAGAAGGGTTTTCTTGAATCGCTACTCCATTAACTCAGCTGACTCGGAAAGATACAAAATTCGGTTGGAGTGAGGAATGTGAGAAGAGTTTTCAAGAACTCAAGAGGAGACTCATTTCAGCACCTGTTCTGACACATCTGGCTCGGAGGGATTTGTCATCTATAGTGATGCTTCAGGCAAAGGGGTAGGATGTGTTCTCATGAAACATAGGAAAGTCATAACCTATGCCTCTCGACAACTCAAAGAATATGAGAGGAATTATCCTTCTCATGATCTAGAGTTGGCAGCAGTTGTCTTCGCACTTATAATTTGGAGGTATTACCTGTATGGAGAGAAGGTGGAGATCTATAAGGATCATAAAAGCCTCAAATATTTCTTCACTCAAAAGAAACTCAACATGCGGCAACGACGATGGCTTGAGCTGTTGAAAGATTATGATTATACTATCTAATACCATCTTGAAAAAGCGAACGTAGTAGCTGACGCATTGAGTAGAAGATCATATGCGGGTATGAGTGCGATATTGTCAACACGAAGGCCCATCTTGTATGACTTGCAAAGGATGGAGATAGAGATAAAGACTCCAGGAACCCACGTGATGATGGCAACTATACGAGTAGAACCGACTTTAATCGATAAAGTTAAAGCTGCTCAAGCTACAGACCTAGAGCTGAGGTGTATGAGGAAGAAAGTGCAAGAAGGTGTTATTCCGAAATCAAGAATCAATGAAGAAGGAATACTTCTAGTCAACTCTAGACTTTGTGTTCCTAATGATTCTGACTTGAAGTATAAAATCATGATGGAGGCGCAAAACACACTGTTTGTAATCCATCATGGGAGTACCAAAATGTATCGTGATCTTCGACATACATTTTGGTGGAGCAATATGAAGAGAGAGATCGCATAATTTATCTCAAGGTGTCTAACTTGTCAATGAGTCAAGGCAGAGCATCAAGTTCCAAAAGGTCCATTGCAACCACTTGAAATTCCAGAATGGAAGTGGGAGCACATTAACATGGATTTCGTTACTGGTCTTCCCAAGGTTGCTCATGGCATATATGCGATTTGGGTCATTGTCGATAGATTGACCAAGTCTGCTCATTTATTACCTATACGATAAACTTATACACTTGAACGTCTTGCTCGTATGTACATAAACGAGATTATAAGATTGCATGGTATGCCAGTATCTATAGTTTCTGATCGAGACCCAATATTCACTTCAAGATTTTGGGTTAGTTTGCAAAAAGCTATGGGCACGGATTTATGATTTAGTTCGGCTTATCATCCTTAAATGGACGGGCAGTCGAAAAGGACTATTCAAACTCTTGAAGGTTTATTAAGACTTTGTGTCCTTGATTTCAAAGGAAATTGGGACAAGTTCTTACCTTTGGTGGAGTTTTTCTGTAACAACAGTTATCAAGCAAGTATCAACATGGCTCCATTTGAGGCGTTGTACGGACGAAAGTGTCGTTCTCCAGTATGTTGGGATTAGGTAGGTGAAGCAACGTTGTTGGGACCGGAGTTGGTGCGTATGACTACGGAAAAGATTCAAACGATCCGATAACGTATAAAAACCTCACAAAATCGTCAAAAGAGTTATGCTAATCTTCATCGGAAGGGCGTGGAATTCAATGTTGGAGAACATGTGTTGTTACGTGTTGCTCCATGGAAGAGAGTTACGAGATTTGGAAAGAGATGAAAGCTCAATCCTCGATTCATTAGCCCATTTGAAATCCTTGACCGAGTAGGAACTGTGGCCTATAGACTCGCTTTACCGCCAAGTATGCCTCGTGTTCATAACATTTTTCACATATCCACGTTATGTAAATACGTGGAAGACCCGAACCACATTATTGAGTTAGAACCGGACGAAATAGCGAAAGATTTAACGTCTGAAAAGGTACCTGTTAAAATCTTGGATAAGAAAGAATATATTCTACGCTCTAAGGTTATACCTTAAGTCAAAATTTTGTGGAGAAATGACGATGTTGAGGAAATGACCTGGGAGTTAGAATCTGAAATGAGATCAATGTATCCTCACCTCTTCGTCATACCAAGTATGTACCCTAATTTTGAGGGTAAAATTTCATAAGAAGGGGAGGTTGTAAGACCCCAACTTTTATGAATAAAGATGAATTTTTTCTATAAATATCATTTTTGAATATTGAGGAGTGAATTTGATATAATGTTATAGTTGTGGGTAATATTTATAAATTTTGCAAAGTACGCAAGTTGTTATATTATATTCGATTGGTCGGGGAATATTCGTTTTAACATGGAATATTCGTACGACGACACAATTATTGGTGGACCTCACAAGGAAATTATTGTTGGAATGAGAAAACGACAAAAATATCTTTTTATGAAAATAACGGCGGAAGTTTTACCGTTAATTGTTGAAATACCCGGTGTTAAAAGTACAGTAATTTGCGTGGTTGCATAGTAGCACACAATATTGATTATTGATGCTTACATGAGAAGTCACTCAGTTTTTGTCAATTATTGCTATAGTAATTGCTGCATAGTATCTCACATTATTTGATTCAATTATTGTCAATATATTATATATTATTAAATCAATAATCGAGATGATACAGTTATTCATAATATTATTTTCAATATTGATGATGTCTAGAAATTTCTGTCGAGGAGAGGTTTGGTCACGTAATTACGCGCTAATAAGGAGAAATCCTTATCGGAAAGCCCCCTCTTTCCTGGGAATGATCTGGTTGTTAAATATTGTGAATAATAATAGTGATGAATAAATGTTGTTTAAAATATTGAGAGTATTTTTATGAAGTATTTGTTGTAAATTTTGCTTATTATTTGGACCCCTACTTACCCATTTTTCAAAATAGTCGGGAAAAATTATCTCAGCTTTATTATATATATATATAAGTATTATATATATTTGAAATGGGGGATGTGGATGTTACTTGGCAGGAAGGGAATGTATATATTATAATGGAAGTTGACAAATTGGTGGGGGGGGGGGGGGGATAATGGTGATTATTGCCAAGAGAAGTTATACAGCGAAAATGAAAAAGGCATCACACGGGTGATGTCGTGTGATGTAGGATATATATATATATGATAAGTTTTGTTTTTTATGAAAAATAGAATATATTATATTTTATTGAATATTATAATAATAATTTGAAAAAAAGAGATGGCGTCTGAGTTTTTCTTCGCTTGTGATTACTTCGTACTGTTGGCCCGTGAATAAAAATTTCTAATTAGTATCCTTCCATTCTCCTATAAATAGGATGCTTAGTTAGAATTTAAAATCAAACCAGAATTAGAGAATTCTTCTTCTATAATATTGAGCTTATTTCTTTAGAGTTTAAGAAAGCTTTGAGCGTAGAAAATAGTGAAAGTTTTCTTCAAGAATATCCCCGCTATACCAGTTGGAATACTATTCTTTTCAAGGTAAGGGATGTTATTTTTGTTCAATATTCGCTTGAAATAATATTTTCTTCCATACTCTTTAGTATGTAAGTAATATTATTTCGTTTCAGATTTCGAATTCTATACTCATTTTGTTGAAGTTTTGGCTTTTATACTCCATGAAATTAGTAGAATATCCTTTATATTTGCACTTCATCCAGTATCTTTTTATGGAAATATTATTCTGAGCATTCTTGATAAGTTTTAACTTTTTCATACCGGGGTACTATTCACAGGAATACTATTCCTGAAGTTACTATTCATGGGTACTATTCACTTAGTTACTATTCACACGGGTACTATTCATGACAAAAATTAATTTCTTTTCGGTCCAAATCATTTTTGATATAATATTATTCTTGAATTTTTCTCCACAAAGCAGTATCATGTTGACAATTTGGATATTATTGAATTCTGAATAAATTAAATTATAAATCTTTAAAATTTATCCGTTACTTTCATTTAATAGAATTTTTATATCATTGTCATCATCCTCATGCTTATATTGTTATGAAAGTCATCTTTGGCCCGTAGTGCATAGATGGACTTGGTATGATTATGACCAGGGATTATTCGGTATAATCATGACCGTAATGTTACAAATGATGTGGTAAAAGTCCTCATTGGTCCGTAGTGCATTGATGGACAGTTGTTGGCATGATCATGACCATTGATGAATACACGAATATCCTTGGCCCGTAGTGCATGGATAATTTGTGGTTGTGATACTAAAGAATATCCTCGGCCATAGTGCATGGGTGATTCGATGATGTGGATTATTTATTAAGCTGAGTCTCAGAGATAAAAGTGATGAAAAACCTTTTGAATCATAGAAGATAGTAGATTTTATACTCTACTTGACTCTTCTAATGGATTGCTTGTTCCGTTGCAGTTAAACTTGATGTTTATTATATTTTATCAGTTTAACACTGTTGAAGGCTAACCATAATTTATTCTACATTATCTTAGCCATAATATTTCTTACTTGTGACGCCCCCAAAAATAGGTCCATTCCATCCAACCCATTCTGAGTCGCCAAATATATGGTACAGAAATAACTATAACTTTATTATTATAACATATAAACTGTGAGTTTAAATACAGATATTGCTATCTAGACAATATCTACACGCAAATAAATCCTCATCATAATTATTGATACATTATTTTACAAAAATGGTGAGGACTACTAAACAACTCTCTCTAGAACCTTCATTCCATACCCCGACTAGTACTCGCTACATTCTCGCCTCTTGAGAAGAAAAATGGAACAAAAAGAAAAAGGGTGAGCTCAACTAGCCCAGTAAAGAATATTATGACTAAGATAATATACAACAAATTATCGTTAGTCTCCAACAGGGAAAAATCTAATAGAATACAATAGACAACCAGTTTTAAATCAACAACTGCAGCAGAAACAACAATTCATTAGAAGAGTGAAGTAGAGAATGCAAACTACTATCTTCTATATATGAATTTAAAAGTTCATCGTCGATATTTTATCCCCGTAACATCAATCAATATATATCTCGGAATCAAATATTCATCTTTGCACTACAGCCAAAGATATTCATCGATGGGTCATGTTCATCTAAACACTGCTCATCTTTTCACTACGGCCAAAGATATTAATCGATCGGTTATGTTCATCTCAACACTGCTCATCTTTGCACTACGGGCCAAAGATATTCATCAAGAAATCATTCATCTTTGCACTCTGTGCCAAAGATATTCAAGAATATCATCATTTAGGGTGAGGATGATGAAAATATTTTAAAGAAAACGAATCCAAAGGAAACAAAAGAACAAATATTAAGGATTCATATTTTAAACAATCCAAGTTCAAAAATACTTCATAAGTAATCAGAGTGGAGTAAAATTCAAGAATGATCAAAACATGGATACAATCAAAGCTAGTATCCATAATAGATATTTTGGACAAAAAGAAGAAATTTCATTTTTCGGTGAATAGTGTCGATTCGTGAATAGTGGCCGATAACGTGAATAGTGTCGTATACGTGAATAGTAACTCCGACACCAAAAGATAGAAATTTCCCAAAAAATATCATCACGCTTCATGAATAGTACTCGTGAATAGTAACTTGTGAATAGTAACTCATGAATAGTAACTCGTGAATAGTAACTCATGAATAGTAACCCCGACATGAAAAAGTTCCAAATTTGATAAAAATTTCCAACCAATATTTCGGCATAATGATATTGAAGAAATAATATCATTTTTGAATCAAATAACATCCCTTACCTCGAAAGACAAGATACTTCTAGTTAAAACAGGATATAGGCTATGACTTGAACTTGCACCAGTATAGCAATACTCAAAGTATACTCAAAATACTCACAAGAATACGCTCGATAATATAGAGAGAAAACTTGATTTACGGTGTGATTTTCAATTCTAACCTAAGCACCCTATTTATAGGAAATTGCTTAGAACACCAAAGCGTAAAATTGAATATAATATTAATATAATTATACAAATTTTCCTTAGCCCACCTTTTGGTCAAAAAACACCAGCCACACATGTTAATAATGTCCAAAAAATACAAAAACATTTTTCTAACAAAAATAATTTAAACTCCAAAAATCAATTCACACCGATATAATCAAACTTCAATAATTCACAATAAATAGCTCTTTTATCAGAAAATTTGAATCTCACTAATTTTTATAGGAAATTCAATTCTCTACAACTTTACAGAAGAAAGTTTTTCCAAATTCCAAACAGAAATTGATCAAATCCACAAACCAGGCGATTTTACATGTGCTATAATCAAATTTCACCAATAATTGTGTCCACCAACACACAATATATGTGTTAAACATTTAATGCCACAAAAATACTCTTCCTCCTCATATACTCATATATCCCACATTCATTATAAAAAATATCACCGTTAATATATTATTAAAATAATATATTTAAATGAATTATTTTATCGTAAAAAGATAAAATATTAATTTTCAACAATTGTCACATTAAAATTTTCTCCATCTATATCCACATAAAATCAATATTTTCCTCATCATATAAATCAATAATTAATTATTCACAAAATATTATTAATCACAAAGATCTTGCGGCAACCGGCCGTTCCCAAGAAAGAGGGGCTTTCAATAAGGATCTCTCTTCATCGGAGCGCAATTAGGTGACCAAACCTCTCCTTAGACGTAACTTTCTAGACATTGCCAATAATGTTTTCTAATAATATTATTGAGATAATATGAATTATTGCTCAGATAATGGAAAAATTGTGTAATGACAATTTATTGAAACAACGGTAATATAAAATATCAATGCAACAATTATTGAATCAATAAAATAAAATATCTTCGAATAAGTAATTATCGTAATAATTATTGAGTAGTGCCTTCTTACGTAAGAATCAATAATTGGTGCAATACTGAAGCACTTGTTCAACAACGCAGCGTATTAGTGTGTTTTAACCACTGTGTATTCCAATCAGTATTAATAAAGAATAACCACGCCAGTTATTTATAAACAACTTATATTTTGCTCGTTTTCTTCATCCAATCGCTTTCGTTATGGGGCCCACAAAAAAGATAGCGCTAAATGCGAATATCCCCGACAAGAGACGAATATTCCACGACCAAACGAATATTCCCAAGCGATAATGAATATTTTATAACCACTTGCTTATTGAAATATTTGCGTATTTTACCCATAACTATCCACATTAATCAAATCAACCCTTACTATTTCAAAATAATAAATAGAGGAAAATAAATTTCATTTATTAATAATTTGGGGTCTTACAACCTCCCCTCCTTATGAAATTTCGTCCTCGAAATTGACGACGTACACGTGTGTTTGAAAAGATGAGAATACCTCGCTTTCATTTCCGTTTTCAACTCCCAGGTTATTTCCTCAATAGCATGGTTTCTCCACAAAACCTTAACTTGTGGTATAACCTCGGTACATAGGACATGTTCTTTCCTATCCAAGATCTTGACCGGTACCTCCTCGTACGTTAAGTCTTCGGCTTTCTCGTCCGGTTCTAACTCAATGACGTGGTTCGGGTCGTCCACATATTTACGTAACATCGATACGTGAAAAACGTTATGAACACGCGTCATACTTGGCGATAAAACGAGTCTATAGGCCACAGTTCCTATTCGATCGAGAATTTCAAATGGATTAATAAATCGAAGGTTTGAGCTTTCCTCCGATTCTTGCTTTTAAAATAACAACTTCTTGCACCTCCTTCAAATTCATCACTCGATTGTGTGTAGCTTGAAGCGACTTTAACTTTATCGATTAAAGTCGATTATACTCGTATATCATCACGTGGGTACCTAGAGTTTTCATCTCCATCTCTATTATTTGTAAATTATAATGAAATGAGTCTTTGACAATATCGTTTTCGTGCATTTCTATGTATA
This sequence comes from Panax quinquefolius, assembly GCA_020205615.1. Classification (NCBI taxonomy): domain Eukaryota; kingdom Viridiplantae; phylum Streptophyta; class Magnoliopsida; order Apiales; family Araliaceae; genus Panax; species Panax quinquefolius. The sequence continues at coordinate 99,071,521 of CM035169.1, forward strand.
CGATCTTCTACTCAACACGCTACTACCACATTCGCTTTTCGGGATGGCATTCACGTAATGTATTTGAAATAAGTCTCCTCTTGAGTTCTTCGAAGCTCTTCCCACATTCCTTGCTCCATTCGAATTTTATATCTCTACGAGTCAGCTGCGTTAATGGAATAGCGATTCGAGAATATCCTTCAACGAATCTCCGATAATAACCAACTAAGCCTAGAAAGCTACGTATTTCGATTACCAACCTAGGTTGTTCTCAACTGTTACTCATATCCCAACCTTGGATAGCATGTTACAATGACACCTATCAGTTTACTATCGCACGAATATGGTGTCCCCTACGGAGAGTCTGGCTTCGGTGCATTCCACAAAGGAAGTCACCAGATAAAGGCTCAGGTACCAAATTCTATAGTTGAATTTTTAACTCCTGAAGTTCAATAGGAGCCATTCGATATGAGATTTTAGAAATGAGTTTTGTACTGGAGTTCAAAGTCGATACAAAATTTAATATCGATCTTTGGGAGTAAACCAAGAAATTCTTCAGAAATACGTGGGAAAAATCAATAACAACAGGAATATTATTCAAATCTGACGTGTCTTTATTCAAATCCATAACATGGACTAAGAAAACTTGACATCCATAATAAACGAATGACTTCATGGCTTGATATGAAAATGTTTGACTACAATGGTTTGATGGCTTGAATTCGAATAACAGGTTGCTTAGGAATATGAAAACTAACAACCTTACGAAAGTAATCAATTTTGGAATGATGAGTAGTTAACCTTAAAATCACATCAAAAGCAAATATCTCTATAGAAATAAGGTTAACAGGTAATGTGATAGTGCCAACCTGCATCAAGCAAGATTTCTAAACAACGGATGTAATGAAAGTTTCTCCTAACGGAGTCTCCATAAATAGGACAAAGTCTAATTTCTCCGTAGTCAAGTTCAAACGTTGAGCGCAAGCAAGAGAGATAAAAGAATGGGTAGAACCGGTATCTAGTAAGGTATAAACTTAGCAAGAATTTATAATTAACTAACCCGTGCTAACTTTGTTCGGGTTCCTCACATTTTGACCGGTCACGACAAATGCTCTTCCAGGAACCGTTGACTTAGACTTTTCTCGGACATCATTTTGAGTCACCATTCCCGCTAGACTGGGTTTCGATACCGTACAATCTCGAGCAATATGTCCTTCTTTTCCACAATTATAGCATACCTTAAACTGTTGTAGGCGGTTCAATGTGATATATCCTCTTCCGCATTTGTAACATCGACCGATGGTCTTTCTCCTCCTTGGAACCAATTCTTCTGCCAAGACCGTCGTCTTCACATGGTCGTTGTTAAATCTCATCTTTTTAAAATCTCCTCCAGACTCGCTTCTTCTATTTTCATGGCCACGATTACCACCAGAGTGGTTACCGCCTTTGTCCGTATTCTTCTTTCTCCGTTGGTTTTCATTATTCTGATGACTGCTATCTTCGGTATGATCCTGGTTATGGTCCCTCGGTTGAATGTACTCGTTATCTCGCTCTATCAACTGAGCCCTGTTGACAACATTTGAATAGAGAGAAAATTTATGAGAAATGAGATACTGACGTATGTCGGGTTTCAAACCTCTCAGAAACATCCGCGTCATACGTTCCTCATTCTCCACCAAATGAGGTGCAAACCTGGATAACTCTGCGAACTTCGCCTCGTACTGGGACACCGTCATGTTATTCTGCTCCAGTCTAATAAACTCCACTTCCTTCATATGACGAATACTTTCAGGGAAGTACTTGTCATTGAAGCTGTTTTCAAACATCTCCCATGACATCTGCCGAAGTGCAACTGGATGGGTACGCTTCATGATTGCCACCAAGATGTCTGCTTCGCCACGGAACATAAAGGTGGCGAATGGAACCTTCTGTTTCTCCGTGCATCCCAAGACATCGAATATCTTGGTAATTTGCTTGACCCATGTTTCGCCGCATGATCGGATCTAGCTTTCCCTTAAATTCTACGGTGGTCCCAACTCTTTGAATCGCTGCATTTGTGACAACCCGTGAATTGCTATCATTTCCTCCTCGTATTTTGAACACGAGTCTCCTAAATGCGATTTTGCATGAGCGCAAAAAGCTTCTAAACATCCCCTCGTTCATCATCGCTTTCGATTGGTGTTGTTCATAGGAGGTACATTGCCAAACTGTTACAGACGTTCTCCTCGTTGGTAAAGCACATGCAGGCATCTCCACGGTCTTATTTACTCCACTGTTAATATTATCATTCGACATTCTCAAATACTTTTATAAAACAAGGGTTAATTAAAGAAATCAATATATCACATAATATCCCTATATACTAACCAACTAACAAATAAGCTTAGGTAGGACACACTAGCGAAAGGATTTACTCGTCTCTCCCCTCCTAGTTCTATTCCTCGATCTCCTCCAGAGATCATATCCCTAAGCTCTGATACCAACTGTGACGCCCCCAAAATAGGTCCATTCCATCCAACCCATTCTGAGTCGCCAAATACATGGTACAGAAATAACTACAACTTTATTATTACAACATATAAACTGTGAGTTTAAATACAGATATTGCTATCTAGACAATATCTACACGCAAATAAATCCCCATCATAATTATTGATACATTATTTTACAAAAATGGTGAGGACTACTAAACAACTCTCTCTAGAACCTTCATTCCATACCCCGACTAGTACTGACTACATTCTCGCTGAAAGTAGTATGCATACAAGCTAATCATGTTTGATGATAAAGCATATACTTTGTAACAATCTTATTCATTTATTAATAAAAAGTATTAATTTATTAAAGGATTTTAATTATCTACATGATGCTATTTTATAATATGTGATAAACCCATAGTTTTAAGCAATGCTTTTAGAATAATGATGATGATCATTCTAATGAGATCTAAATTCTTAGAAAGCTTAAAACTAAAATAGTTCCCAATCATTGGATTACTAAATTGGGGATTAGTGAATCCGGATAGATTGGTACATACGCTTTGCTTGCTCATTGGATGAGGATGATTGATCTCATGATCATTTGTGTGGAGACACTAAAGCAAGTATGTAGGTGCTTATTAGAGAATAAGTTCATTGAGCGTGGCTCGCTAAGGAATACCTAATGGAGTTTTACTTTGTCATCAATAGGAATTCTGTAGTGATAGTAGTACAAGTGATCCTTGGACTTGAGATCATCATAGTATCTTGTGTATGATGAGTTATACTTTGACTTATTCCTTAAGACCATTAGGGTATATCAAAGGGTATGCTTGGGTATAATAAGTTGTACATAGAGATAATGTATGATCAATAAAGAATCTACCACTTCTAATAAAAGAAGAGAAATGTCCTATGTGATTCGATAAATGACAACCCAAGAGTCCTTGGTTAAAATGAATGAAATTAGAAAGGAGTTTCTAATTTGCATTATTTGGAGTTGTGCATTTAAGAATCGAAATACATATAATTAAATAAAATAAGACTTGTGAAGAATTCCATGTCTTATATTTAATTGGGACATTGTATGGTGGAAGGATTGAATTAGATGTAGAATCGTGGACGCCCCAAAATTAGGTATCGCCACCCATCTTGGGTCGCCACTTACATGGTACATAAATTCAAATACAACTTACTAATATAACTGTCGTGTACAATACGACATAAACCGCGTGAGTTTGAATACAAATATTGTCTACTAGATATTATACAAACTCAAAAGGAGTCCTCATTACAATTATTATCACACTATTTCACGTAATAGTGAGGACTACTAATGCTATCCTCTCGGACCATTACTCTGCTCCCCGACTCGTCTCAAATTTATGTTCTCATTTCTCAAGAGAACGGTGAAAGAAAAGGTGAGCTCAACTAGCCCAAGAAGAAATATTATGACTAAGATAATGCGTAATAAATTATCATTAGCCTTCAACAAAGATGTTAAACCGATAAAATACAATAGACAAACCAGCTTTAATCTGCAGTTTGAATATGCAATCCATTAAAAGAGTCAAATAGAGAATAAAATCTACTATCTTTTAGGTTTTAAAAGGTTTTATCAATTTTTATCGCCGAGACTCAAATTTTAATAAATAAACCACCACATCTAATCATCCCCACATACCACGGTCAAGGATTTTCATCAAGTTATCAATGGTCATGACTATACCGAATCACCCCGGTCATAATCATACCAAAAACTATCCATCACTGCATTACAGGCCACTGAGAACTTTTGTCACATCATTTATATCAAGTCATGATTATACCGATTGATCCTTGGTCATAATCATACTAAGTTCATCTATGCACGTAAGCCAAAGATAACATAATATAACATGAGGATGATGACAATGACATAATAATTCAATAAAACAAATTCAAGAATTATTTAATCCATGAATTATTAACGCCCAAATTGTCAACATAATATCGTTTCAGAGAGTAAAATTCAAGAATGATCAGAAGAATATTTCCATGAGAAGATACTGGATGAAACGCAAATATCAAGGATATTCTACTAATTTCATGGAGTATAGAAGTCAAAGTTTTAACCAACCGAGTATAATAAAGAATGGAATAACAAAAGAAATCACCATGCATGCGGATTGCAGACAGACAAAGTTATTCCAACAGAATAATAATAACGAAACCTGTGTCGGTGAAATTCACACCAATGGATGTTCCAAATGTAATAATAAAGATGGAACCAGATCCGGAGTAAAACACATGATAGGATATTCAAATGAATGATAAAGAGGCGGAACCAGTCGGTGTAAAACACATGCATGTGATGTTCCAATGTAATAATAAAAAGCGAAACAGTGTCGGTGTAAAACACATGCATGTGATGTTCCAAATGTAATAATAGAAGAATGTCACCAAGTATAGGGTAAACGGCAGATACAAAGTTATTCCAATGTAATAATAAGCAATGGAATAACATAAGGATTTCACCAAGTATAGGGTATGCCGCGATACAAAGTTATGTATAGGGTATGCCACTTTTTTTAAAAGTTATTCCAAGCAGTAATAATAGTGAATGGAATAATGTAAGTTCTCTTCAAGAAGAAAGAATAACACCCCTTACCGTAAAAGAACCGAATATAGAAGTAGTGAAATAAAGAATACTCTTCTTCTTTCTATAATTTTCTCTATAGCTTCTCTCTATAATTTCTCTCTACAGAGTTTCAATGAATTCGTAAGAAAATAATGAAGGAATGAGCTTCTATTTATAGGAAAATGGAATGCATAAGTATTAATCCATGAACGGTCCCAGATTGATTTACTTTAATCTGATTTATCCATATTTAAAGAAAAATCTTTTAAATAAAATATAATATATTCTATTTATATAAAAACATTTTACTATGCAAACACTATGCAAAAACACTATGCAAAACACTATGCAACACTATGCATAATAAAATATAATATATTCTATTTATAGAATAACTTTAATAAAGTATTCTATTTTATATAAAGATGTTTCGCTTTTATTACGTTAATAATACTTAATAAAACAAAACGTCATTATCGCTATAATAATTCATATTATTAATCGACAATAATGGAATCAAACCGAGTGACTTCTCACATAAGCATCAATAATCAATACCGGTGTGCTACTATGCAACCACACGACATCGTACTTTTACTACCGAGTAGTTCAACAAGAACTACGGTAAAACTTCCGCCGTTATTTCAATAAAATATTTTTGTCGTTTTCTCAATCCGACAATAATTACATTAATGGGGTCCACTAATGATTGAGTAGTTGTATTTAATATTCCCTCGCTAAACCGAATATTCCCCACCAATCAAATATAATATAACCACTTGCATACTTTGCAAAATTTATAAATACTACCCACAACTATAATATTATCTTAAATTCACACCATAATATTAAAAAATTATTTCAACAAAATTTAAATCTTTATTGATAAAATCGGGGTCTCACAATCTCCCTCCTTATGGAATTTCGCCCTCGAAATTAGGGTAACGCACTGATATGATAAAGAGATGAGAATACCTTGAATACCTTTATCATTGAAAACATTTAATTCATCTTTGTAATCCTACCAAAGATATTCATTAACAATTCATCTTGCACCACTAAAGCCAAAGATATACAAATGTAAAACCAATAATCTTCGAGACTCAAATTAACAATAGTATCACGACCACGAATTATCCATGCTCTCATCGCCAAGGATATTTGTGTTGTCAATTACTGGCCATGATTATACCGAATAATCCTTGGTCATAATCATACCAAGTTTATCAATGCACTACTACCAAAGATGACTTTTACCACATCCATGAATTAATATTTCATTCTTCGAGACTCAAATTTCAATAATTAATCCATATCATCGAATCATCCCCGCACTACGTGCCAAGGATATTCATTAGTATCACGACCACTTAATTATCCATGCACTACTACCACGAGATAATCGTGGTATTCATTAGTATCACGACCACAAATTATCCATGCACTACTACCAAAGATAATTGTGTATTCATTAGTATCACGACCACAATTATCCATGCACTACTACCAAAGATAATCGTATTCATTAGTATCACGACCACAAATTATCCATGCACTACTGCCAAAGATAATCGTGTATTCATTAGTATCACGACCACAAATTATCCATGTACTACTACCAAAGATAATTGTGTATTCATTAAGTATCACGACCACAAATTATCCATGCACTACTACCAAAGATAATTGTGTATTCATTAGTATCACGACCACAAATTATCCATGCACTACTACCAAAGATAATTGTGTATTCATTAGTATCACGACCACAAATTATCCATGCACTACTACCAAAGATAATTGTGTATTCATTAATATCACGACCACAAATTATCCATGCACTACTACCAAAGATAATTGTGTATTCATTTAGTATCACGACCACAAATTATCCATGCACTACGGCCAAAGATAATTGTGTTTTCAATTACTGGTTATGATTATACCGAATAATCCGTGGTCATAATCATACCAAGTCCATCTATGCACCTACTGAGCCACGTAGATGACTTTCAACATAATATAAACATGAGGATAATGATATAACGAATCAATCAAATGAGATAAAGGATAAATATTAAACATTTATAATATAATTTATCCAGATTCAAGAATATCCCATGTTATCAATCACTTAATAATCTCATAATCTAATAACATTAATATTATAACAATATTTTAATCACTTCTTAAATTTATAAACAATTTTTCTCAATTGTTTACGCTTTTACCATATAATGCATTTAATCATTCAAAATGTCATACTCATAAAATATCATCACCAATTATCAAATCCCTCATCAAAAAAATATGCATATACTCTATATAGGATTCTCTAGCCATAAAATCCTATTTTCAACTTTGTTACTTCACATAACATATTTAACTCATATGTTCAGAATTAAACTATTTTCATGAAAATACCAAATCAGTCCCAAAAATATTTCTTTTCTGGGATTTAGCATAATATAGTCCCATAATGAAAATATATTTTTCTCGGAATTTTAAAATTCATTTACTATTTTTAAAAATCAATTTCTAATTAATTCCTTAAGAAATTAGCTACCTCAAGTTTAACTCCAAAATTCCCAAATCTTGGCAGGACCTTACACATGTTAACATGAGCTTCTAGTTTAAATTTCATGGTCATCGGAGTTATAGAACTCAAGTTATAGCATTTTTCATTTCGAAAAACTAAATATTGAAATAGTCATAACTTGCTCATTTTAAGTCGTAATGAGCTCATTTTTGGACAGGAGGTACTTTATACCATATACTTTCATGTCCCAAAAGGCCAGAATTTTTCTCATAATTTAAGTGGCCGAAACAGTCCCTTAAAGTTTCTGGGCAGTAGCATTTTCGAAATTTACAGCTTTGGCCTCCTTTGCTAAAATCAGTCCACACAAAAATCTACAACACCTTTTCCAGTAATTCCACTTGGATTAGTTAGGTAACTCATAGGTCTAACTCTAGGACTTGACCACATTCAAAAATTCAAAATATAATAGGAGATAGGGTCTATTGAATTTCATGTTATGTTTTTCACCAAAATCTGATTTTCAACTCTTTGTGATTTCTAAGAAACTTTCATGTTTTCACATAATAACCAACATAACTCATCATAACACTTACTAATACTTCATATACCCATGATTTTCATTAGTCCAATGCTTTTATTATGACTTTCATCATAATCCTCGTAAACTGATCCTTTTAGTTGAAGAAATATTTGAGGGTTTAAGAAATGGGTTTTCAGATGGGGTCAATACAAAATTCAATTTCACGCCTAGGGTAGGCTAGGAAATCTTCAAGAATACGTTAAGAAATTTATTAATGATAGAAATATCATTCAAAATCACATTTCTCGTCCAAGACTTGGATAGTACGTCACATTAATACCAACTGTGACTTCTATCCTTAACCCAGATGGCACCTCACAATGATACCTATCAACTTGCCATCTTGATCCACGACGTCGCCTACGTAAAGTCCGCTTGTGCATTCCACACAAGGAAGTTAACAACGAAAGGATCGGGGCTCTTTACTTATGGCTTGATATAACGTTGATTAACTTTAGGGTTTGGTTACTTTGAATTCAGATAACAAAGTTGGTTATGAATATAAAAGCTAACAACCTTACGAAAAACATGATGAGTAGTTAACCAATTGATTCCTAAAATCACATCAAAGGTAAGTATTTTCAAAAAGATAAGATCGACAGGTAACGTGAAAGTGTTTATTTGAATCAAACAAGATTTAAAAATAGTAGCGGTAACGAAGGCTCCTACTAACGAAGTTTCAACCAATAAGTCAAAGTCTAACTTCTCCGGAGTCAAATTTAAACGTTGAACGCAACTAGGTGAAATAAAAGAGTGGGTAGAACTGGTATCTAACACGGTATAGACTTCGCAAGAGCTTATGATTACTTACCCGTGATAATCTTCTTCAGGTTCCTCGTCACGAGAAAAAAAAACGCTCTCTCTTAAACTACCGGCTTTGGTTTGTCTGGGACAGCCTTTGGTGCCTCCATCCTAGTTGAATTTGTCTTGAAACGACATAAAATCGAGCTAAGTGACCTTCTCTTCCACAATTATAACATGCTTTGGACGGCATGGCGCAGTTCGGACTGATGTGTCCCTCTCCTCCGCATTTGAAGCATATAATAGGTGGTCCTTCTCCTTCCTTGACAACAGGTGCTGGTGCTGACGTCTTTCCATCATTGTTGAATCTCCTTTTCTTGAAATGTCCATTCTTATTGTTTTGGCCCTGATTACCACCAAGTGGTTACCATATCCGCCCGTTGATTCCTCCACGCTTGTTGTCACCGCTCGATGACTACTCTCATTGGTATTATAATTTTGCTTGCTTACTTTCTTTTAGTTCGTTGACTCGTTATCGCTCCACTAATCGAGCCCTATTTACAACATCCGAATAAAAAATATGCTTTATGAGAAATAAGATGTTGACGTATCTCCGCTTCAAACCTCTTAAAAACATTCGCATCATTCTCTCTTCATTATCCACCAAGTGGGGACGAATCGTGATAACTCCGCAAATTTTGCCTCGTATCATGACATGGTCATATTGTTTTGTTCTAACTTGATAAACTCCACCTCCTTCATGTGGCGTAATACTTTTAGGAAAGTATTTGTCGTTGAATGCCTCTCGAACTTCTCCCAAGATATCTTTGGGATAGAAAGTTGAGTACGTTTTACCGATTCCCACCAGTAATCTGCCTCTCCGCGTAACATAAAGGCGGCAAAAGGAACCTTTTGCTCCTTGGAGCATCCCAAGACATCAAATATCTTGGTAATCTGCTTTATCCATGCTTCCGCCAGAAGTGGTTTTGGCTCTCCCTTAAACTCCGGTGGTCCCAGCTCCTTGAATTGTTTAGCGGTGACCGCCCGAGAGTTTTCCGTGTTTCCACCTACGTTTTGGACAGGAGTCTCTTTCGCTTGATGTTGCATGAATTCTAAAAACCTTTTAAACGTACCGTCATTCATCAATTGATCAGTGTTGTTGTTTACAGGAGGATTATCGCCATCCCGCTGCACATTGTCTCGATTATTGATCCGTGGAGAATCAACAGCCTCTCGTGCTCCATTGCTATTCTCAACATTCTCGGATGCCATTTTCAAACACTGCCACAAAATAAGGGTTAATTGACATGCAACATATTATCACTATACTCTGACCGACCAATCAAATACCAAATAAACTTAGGTAGGTCATACTAGCGAAGGAATTCCTCGTCTCTCCCCTCCTAGTTCTTATCTCGCATCTTAGCCAGGGATCATATCCCTAAGCTCTGATACCAACTGTGACGCCCCCAAAATTAGGTATACGTCACCCATCTTGGGTCGCCACTTACATGGTACAAATTCAAATCTAACTTACTAATATAACTGTAGTGTGTACAATACGACATAAACCGCGTGAGTTTGAATACAAATATTGTCTACTAGATATTATACAAACTCAAAAGGAGTCCTCATTACAATTATTATCACACTATTTCACAGAATAGTGAGGACTACTAATGCTATCCTCTGGACCATTACTCCGTTCCCCGACTCGTCCCAGCTATGTTCTCATTTTCTGAAGAGAACAGTGAAAGAAAAGGGTGAGCTCAACTAGCCCAGTAAGAAATATTATGACTAAGATAATGCGTAATAAATTATCATTAGTTTTCAACAGTATACACAACAAAGATAACATAATATCGAGGATCGCCATAAATACACAAATTCAAGAATTATTTAATCCATGAAAACAAATTTACTTTATTATTAGTACAACAAGAATGATCAGAAGAAATTTCTGTGAGTTACACAACACCCAATACAAATAATATCTTATAATATCTTAGATAATATCTATACTCAAATAAATCCTCATCACATTTATTGATACATCATTTTGCAAAATGGTGAGGACTACTAAACAATCCTTTCTAAAACCTTCATTCCATACCCCCGACTGCACTCGCTATATTCTCGCCTCCCGAGAAGAAAAATGGAACAACAAGGAAAAGGGTGAGCTCAACTAGCCCAAAGAAGAATATTATGACTAAGATAATATACAACAAATTATCGTTAGTCTTCAACAGGAAAAACTGATAGAATACAATAGACAACAAGTTTCAGATCAATATTCGTATGAAATAATAATTCATGTAAGAGTTACGTAGAGAATGAAATCTACTATAATCTATGAATTTAATAAATACCATCATCAATATTTTATCCTCGTAACATCAATCAATATACATCCGAATCAAATATTCATCTTTGCACTATGTGCCAAAGATATTCATCACCGGGTCATGTTCATTTAAACACTGCTCATCTTTGCACCACATGTGCCAAAGATATTAATCAATCATCATGTTCATCTCAACACTGCTCATCTTTGCACACCATGTGCCAAAGATATTCTTCAGAAATCATTCATCTTTGCACTACACTAAAAGCAAAGATATTCAATAATATCATCATTTAAGACCGAGGATGATGAAAATATTTTTTTAAGAAACGAATCCAAAGGAAACAAAATGACAAGGATTAAGGATTAAGGATTCGTTTTGGTTTTATCCACGCCCAAAAAATACCTCAAAATAATCATAGTGGTGTAAAATTCAAGAATGATCAAAACATGGATACAATCGAAAGCTAGTATCCGTAATAGATATTTTGGACAAAAAGAAGAAATTTTATTTTTCTATGAATAGTGCCAGATACATGAATAGTGTCAGATACGTGAATAAGGTCGATACGTGAATAGTAACTCCGACACCAAAAGATAGAAATTCCACAAAAACATCTTCACGCTTCATGAATAGTACTCGTGAATAAGAACTCGTGAATAAGAACTCGCTTAATAGTAACTCGTGAATAAGAACTCATGAATAAGAACCCATGAATAGTAAACCCGATATGAAAAAGTTCCAAATTTGATAAAACTTCAGATCAACATTTCAAAGATAATGATATTGAAGAAATAATATCATTACAAAAAAAAATAATATCCCTTACCTCGAAAGATCAAGATTTCTAGCTAGAAATACCGTGTATAAGGTCAAGGAACTTGCACCGCCTAGCAATACTCAAAGTATACTCAAAATACTCACAAGAATACGCCAAAATATCGAGAGAGAAATAGAGAGAAAACTTCAGTCATTGTGATTTTCAATTCTAACCTAAAGACCCTATTTATAGAAAATGCTTAGAAACACCAAAGCGTAAAATTTAATATAATATTAATATAATTATACAAATTTTCCTTAGCCCACCTTTTGGTCAAAACACCAGCCACACATGTTAATGATGTCCAAAAAAAATAAAAAAACGTTTTTCTTAACAAAAATAATTTAAACTCCAAAAATCAATTATTTTGAGCTTCTAACTTCAATAATTCATAATAAATAGCCCTTTCATCAGAAAATTGAATCTCATGAGTTTTTATAGGAAATTCAATTTCTACAACTTTGCAGAAGAAAGTTTTTCCAAATTCCAAACAAAATCAACCGAAATCCACAAACGGGTGATTTTACAAAGCTATAATCAAATTTCTGGCTAATAATTGTGTCCACCAACACACAAAACATGTGTTAAACATTTAATGCCACAAAAATACTCTTCCTCCTCATATACTCATATATCCCACATTCATTGTAAAATATCACCGCTAATATATTATTAAAATAATATATTTAAATGAATTATTTTATCGTAAAAAGATAAAATATTAATTTTCAACAATTGTCATTTTAAAAATTTTCTCCATCTATATCCACATAAAATCAATATTTTCCTCATCATATAAATCAATAATTAATTATTCACAAATAATATTATGTAATCACAATATTGACAACCGCATAGCCTCCAGAAAGAGGGGCTTTCCAATAAGATTTTCTTCTTCATCAAGCGCCGCAATTTAGATGATCAAACCTCTCCTAGATGTAACTTTCTAGACATTGCCAATAATGTTATCTAATAATATTATTCAGATAATATGAATTATTGCTTCGATAATGAAAGATATCGTGTAATGACAATTATCAAACAACAAAGAATATAAAATATCAACACAAAACAATTATTAACTCAATAAAATATCGAAACAAGAATTATCAGAACCATTATCGAAAAGGCCTTCACGTAAGAATCAATAATTGGTGCAATACCCGTGCTACTCGCTCAACAACGCCAGATTAGTGTGTTTTAAACAACCGGTATTTCCAAAAGATAACTGCAATAACTACGCCTGCTATTTAAAAACAACTTATATTTGTCGCTTTTTTTCATCCAATCGCTTCACATGGGGCCCACACATGGGTCGCTACTGTCGCATTTAATATTCCCGACAAAGCATTTAATATTCCATTTACCAAACTAATATTCCCCGACAACAATGAATATTTTATAACCACTTGCTTATTTTGAAATATTTATGATTTAACCCTTAACTATCCACATTAATCAAATCAACCCTTACTATTTCAAAATAAAGGAAATTCCTTTTATTTAAAAATTTTGGTCTTACAACCTCCCTCCTTATGAAATTTCGCCCTCTAAATCGACGACGATTGTGTGTTTTGAAAAGGTGAGGATACCTCGCTTTCATTTTCGCTTTCAATTCCTGTGTCATTTCCTCTATAAAGATGATTCCTCCACAAAACTTAAACTTGTGGTATGAATTTTCAAGGTAGGACATGCTCCTTCCTATCCAAAATCTTGACAGTACCTCCTCACACGCTAAGTCTTCTGGCTATCTCGTCCTGGGTTCTAACTCAATAACGTGGTTCGGGTCTTTCACATATTTATTTAAGTACGATATGTGAAACACATTATGAACACGTAGACATACTTTGAGGTAACGCAAGTCTATAGCTACATTTCCTACTTGGCCAAGAATTTGAAATGGACCGATAAATCGTGGATCGAGCTTTCCTCTCTTCCCAAATCTTGTAACTCCTTCCATGGAGCAACTCGCAACAATACATGATCCCCTACACTAAATTCCACGCCCTTTCGATGAAGATTCCAGATAACTCTTTTTGTCGATCGATCTTGGCCGCTTTTGTATACGCTTGTCGAATCATTAGTCATACGACTAACTCTAGTCCCAACAATGTTGCTTCCCCACCTCATCCCAACATATTGGAGAAATCTACATTTTTGTCCATATAATGCTTCAATGAAACCATGCCTATATTTGTTTAATAACTATTGTTGTATGAGAATTCCACCAATGGCAAGTACTTATCCCAACTTCCTTTGAAATCTAGGACACGTAGTTTTAATATATCTTCAAGAGTTTGAGTAGTCCTTTTCGATTGCCCATCCGCTTTGAGGATGGTATGCCAAACCGAATCGTAAATTCGCGCCCAGCTTTTCACAAACTAACCAAAAAACCCAAAACTATGGATCACGGCATGCCATGATAATCTCACAATCTCATTTACATTTACGACATACGAGAAAGACGCTCAAGGAATAAGTCTCTCAGACGCAGAAGAAATGAGCAGACTTGGTTAATCTATCAACAATAACCCAAATAGCATTGATGTCTTGAGAAACCGCAGGAAGACCCAGAACTAAATCCATAGTAATGTGTTCCCACTTCCATTCGGAATCTCAAGTCGCTGCAACGGACCCTTAGGTACTAGATGCTCCGCCTTTACACGCTGGCAAGTTAAACACATCGAGATAAACTTTGCAATCTCTCTCTTCATATTGTTCCACCAAAATGTATGTCAAGATCACGATACATTTTAGTACTTCCTGTGATGGATTGCAAATGGCGATTGTGTGCCTCCATCATAATCTTGTACTTCAAATCGTAGTCGTTAGGAACACAAAGTCTAGAGTGGACTCAAGTATTCCTTCTTCATCAATTCTCGCCCTAATAGCTCCTTCAGTATTTTTCTTCTTCATACGATCACCTTTAGTAGCCGGTGGCTCGAGCAATCTTAACTTTTCTATTAAAGTGGCTCTATGCCAGATACTTGACATCATCGCACTCGCTCCTCAAGATATAATCTTCTACTCATCGCGTCTACTACCACGCTCGCTTTCCCAGATGGTATGATCGTAACATGTGTTAAATGAGTCTCCTCTCGAGTTCTTCAAGCTCTTCCCACATTCCTCGCTTCCATTCGAATTTTGTATCTCTACGAGTCACCACAAGTTAATGGAATAGCGATTCGAGAATATCCTTCAACTAATCTCCGATAATAACCAACTAAGCCTAGAAAGCTACGCCTTTCGATAATCGATTTAGGTTGTTCTCAATCGTGACTCATATCCCAATCTTGGATAAGACGTCACAATGACACCTATCGCTTTACTATCGCATCTAATATGACGCCCCTACAGAGAGTTCGCTTAGGTGAATTCCACAAAGGAAGTCACAAGATAAAGGCTCGTGTACCAAATTTATAGTTGAATTTTTAACTCCTCAAGTTCAATAGAGCCATTCGATATGAGATTTTAGAAATGAGTTTTGTACCGGGTTCAAAGTCGATACAAAATTTAATATCGCTTTGGGAGTAAGCCAAGAAATTCTTCAGAAATACGCCAGAAAAATCAATAACAACAGAATATTATTCAAATCGACGTGTCTTTATTCAAATCCATAACACGGACTAAGAAAACTCGACATCCGTAATAAACGAATGACTTCATGGCTTGATATGAAAATGTTTGACTACAATGGTTTGATTGCTTGAATTCAATAACAAAGTTGCTTAGAATATGAAAACTAACAACCTTACTAAAGCAATCAATTTGGCATGATGAGTAGTTAACCTTAAAATCTCATCAAAAGCAAATATCTCTATAGAAATAAGGTTAATGTGTAATGTGATAGTGCCAACTTGAATCAAGCAAGATTTTTAAACAACGGATGTAATGAAAGTTTCTCCTAATGGAGTCTCCACAGATAGGTCAAAGTTTAATTTCTCCGTAGTCAAGTTCAAACGCTGAGCGCAAGTAAGAGAGATAAAAGAATGGGTAGAACCAATATCTAGTAAGGTATATACTTCGCAAGAATTTATAATTAACTAACCCTGCTAACTTCGTCGTTCCTCGCATTTTGACCCACCACAACAAACGCTTCTTCCCTAATCGTTGACTTTGACTTTTTCGGGACATTTTTTGAGTCACCGCCCTCACCGAACTAGGTTTTGCTATCGCATAATCTCGAGCGATATGTCCTTCCTTTCCACAATTATAGCATACCTTGAACTGCTAGGGCGCTTGACCGATATGTCCCTCTTTTCCGTGATTTGTAGAATATATGACCGGTGGTCGTTCTCCTCCCTTAAAACTAGTCACATCGCGCCGACGCCTTCACATGGTCGTTGTTGAATCTCCTCTTTTAAAATCTCCTCCCGACTCGCTTCTTCTATTTTCATGGCCACGATTACCACCAGAGTGGTTACCGCTTTGTCCGTATTCTTCTTTCTCCGCTGGTTATCAAGTATTCGATGATCGCTATCTTCTAGATGATCCTCGTTATGGTCCCTCGTTGAACGTATCATTTCTATCTCGCTTCTAACAACCGAGCCCTCGCTGACAACATCGAATAGAGAGAAAATTTATGAGAAATGAGATATCGACGATGTGGGGTTTCAAACCTCTCGTAAACATCCCGCCATACGCTCCTCATTCTCCACCAAATGAGGTGCAAACTCGATAACTCGCGAAACTTCGCCGCATCGGGACACCGCCATGTTATTCTCGCTTCTAGTCTAATAAACTCCACTTCCTTCATACGATTTAATACTTTCGTGGAAGTACTTGTCATTGAACTGCTTTTCAAACGCCTCCCACGACACGCCGAAAGTGCAAATGGATGGGTACGCTCACGATTCCCACCAAGAATCGCTTCGCCACTTTTAACATAAAGGTGGCGAATGGAACTTTCGTTCTCCGCATCCCAAGACATCGAATATCTTGTAATTTGTTTGACCCACGCCTCCGCCTTTAATCGGATCCCGCTTCCCTGCACTCGTGGTCCCAACTTCGAATCGCTTGGCACGTGACCACCCGTGAATTGCTATCATTTCTCCTCAGATATTTTGAACACGAAGTCTCCTCGTCCGATTTTTGCATGAATCGCAAAAAGCTTCTAAACATCCCCTCGCTCATCATCCGCCAGCAGGGTGTTGTTCACAGGAGGAACATTGCCACTGTTCAGACGCTCTCCTCGCTGGTAAAGTACAGCATCTCCACGGCCTCATTTACTCCATCGTTAATATTCTCACGACATTCTCAAACACCGCCATAAAACAAGGGTTAATTAAGGAAATCAATATATCACATAATATCCCTATATATCGACCAACTAACAAATAAGCTTAGTAGGACACACTAGCTAAGGATTTACTGCCTCCCTCCTAGTTCTATTCCCCGATCTCCGCCAGAGATCATATCCCTAAGCTCGATATTAACCGTGACGCCCCCAAAATAGGTATACACAACACCCATTCTCGAGTCGCCAAATACATGGTACGTAAACAACTACAACTTTATTATTACAACAAGAAACTCGTGAGTTTGAATACAAATATTATCTTCTAGATAATATCTATACTCAAATAAATCCTCATCACATTTATTGATACATCATTTTGCAAAAATGGTGAGGACTACTAAACAATCCTTTCTAAAACCTTCATTCCATACCCGACTCGCACTCGCTATATTCTCGCCTCCCGAGAAGAAAAATGGAACAACAAGGAAAAGGGTGAGCTCAACTAGCCCAAGAAGAATATTATGACTAAGATAATATACAACAAATTATCGTTAGTCTTCAACAGGAAAATCTGATAGAATACAATAGACAACAAGTTTCAGATCAATATTCGCAATGAAATAATAATTCATGTAAGAGTTACGTAGAGAATGAAATCTACTATAATCTATGAATTTAATACCATCATCAATATTTTATCCCCTCAGAACATCAATCAATATACATCCGAATCAATATTCATTTTGCACTATGTGCCAAAGATATTCATCATTGGTCATGTTCATTTAAACACTGCTCATCTTTGCACTATGTGCCAAAGATATTAATCAATCTGGCCATGTTCATCTCAACACTGCTCATCTTTGCACTACACAGCCAAAGATATTCTTCAGAAATCATTCATTTTTGCACTATGTGCCAAAGATATTCAATAATATCATCATTTAAGACCGAGGATGATGAAAATATTTTTTTTAAGAAACGAATCCAAAGGAAACAAAATGACAAGGATTAAGGATTAAGGATTCAGACTTGGTTTTATCCACGCCCAAAAATACCTCAAAAAAATAATCATAGTGGTGTAAAATTCAAGAATGATCAAAACATGGATACAATCAAAGCTAGTATCCGTAATAGATATTTTGGACAAAAAGAAGAAATTTTATTTTTTATGAATAGTGCCGATATATGAATAGTGTCAGATATACGCGTGAATAGTGTCGATACGTGAATAGTAACTCCGACACCAAAAGATAGAAATTCCACAAAAACATCTTCACATTAATAGTACTCGTGAATAAGAACTCGTGAATAAGAACTCGCTGAATAAGAACTCGTGAATAAGAACTCATGAATAAGAACCCATGAATAGTAACCCCGACATGAAAAAGTTCCAAATTTGATAAAACTTCAGATCAACATTTCAAAGATAATGATATTGAAGAAATAATATCATTACAAAAAATAATATCCCTTACCTCGAAAGATCAAGATTTCTAGCTAGAATACCGGTATAAGGTCAAGGAACTTGCAACCGCCTAGCAATACTCAAAGTATACTCAAAATACTCACAAGAATACGCCAAAATATCGAGAGAGAAATAGAGAGAAAACTTCAGTCATTGTGATTTTCAATTCTAACCCAAGACCCTATTTATAGAAAATGCTAGAACACCAAAGCGTAAAATTTAATATAATATTAATATAATTATACAAATTTTCCTTAGCCCACCTTTTGGTCAAAACACCAGCCACACATGTTAATGATGTGTCCAAAAAAAAAAATACAAAAACGTTTTTCTTAACAAAAATAATTTAAACTCCCAAAATCAATTATTTTGAGCTTCTAACTTCAATAATTCATAATAAATAGCCCTTTCATCAGAAAATTGAATCTCATGAGTTTTTATAGGAAATTCAATTCTCTACAACTTTGCAGAAGAAAGTTTTTCCAAATTCCAAACAAAAATCAACCAAATCCACAAACCAAGCGATTTTATTGTGCTATAATCAAATTTCTTGGCCAATAATCAGGTCCACCAACACACAAAACATGTGTTAAACATTTAATGCCACAAAAATACTCTTCCTCCTCATATACTCATATATCCCACATTCATTGTAAAAATATCACCGCTAATATATTATTAAAATAATATATTTAAATGAATTATTTTATCGTAAAAGATAAAATATTAATTTTCAACAATTGTCATTTTAAAAATTTTCTCCATCTATATCCACATAAAATCAATATTTTCCTCATCATATAAATCAATAATTAATTATTCACAAATAATATTATGTAATCACAATATTGACAAACGCATAGCTCCTCAGAAAGAGGGGCTTTCCAATAAGAATTTCTTCTTCATCGCGCCGCAATTAGATGATCAAACCTCTCCTTAGATGTAACTTTCTAGACATTGCCAATAATGTTATCTAATAATATTATTCAGATAATATGAATTATTGCTTCGATAATGAAAGATATATGTAATGACAATTATCAAACAACAAAGAATATAAAATATCAACACAACAATTATTAACTCAATAAAATATCGAATAAAGAATTATCGTAACCATTATCGAGTAAAGGCCTTCACGTAAGAATCAATAATTGGTGCAATACCGTGCTACCGCTCAACAACGCCAGATTAGTGTGTTTTAACCACCGGTATTCCAACAAATTAATCTCAAGAATAACTACGCCCGCTATTTAAAAACAACTTATATTTGTCGCTTTTTTCATCCAATCGCTTCAAGCATATGGGCCCACACATGGTCGCTACTCGCCGCATTTAATATTCCCGACAAGCATTTAATATTCCACCACCAAACTAATATTCCCCGACAACAATGAATATTTTATAACCACTTGCTTATTTTGAAATATTTATGATTTAACCCTTAACTATCCACATTAATCAAATCAACCCTTACTATTTCAAAATAAAGGAAATTCCTTTTATTTAAAAATTTTGGTCTTACACAACCACCACGACATTTGTACTTTTTTTATGAGAGTAGTTCAACAAGAACCACGGTAAAACTTCCGCCGTTATTTCAATAAAATATTTTTTGTCGTTTTCAATCCGACAATAATTACATTATATGGGTCCACCAATGATTGAGTAGTTATACGAATATTCCCTCGCTAAACCGAATATTCCCCACCAATCGAATATAATATAACCACTTGCATAGTTTGCAAAATTTATAAATACTACCCACAACTATAATATTATCTTAAATTCACACCATAATATTAAAAAATTATTTCAACAAAATTTAAATCTTTATTGATAAAATCTGGGTCTCTCACAAGAACTATTTACTCAAAGGTTCTTTTTATGATTAATGTTGAAATCTATATTATCCGGAAAGTCGTTTATCGCTAGGAGGCTTATCCCTATTGTAGAATAAATATTATTTATTTAAATAAATTAATTGTTTAATTTATTTATTTAAATAAGATTAGAATTGTTCTAATTGATTTATTCACAATAGGTTTAATATGGAGAACCTAAAGGGTCACACCATAAAAGGAAGAATAATTATTTAAGAAGTTAATGGCATAATCATAATAATATGTTAAGTATATTTAATTTAATCTATGGTGATAGAATAAATTAAATAGCTTAATATTTATTATTTAATATTTTAGAAATATTAAATATAAATTAATAAGAGGAGTCTTATTAATATTATTACAATTATTATTATTTTAATTTCTAAAAGAGTTTAGAAATTAATTTAATATAAGTACTCTCATTTCTTCCTAATAGGATTAGGAGGAAAATTAGTTAAAGGAGTTTAATTAATTATCCCTAATAAGATTAGGAGCCCATTTAATTAAAAGAGTTTAATTAAATAATACCTTATTTTTAATAGGTTACATGATATCTTTATAAGAGGAGTCTTATATCGGATATCAAAATACGTTATTCCAATGGTTGGAGAGTACGCCTTTTCTATCTTTTCTATATAGAAAAACGAGGTTTGAGCCAATACCCTTCTTCTTAAAAATTATTTTTCCTTGGTGGATCACCTCTAGAGGCCAAACACTTGGGTGGCTAACGTTGATCAAAGGAAGGAACCAAACCCGGTGGATTCAAGTTGAACGCGAAAAGGATTGGAGGTGAACTTGTACCTGAGGAAGCTCGGATCTTCAAGGGTATGATTCTTGTCCTTCATATTTTTGTTTAATTAATAATTATGCATAAAGAGTGATCCGGGTATATGGTTTGTAAATTTTATAAAACTCTGATTTTTACACGTTTCCGCATAATTTTGCAATTTTATTGCGTTCATGAATATTACAAACCTAACAGTGGCATCAGAGCCAAACCTTTATGCAAATTATTAATTGTTCAAAATTTGATATGTATATTGATATGTGTTTTGAACAATTTATTTGGGCATAATTTTGTTATATAAAATTTATATAAAAAAAAAAACAAAGAACGAAATCAGTTTATTTTTTTTTAAAAAGAACTTATACATACAATCGACTTTTTAGATTTGGAGCCTCGATGGATGTTCATGTAGGCGAATTGAATTGAAATGAATACGTTAGTCCTTTCATACAACTTCTCCGATATTGGAGAATATATATATATATATATATATATATATATATATATATATATATATTTATGGGACAAAGTTCCTGCATGTCACCACTTAAATCAGATCTAACTAATTAATTTTATTTCTTCTTTTTTTTTTTTAGCTTTGAGCCTTGCACGAAGCATGTTAATGTGTTTTTTAAAAAGCATATGTACAGGTTTCATATATATATATATATATATATATATATATATATATATATATTAGTTATTATATTATATATATATATAATAGTTATATATATATACTATATATATATTATTCTTAATTATTTTATAATTAAAATAAAATGTTTATTTTAATTTTAAAATAAAAAGTTTATTTTTATATTAAAATATAAAGTTTATTTTAATTTTAAAATTAGAATTTCATGCTAACTAATTAGAGTTGGAATTGGATTCCATGATAACTAATTGGAGTTGAAATTGGATTCTATGTTTCCTTAAATAAAGGAGTTTATTTAGATATGAAATAAGATTTCATATTATTCAAAATAAAGAAGTTTATTTGTGAATAGGAAAAAGAATCAGTCTTTCCTTAAATAAAGGAGTTTATTTAGATATGAAATTAGATTTCATATTATTCAAAATAAAAGAGTTTATTTGTGAGTAGGAAAGAGAATCCATATTTCCTTAAATAAAGGAGTTTATTTAGATATGAAATAAGATTTCATATTATTCAAAATAAAGGAGTTTATTTGTGAATAGGAAAGAGAATCGTGTTTCCTTTAATAAAGGAGTTTATTTATTTTTTTTACATGGAATTGGATTCCATAATTAATTAAAATAAAGGTGTTTATTTTGATTAAAGATTTTGATTAAAATAAAATAGTTTATTTTATTCAAAATTGGATAAATTAAAATAAAATAGTTTTATATTGATTTAAATTTGGATTAAAATAAAGGAGTTTATTTTGATTCAAAATTAGATTTTATACTAACTAAATTTGCCAATTAAATGATATCAATATATATATATTAAATGTATATTATTCATAAGATGAATGTTATATATTGATGCATATGATGACGTGTGTGATAATAAATGAGATTGATTAAGGACTATTGACCAATGCGATTGGATTTTATTTTAGTTGGATGCATGAATGTATGAGTTTTATTAAATGGGAATTACTGCAGACTCGCCTTCTCTAATTTTTTCTTAATGTAAATTCTATCTCCTCCTATGTACTTCCCTCGATCACGATCAAGGTTTCTATTTATTTTAAATAGTTTTGTAATAGGAATAGTTAGAATTAATTTTGAAAAATTGGAGATCAAGGGACAAGAATCGCATGAAGACCCGTTTGTAATGGAGCCCGGGTTTAAATGAAATAGTTATATTTAAATATTATTTCTTGCACCCCTAGGGTTTGACCTTTTGGTTCACTTGGTGGCTCTAGTGATCCAAACTAGAATAAAAGTTCATAATCAATCGGGTAGAATATAGTATTCTATATGTGCATGCTTATACTATATATATTATATATTATGCAAACATGCTTCGCATGTTAATTAATATGACGCGTATTTTTATATATATATATATATATATATATATATATATATGCATAAATGCGTTAAACAAGATGAGACAAATTAATAACAAACCCTCAATTTTTATATTAAGTCCTAAGCGCTCAAAGATATTTGGAATATCGAACGTCGCTTTCTAGCATGATAAAATTAATAGAGTATTAAATATTTAATATGAGTTTGTTGTGTCACCACAAGGCAAGTATTAAGTATTTAAGATGTTAATTTATCACATTTGATGCTTATAAAGAAAATTGAACAATATTGTTTTGTTGTGTCACCACAAGGATGATATTTTTTTTTTGAATATCTGGAGTGCTAGGGTCGGGACTTAACTTGGATAATTTTGATTCGGATGTGCCACCACTTGATCAAAATAATCTAAGAGGCAAAAGCAAAGGAGTTGCATAGTTGATGTAATTGACAAAAGTTGTCTACCTATTTATTTATATATAGTTTGTTGTGTCAACACAAGGCTATATACATTTGAAATGGGATCCTTATTCTCACTAGCAAATCTTTAATTAGATTTTGTCGAACTATATAAGTGAGGGTAATATAGTTTGAAGAAAATAGTGGGAGATACCAATTTAAAACAAGATCTAATTTATTTTGGTAATTAATAAAAGAATGTATGTTAAAATGTTGTTAATTACAAATTCATTTACGAGAATTTTACAATGTCTAAAATTACTATCATCTGCGAAGCATATTAGATGCTAAATTAACCGCAACAGTATTAAAGCGGATTGGTTAAGGAATTTGAGAATAGTTCTCATAGTCGAAAAGCTATCTTATGTCCTTAATCACGCCTATCCCTCGCAATGGTTGCGCATAATGCCTCCGAGGAAGAGATTGCTACTTTTAGAAAGTGGCAAGATGATACACATTGGCTCAATGCATCATGCTCAGATCCACGAGTAACGAGCTTGAGCCACAAGATGAAACTATGGATGCTCCTACTATATTCCCCGCACATCAAGTAGTTGATGGTGAGGAAAGTAGGACCGATAGATATCATATATCTAAGGAGCTCTTCCGATCTAGAATGGCCAATGGCACTATAGTATGCATAAAAAGTTCTTAACATAATCAATTTGATTGATCAATTAGGACAACTGGTTTTGTCATGGATGGAGAGTTGAGCCAAGATTTAATCTTGCACTCACTCCGGGACTCCTTTCATTAATTGTTGTGAATTTTCATATGAACAAGCTAGATATCACTCACCGATTTGCTTAACATATTGAAAAATGTTGAGAGTCACTTTCCAACCAAGAAAGATCAAGTCTTACTGGTAGGGGCCAAAGGATCTTCTGAAAAGAAGAACGATTCAAAGAAGATAAATAGAAAGGCATAAACAAAGGATAATAAGAACAAAACTGATAGGGATAGCAAAGGAGCTTGCTTCCACTGCAATAAGCCTGGACACTGGAAAGAAACTGCAAGAAGCATCTTGCAGAGGCTAACCAAAGAAGCTTAGTGAAGTTTCGGTTAAATACAGTTTTTTGTTCATGATTGAAATAAATTTTTCTTTAAGTCAAGGTTCTACTTGGGTATTGGATACCGACTTTGGTTATTATAAATATAGATTTATGAAGGGACCAAGCAGAAGTAAAAAGTTAAACAAAGATAAGTAATCCTATGTGTAGAAAATGAAGCAAAGGTTGCTGCATTAGCTATAGAAACTTATAGTTTAGCAATGCCTACGGGCAAATCTATTAAGTCAATAAGTTGTTATTATATTCCAGTTCTTGTTAAAAATATTATTTCCATTTTATTGTTGGACAATGAAATCTTTGGTATTATAATTAAGAACAATTGTTGTTCTATTTATAATAATAATGTTTTGTATAGAATCTGGAATATTACTTAATGGATTTTCAGATACTTGATTTACGTGAAAATATATTTTCAAATTGAACAAACTAGTATAAGAAAATGAGATGATCATTCAAAGAGTTGAATGTGTGTATTTTTACGAAATACAAGTATGAATTATTTGAAAGGTTCAAAGAATTGAAGTGAAATAAATTGATAAAGTATTAGAATTCTTTGATCGGATCAAGGAATAAATACTTGTGCAATAAGTTTCTAGATCATCTCAAATGGTTTTCTCATAATGGACACATCCTGATACGCAATAATTAATTGATGTATCTGAATGGAAAATTCGTACCTTGTTGGACATGGTGCGATCCATAATGATTTTACCGACATTCCAGTATCCTTCTAGGATCATGTCCTAGAAATGGCAGACATATCTACTTAAAAGGTAATCTCTAAATCCTACCCCAAGACTCCATAAAAGTTATGGATGTGGAGGATTCCTAATCTTAAGTATGTTAAGATAAGGGTTGTCCAACTTATGTGAAACGGTTTCAAAGGATAAGCTTGGGACAAGATTTGACAAATATGATTTGTGGGACATCCTAAAGTAAGTTTAGGGTAAATGTTCTATAATCCTACTTAGCAAAAGGTGTTTATTATTTGAAACACGCTTCCTTCTAAGATTAAGGTGTTTATCATTGAAGGAAATTTGGTGGAGGATAATAGATCTTGAAGAGTTCAAGAACCACAAAACACTATAAGTCAAATAAGAGGAACTCTGTAGATAGACCTATTGTACCACAACCAATCATAAAACCGAATAGTACCAAGATACCAGGAGGTATGGATTCATCATAGATGATGATGATGAGGTACACATCATAGAAGATGATGATCCAGTTACATAGGATGAGGTAAGTGTTGTAGACACTCAGAGAAATGGATTGAAGCAAGTTTCTCAAATATGGAACATTCGTTTTGATGGGCAATCAAAGGAGTTTGATTTTATCAAAAAATAAGAATGAACCTAGTGTGTACAAAAGGGTTAGTGGGAGCATCGTGACATTCCTAGTACTATATGTTGATATACTACGGATAAGGAATGACATACCAATGCTACAATCAGTAAAGATAAAGTTGTCTAAACATTCCTCCATGAATGATTTGGAAGAGTATCTTAATTGGGGATATAAATCTATATAGATAGATTTAAGAGGATGCTCGACTTAACCCAAGGAACGTATATTCATTTGATGCTAAAGTTGTTTAGCATGGCAAACTCTATGGGATGTCTCATGTTGATGAGCCCTTGGAGTGTATCTCTCTTAATAGTCCCCACAGACTCCTGAAAAGAGAGGTCGCATGAGTGACAATCATGTATGCAATGAAATATACGAGACCAGATGTTGATCAGTCATATTATGGAGAAGTTCACTATGAGTCAGTGAAAAACATCTTAAAGTGCTTAACCGGAACTAAGGATGTGATCATATTCATGGTGGGTCTTAATTAAAACTAGAGGGCTTAACAGACTCAAGTTTTTCAGATTCATGCTCGGATCTTCAAGGGTATGATTCTTGTCCTTCATATTTTCGTTTAATTAATAATTATGCATAAAGGGTGATCCGGGTATATGGTTTGTAAATTTTTTAAAACTCTGATTTTTACACGTTTCCGCATAATTTTGCAATTTGATTGCGTTCATGAATATTACAAACCTAACACTCGCCTCCTGAGAAGAAAAATGGAACAAAAAGAAAAAGGGTGAGCTCAACTAGCCCAGTAAAGAATATTATGACTAAGATAATATACAACAAATTATCGTTAGTCTCCAACAGGGAAAAATCTAATAGAATACAATAGACAACCAGTTTTAAATCAACAACTGCAGCAGAAACAACAATTCATTAGAAGAGTTAAGTAGAGAATGCAAACTACTATCTTCTATATATGAATTTAAAAGTTCATCGTCGATATTTTATCCTTGTAACATCAATCAATATATATCCGAATCAAATATTTATCTTTGCACTACTGTGCCAAAGATATTCATCATTAGTCATGTTCATCTAAACACTGCTCATCTTTGCACTACGGGCCAAAGATATTAATCAGTCGGTCATGTTCATCTCAACACCTGTTCATCTTTGCACTACGGTCCAAAGATATTCATCAAGAAATCATTCATCTTTGCACTACAGGCCAAAGATATTCAGTAATATCATCATTTAGGACCGAGGATGATGAAAAATATTTTAAAGAAAACGAATCCAGTGAAACAAAAGAACAAATATTAAGGATTCGTATTTTAAACAATCCAAGTTCAAAAATACTTCATAAGTAATCAGAGTAGAGTAAAATTCAAGAATGATCAAAACATGGATACAATCAAAGCTAGTATCCATAATAGATATTTTGGACAAAAGAAGAAATTTCATTTTTTTGGTGAATAGTGTCGTGATTCGTGAATAGTGTCAGATATCGTGAATAAGTGTCGTATACGTGAATAGTAACTCCGACACCAAAAGATAGAAATTTCCCAAAAAACATCACCACGCTTCGTGAATAGTACTCGTGAATAGTAACTTATGAATAGTAACCCGTGAATAGTAACCCCGACATGAAAAAGTTCCAAATTTGATAAAAATTTCCAACCAATATTTCGACATAATGATATTGAAGAAATAATATCATTTTCGAATCAAATAACATCCCTTACCTCGAAAGACAGTACTTCTAGTTGAAACAACGGATATAGGGTATGACTTGAACTTGCACCGTATAGCAATACTCAAAGTATACTCAAAATACTCACAAGAATACGCTAGATAATATAGAGAGAGAAAACTTCAGTTTCTGGTGTGATTTTCAATTCTAACCTAAGCACCCTATTTATAGGAAATTTCTTAGAACACCAAAGCAGAAAATTGAATATAATATTAATATAATTATACAAATTTTCCTTAGCCCACCTTTTGGTCAAAAACACCAGCCACACATGTTAATGATGTCTAAAAAAATACAAAAAACGTTTTTCTAACAAAAATAATTTAAACTCCAAAAATTAATTCACACCCGATATATCGAAACTTCAATAATTCACAATAAATAGCTCTTTTATCAGAAAATTCTAATCTCGCTAATTTTTATAGGAAATTCAATTCTCTACAACTTTACAGAAGAAAGATTTTCCAAATTCCAAATGAAATTGATGAAATCCACAAACAGACGATTTTATAAAGTTATAATCAAATTTCTATCAATAATTGTGTCCACCAACACACAAAATATGTGTTAAACATTTAATGCCACAAAAATACTCTTCCTCCTCATATACTCATATATCCCACATTCATTATAAAATATCACCGTTAATATATTATTAAAATAATATATTTAAATGAATTATTTTATCGTAAAAAGATAAAATATTAATTTTCAACAATTGTCACATTAAAATTTTCTCCATCTATATCCACATAAAATCAATATTTTCCTCATCATATAAATCAATAATTAATTATTCACAAATAATATTACAGAATCACAAGATTGTGACAGTGCCGTTCCTCAGAAAGAGGGGCTTTCCAATAAGGATCTCTCCCTATTGGGCGCGCAATTAGGTGACCAAACCTCTCATTAGACAGAACTTTTTAGACATTGCCAATAATGTTTTCTAATAATATTATTCAGATAATATGAATTATTGCTCCGATAATGGAAAATACTGTGTAATGACAATTTATTGAAACAACAGTAATATAAAATATCAATGCAACAATTATTGAATCAATAAAATAAAACACTGAACAGTAATTACTGTAACAATTATTGAGTAGTTCCTTCTTACGTAAGAATCAATAATTGGTGCAATACCATGTGCTACTGTTCAACAACGCGTATTAGTGTGTTTTAACCACCAGATATTCCAACAGTATTAACGGTAACAACTACGCCGTTATTTATAAACAACTTATATTTGTCGTTTTCTTCATCCAATCGCTTTCCGTTATGGGGCCCACAAAAGACTGCGCCGTCGTACGAATATTCCCCGACAGTACGAATATTCCACGACCAAACGAATATTCCCCGACGATAATGAATATTTTATAACCACTTGCTTATTTGAAATATTTGCGTATTTTACCCATAACTATCCACATTAATCAAATCAACCCTTACTATTTCAAAATAATAAATAGAGGAAAATAAATTTCATTTATTAATAATTTGGGGTCTTACATTAGTGGGCTAGTTGAGCTCACCCTTTGCTTTCATTGTTCTCTTCAGGAAATGAAAATATAGCCGAGGCTAGTCGGGGAACGGAGTGACGGTACAGGTATTTGCATTAGTAGTCCTCAATATTCTGTGAAATAGTGTGATAATAAATGTATTGAGGACTCCATTTGAGTTTGAATACTATCTAGAAGACACTATTCGTATTAAGACTCTCAGTTTATGTTTTGTCGTATTTCACACGACAGTTGTATTATTAAGTTGTATTTGAATTTTGTACCATGTATTTGGTGACTCAAGATTGGTGATGTATACCAATTTTGGGGGCGTCACATAGACTCATACCAATAATTCAATTTCAATCGAAACATGTATGGCTAAACCCTGTTGGCAATTAATCATCTTTAAAATTCTAAAAATAATTTTATGACGTCATGATATCGTACTGTGTTTACAGCCCATTTAAGGATTCCAACATTTTGTGACTTTGTCATACTACATCATACCATAGTGGGCTGACGATCCTTAGATCACATCCAACACTAAGTAATTCTACATTGATAACTCCATCGTTTTTATCATCTTTGCACCAGGTTACATGATGCATTAATGATAAAAAATACATTTTGATATTTTCAAATCATTTTCGTCTAGCCGAAAAAATTAGCATAGACTATTCTTTATACAGTTCAAAAATCTTTGAAAATCAGTTTTAGTGATATTATATCTCAACATGTAACGATGTGTCAGTGTCCCGAAGTCCACACATACACATTTGTCACCATGCTTTGAGAATAAAATTCATTTTTAAAAGGCACATAGTGCGAATTTTGTTTGATGTCAAAAATTTTGAAGTCTAGCATAGCTAGAATATTTGAAATACCTGTGCTTCCACTGTGACGGCCTCGAATCCGGGTCCCGAATCACCGGGGATCCGGTACAATCATTCTAACACTATTACCATTTGCGGAAGATATAAACATAAATTGTTTATACAATAAACTTACACACTTTTCCCCAAGGTCGAGTAACCTTCACTTAATACACAATTCATAACTTAGTTGACTTACAATTACATTAAGATACAATAATGTTACAAATCTAATTACACACATATACTAAAGTTGGAACTGTTTTTGACCTTTCCTTGTATCCGACGTATTCGTCTTAATCTGCAATGTTTATCATGATATAGCAAGGGTGAGCATAAGTTTTCCCATCAAGTTTAAGTTCTATAATTTAACGATATATCATGATTGAAAGAATTTGAATAATAAGCTGGCTATAATTCAACAATATAATTGTGAACTAGCAGGATCAAACTTTTGACTGATCAAGTATTAAACATGAACAAATTTATCTGGACCGAATGGTAATGAAGGTGATCTACCTTTCATACATGACTTATACATGCAATATGTACAGAGTACAATTCTACAATGGCAATCCGCAATGATTATCCGTAAGCATATCTGAATAAAACAACTCTAAGTAGAGTTAAGTAAAACTTGCATGTTTCATTGATTATTGTTATGCATTTTAATAAGCTTTGTCTGAAGACCTAGTATATAAATAATACCAATATACAAATTAGAATAATATCATCCCAGTATTTAAAATAACCTAAACACATTATCACATAATCCTATCCGTTTATAACACAAATAAGACTGAAACTCAAGTCAAACTTTTACAGTCTGAGTCGAGTTTGGCAAAATTCTAACATCCCGATGGTCTAGTCGGACAAAATTTCGAGTTTAAGTTCAATTAAACTCTATCTAAGCACTTAACCATTATCTAAGATAATTTATTAATAGTCAAAACATTTTTCATAAGTTCGTAATAATTTTTAAATAATTATTACTATGTATCATAAATTTTCAATCATTAATAACGTATTTAAATGAATTAAATACCACAATATTCTATTATCATTAATATCTATTTATTATCAAATATTAATGAAATAACATCATAATATTATAATATATTTATAATATCGCAAAGTATTTTTAATACTTTAAAATCACCTTTATATAATTTTTAAACCATTAAATTCATTATCCGTTAATTGCATTTAATATTAAAATATCACCATTTTCATTACAAAATATCAAATGTTATATTTTATAACTTCAAATAATTTTATAACACTTAAATCATTTTTATATGATTTTTAAACCATTAATTCTATTTTTCCATAATTTATTTAATATATTTATTATATAAACTAATTATAATTAATATTGATTAATTAATGAAATTCATCCTAAAATATTAAAAGTCACTAAAAATAACTTAAAATATTTTATTATACCATAATATTATTTTTCAAGATGTTTTATGTATTAAAATCATTTTTAAATAATTTATTTAATATTATAATTAAATAAAATAAATACCATTTATATTCCAAAAATATTAAATATTTATGAAATATACTCAAAATAATTAAAAACTAATTTGCAGACTTTAAATTTTTTTTTAGGAATTTATTTTGTATTTTTAATAATTAAAAATTATTTATTTCAATTTATTTATTAAAGTAATTAGTTTTCAGAATTTAATAATTAATAAAGGGCCCTATAGTGACAGAACCGTCACTATAGGTGTTCTTGAGTATTCTTCAGCCTTCAAAGTCTGTTTGCAGGGTGCTACCTTTGATCGGTTCCAATTTATGATTTTGATGTTAGCAGGGTGGTCTATTATGTTAATGTTGTAGTACTGATGTAGTACTACAACCCTGATCAAGTTCCATAGCCAAATCATAATACAACATCAAGATCCAATCTACAGAAAACCTTGTCAGACATGTTCTTGAGTTTCTGGGTTGCCTAGAAATTCAAGCAATGTTAAGGGTCCTTCTATGCAGCCTTGAATCTTTGATTTCCATGACATGTTTATGTGATCTTAAGGTTCAATATTGTAGGTCTCATGTCAAGGTATACTACTATATCACTAACTCAACCTAACAACATCAGATGATCACGATCTGGCATGGTCAAAGTAGGGGTCAGGGGCTGTTCTTGAGAAATCTGGGTTTCCCGGATTTCGTCAAAATTTGGTGGTCAATGCGGGTTTGACCGCAAATAATTTTGCGTCTGAGCAAGATCTGAGTGATCTAAAGGTTTGAGTATGTAGCTTACAGGTCAGACTACAATCTTCAACCAACAACATGACTAAAACATTTAACAGAAGCAAGATCAAAGCCTTCAAAAATGGCTGTTAGTGATTTCTGGGTATCTAGGTTACCCAGAAACCAGATTTCGTGGCCGGTCAACGCAGTTTGACTGCTTATTTCCGGAGGTCTAGACATGGTATGTCCATGATTCCAGTTCCAGATTAAAGCCTTCATGGCATAGAACAGATTCAAAATAAAAAATACACAAAACATAACACATAAAGATTTAAGGCCTCTGACATTCGACTGTCAGGCCACTTTCCACTATTTTTCCAGATTTCCAAAAAATGCTATTTCGAGATGTTATGGATCTGGGATTTAAATGCCCAGATCACTAAATGACATCTTAATACATTACTTTAACTAAACAACAACAACATTTAACATCAAATAATCAGATTTCTAAGATTAGTGTTTTATACCTTTAAAACTTTGATCTTTGATTTCTGATCATTGAATCTGATTATGGAAAGCTATACACTGACCATAGCTCAATATTTCACTCTCTCTCACTCTAGATTTCGGATTTAGAGAGAGAAGGTCTTGGCAGAAAAATGAGAAGTAAAGTAGCCCTTTCTCTCTCTTTAATCTATATAATTGTTGTATGTAATGAGTTGACTAAGATGTTGTGGCTGATATGTATGTAGATTTCAGTCTATAAGTAAGTCAAGGGTGGTTCACCAACTCCCACACTTGACAAAAATCCAAAAATGCACTAAAGGGTAAAATAGTCATTTTGATTTTTAATTTAATGGCAACATGGTCTTTTGTCCCAACCCTTAGGGTTTAAGGTTTGAGCTCTTAGGGTTAGGGTTTGAACCCATTGGATTTAGGGTTTGAACCCTTAGGTTTTTAAAAAAATAATTCTAGAATTTCCAAATTAGGTTTTCAAAATCAAAAATTAATATTTCTAAATTATAATTAGACTTTTCTAATTATATTAAAATTTCTTAATCATAACTGAAATCTTGCTAATTAGGATTAGTATTTCCTACTTAAAATTGCTAATTTAGCAATTGGGGTTAAAATCATGCATTAAGGTTTACAACCCAACCCAAAAATTAGGGTTTCTAATAGAAAAATAATTTTCTAATTTAGAAATTAGATTTCCTAATTATATTAGGGTTTTCTAATTACTTATAACTTGAAAATTAGGATTAAGGTTTCCTAATTAACATTATAATTATTAAATTAACAATTATGTTTTCCCTAATTATAAATTAGGGTTTCTAATCCAGAAATTAGGGTTTTCTAAATCAATTAGGGTTATCCCTAATTATGTTATCATTAACAACGTTTAAACCTTATTCTAACATTCGCATTCCCAAACTAGGGTTTTAAATTTCCGAATTAGGGTTTCGGATTCCTGGAACTGAAATTAGGGTTTTCAGAACTGGTTTCTAGGGTTTCTTGTTAATTGCAAGAATTTTCTAACTGAACATTGACGTTCTTAATATAATATTAGAGTTTATCTGGTCAACCCTTGACCCTTAACCACATACTGTTCAGATATATAAAAATAAACACAGAACGTATACTTTTATACCCTTAATCCTGAATAATTCACCAAAATCCTTCACAGAATTTTGAAATCCTCAAAATTCCTTCTCAAAAATATCAAACGCATACACTTATTTTCTGTATAGGTTCTAATATTGAACCTTAAATCAATTAATTAAAATTTAAAAAAAATTCTAAATTCTCGGGTTGTCACATTCACCCCTTCTTCTAAAAATTTGGTCCCCAAAATTTACCTTACACCATACACCATTCATACTCAGCATCACATGCTACCTAATACACCTCTCACAAGAGTAAAAATTTTGAAATTGTGCTGAGGGTTATACAGACTATTGTTTGTCGTTTTCGCAAAGGTTTTATGGAAATTCTTCCGCAAACCGTCATAACTTACGGACATAGTGGGTAATTAGCCCGGTATGCCCTGTACTTATAAAGTACTACTGGTTTGATCTATTTATTCGCCTTGGGCGCATAAACTTTTACCTCAGTCTTATTGGATTCCGCACCAAAACAATTTGGTTCGGGAAAGTTTTCAAAGAACTCTTACAGTTTTCATAAGCATTGGTCTAGCTTAATCGAGTAGCATATACTCACATCAATAATTCAATTCAATCGAATTATTTAGGTGTAGCCAAACGCCGTTGGCAAATTAAAAATTTTGAAAATATTTTTGAGAATGACATCATGATGCCGTACTGTATTAACAGTACGTTTGAGGATGCCGTCATTATATGACTTTGTCATAACACATCATACAATAGTGGAACAATGATTTTTAGATCGGATTCACACTAAGTATTCCTGTGTTTATAACTTTATCAACTTTTTATCATCTCTGCACCAGTTTACATGATACATGAGTGATAAAAAAAATATATTTTGATATTTCAAATCATTTGCGTCTAGCCGAAATAAGTAGTATAGACTATACTTCAAACCGTTCCAAAAATGATTACGAGTCTATATTTTTTTTTTCCAAAAGCACATAGTGCGTATTTAGCTTTATGTCAAAATTTCGAAGTCTAGCATAGCTAGGAGTTTTGGAAAACTTATGTCTCCACTAATAATCAGTTGCTAAGTAATTCATGTATTCCTATTATCCTCCATACTCCCTTTACACACAACTATACCAAGTTCGTCAAACCACACTTATGAGTTCATGAATTTTCCACAATCATATGAGTTTAAGAACTTGTTCTAGTCAGACCATTGGCGTCCATTCACTGAGGGGTTCATAAACATTTCATATAACTATGAATTAAGAACGTCACATAAGTATGAGTTTTAAGAACTCGTACTTAACCTTATATTCTCTACTTATAATCTATCTATATGTTATATGTGACGCCCCCAAAATAGGTATACATCACCTATTCTGAGTCGCCAAATACATGGTACATAATACAAATACAACCTTAAATATACAACATGAGCTGTGAGTTTTAATACAAATATTGTCTTCTAGACAGTATTCAAACTCAAAATAAGTCCTTAATACATTTATTATCACACTATTTCATAGAATATTGAGGACTACTAATGCTATCATCTGGACCGTCACTCCGTTCCCCGACTAGTCCTTGCTACGTTCTCATTTCCTGAAGAGAATAATGAAAGCAAAAGGGTGAGCTCAACTAGCCCAGTAAGAAATATTATGACTAAGATAATGCAGAATAAATTATCACTAGCCTTCAACAGTGTTATACTGATAAAATATAACAAACATCAAGTTTAACTGCAGCGGAACAAGAAATCCATTAGAAGAGTCAAGTAGAGAATAAAATCTACTATCTTCTATGATTTAAAAGGTTTTTCATCACTTTTATCGCTGAGACTCAGCTTAATAAATAATCCACATCATCCCTGCATTACGGCCAAGGATATTCATTAGTATCACGACCACAAATTATCCATGCACTACGGGGCAAGGATATTCATGTATTCATCAATGGTCATGATCATGCCAACAACTGTCCATCTATGCACTACGGCCAATGAGGATTTTTACCACATCATTTGTAACATTACGATCATGATTATACAGAATAATCCCTTATTATAATCATACCAAGTCCATCTATGCACTACATGCCACATATGACTTTCAACATATTATAAACATGAGGATGATGACAATTTAATAAAAACAAGTTCAAGAATAAATTTTAAAGATTTATAAGTTAATTTATCCTGAACTCAATAACGTCTAAATTGTCAATATGATACTGCTTTGTGGAGTAAAATCCAAGAATGATCAGAAGAATATTTCCATGAAAAGATACTGGATGAAGCGCAAATATCAATGATATTCCACTAATTTCATGGAGTATAGAAGCCAAAACTTTAACCAACTGAGTATAATAGAATATATGAAACCGCATAAATGGATTTTTGCCACCATGCGGTAATCCACGATGCAGATTATTCCAATGTAATAATAAAGAATGGAATAATGTAAGAATTTACTCAGCGCATGCGTAATCCGCATGCAAAAGTTATTCCAATGTAATAATAACGAATGGAACTAGGTTACGCGTAACCCGCATGCATGTGATATTCCAGCAGTAATAATAAAGAATGGAACTGTGTCACGCGTAATCCGCATGCATGTGATATTCCAATGTAATAACAAAGAATGGAACCAGTCACGCAGAATCCGCATGATAGGATGTTCCAATGTAATAATAAAGAATGTCATGCGTAATCCGCATGCATGTGATATTCCAATGTAATAATAAAGAATGGAATAACAAATGTAATTCACCAGAATGTGATAGAACGATAGGTAAAAGTTATTCCAATGTAATAATAAAGAATGGAATAATAGAAGAATTTCACCATGTATGCAAGATTTGATAGACAAAAGTTATTCCAACAAAATAATAAAGAATAGAATAACAACCCTTACGAGTATTGAAAGAAAATAACTCTCTTCATGAATACGAAAGAATAATACCCCTTACCTTAAAAAGAAGAGTATTCCAACTGGTAGGGCGAGGATATTCTTGAAGAAAACTTATCGCTTTCTACGCTCAAAGCTTCTTAAAACTCTAAAGAAATACGTTCAAGATTATAGAAGAAGAATTCTCCAATTTCGTGTGATTTTTAATTCTAACTAAGCATCCTATTTATAGAAGAATGGAAAGGATACTATGCTGCACTATGCAATAAAATATAATATATTCTATTTATAATCAAATGAAATAAAACTTTATAAAAAGTATTATGTTTTATATAAAAGTTTTACTATGCAAATACTACGCAGCACTTATATATAAACACTATGCATAATAAAATATAATATATTGTATTTAAAATCTAAAAAATCAATTAACTTTATAAAAGTATTCTAATTTATATAAAAAGATTTTACTATGCAAACACTATGCAAACACTATGCATAATAAAATATAATATATTCTATTTAAAATATAATAAAACAAATAACTTTATAAAAGTATTCTGTTTTGTATAAAAAGTTTTCTATTTTATTACATTTATAATAATAATAAAACAAACTTTATCATCATTATTAATTATAATTCACAATATTAATCGACCAGGTCGTTCCCAGGAAAGATGGGGCTTTTCAATAAGGATTTCTCCCTATTGGCGCGCAATTAGGTGACCAAACCTCTCCTTGATAGAACTTCTAGACATCGTTAATATTGCAAATAATAATATTAATAACTTTATCATCTCAATTATTGAATTAATAATATATAAAATATTGACAATAATTGAATTAAATAACGTGAGATACTATGCAACAATTACTGTAGCAATAATTGAACAAAACTGAGTGACTTCTCACGTAAGCATCAATAATCAATACCGTGTGCTACTATGCAACCACGTGTATTACTGTACTTTTAACACCGGGTGTTTCAACAGTTAACGGTAAAACTTCCGCCGTTATTTTTAAAAGGTATTTTTGTCATTTTCTCAATCCGACAATAATTCCGTTGTGGGGTCCACC
Source organism: Panax quinquefolius (assembly GCA_020205615.1). Lineage (NCBI taxonomy): Eukaryota > Viridiplantae > Streptophyta > Magnoliopsida > Apiales > Araliaceae > Panax > Panax quinquefolius. The sequence continues at coordinate 99,109,777 of CM035169.1, forward strand.
AATGATTGTGGCATTGTACGAATATCCCCTTCTTATGAAATTTCTCCCTCGAAATTAGGGTACTTACCTGGTATGTCGAAGAGGTAAGGATACCTTGATTTCATTTTAGATTCTAACTCCCAGGTCATTTCTTCAACATCGTGGTTCCTCCACAAAACTTTGACTTGAGGTATAACCTTGGAGCGTAGAACATGTTCCTTCTTATCCAAGATTTTAACAGGAACCTCTTCATATGTTAAATCTTCTACTATTTTGTCCGGTTCTAACTCAATAATGTGGTGCGGGTCTTTCACATATTTACGTAACATAGATATGTAAAAAACGTTATGAACACGAGACATACTTGGCGGTAAAGCGAGTCTATAGGCCACAGTTCCTACTCGATTGAGGAATAAAAATGGGCCAATGAATCGAGGATTGAGCTTTCCTCTCTTTTCGAATCTCGTAACTCCTTTCCATGGAGCAACACGTAACAACACATGATCTCCAATATCAAATTCTACGTCCTTTCGATGAAGATCAACACAACTCTTTTGTCGATCTTGTGAGATTTTTATACGTTGTCGGATCGTTTGAATCTTTTTGGTAGTCATACGTACTAACTCTGGTCCCAACAACGTTGCTTCACCCACCTCATCCCAACATACTGGATTATGACACTTTCTTCCATACAACGCCTCAAATGGAGCTATGCCAATACTTGTTTGATAACTGTTATTGTAGGAAAACTCCACTAATGGTAAGAACTTATCCCAACTTCCCTTGAAGTCAAGGACACAGAGTCTTAATAAATCTTCAAGAGTTTGAATAGTCCTCTCCATCGCCTCGTCTGGCCCCGAGGATGATATGCTTAGAAGCTAAATCGTAAATCTGTGCCCATAGCTTTCTACAAACTAACCCAAAATTGTGAAGTGAATCGTGGGTCTCGATTAGAAACTATGGATACTGGCATACCATGTAGACTTGGTCAATCTATCAACAATGACCCAAATCACATCTATGCCTTGAGAAACCATAGGAAGACCGGTAACGAAATCCATGGTAATGTGCTCCCACTTCTATTCTGGAATTTCAAGTGGTTGCAATGGACCTTTTGGTACTTGATGCTCCACCTTAACTCGTTGACAAGTTAGACACCTTGAGATAAACAGCTATTATCTCTCTTTATATTGCTCCACCAAATGTATGTGGCGAAGATCACGATACATTTCGCAGACTCTGTGATAGATTGCAAACGGTGTGTTGTGCGCCTCTATCATGATTTTATACTTTAAACCAGGGTCGTTAGGAACACAAAGTCTGGAGTTGACTCGAAGTATTCCTTCTTCATTGATTCTTGCTTTTGGCATAGTACCTTCTTGCACTTTTTTTCTCATACGCATCTGTTCCAGGTCTGTAGCTTGAGCAGCTTTATTTTTATCGATTAAAGTAGGTTCTACTCTTATATTCACCATCATCACATGGGTCCTCGGAGTCTTTAACTCTATCTCCATCCTTTGCAAGTCAAACAAAATGGGCCTTTGCGTTGACAATATCAAGACTCGCATTCAAAGATATGAGCTTACTACTCAATGCGTCAGCTACCACGTTCGCTTTTCTAGGATGGTATTGGATGTTATGATCATAATCTTTCAACAGTTCAAGCCAACGTCGTTGCCGCATGTTGAGTTTCTTTTGGGTGAAGAAATATTTGAGGCTTTTATGATCCATAAAGATCTCCACTTCTCCCCATACAAGTAATGCCTCAAAATTTTAAGTGCGAAGACAACAGCTGCCAACACTAGATCATGAGTAGGATAATTCCTCTCATATTCTTTGAGTTGCCGAGAGGCATAGGCTATGACTTTCCCATGTTGTATGAGAACACATCCTAACCCTTTGCCCATGCATCACTATAGATTACAAATCCCTCCGAGCCAGATGGTATTGTCAGAACAGGTGCTGAAATGAGTCTCCTCTTGAGTTCTTGAAAACTCTTCACACATTCCACGCTCCAACCGAATTTTATATCCTTCCAAGTCAGCTGAATTAATGGAGTAGCGATTCGAGAAAACCCTTCCACGAATCTCCGATAATAACTAGCTAATCCAAGAAAGCTCCGTACTTCGGCCATTGATTAAAGTTGCTCCCAGCTTTGAATATCTTCAATCTTTGCCAGGTCAACATATATTCCATGACTTGATACTACGTGCTCAAGGAATGCTACTTCCTCAAGCCAGAACTCACATTTCTTTAACTTGGCATAAAGCTTGTTTTCACGAAGCTTTTGGAGTATCAGCCTCAAGTGTTGCTCATGATCTCCACGACTTTTGGAATAAATGAGGATGTCATCAATAAAGAAAATCACAAAGTGATCCAAATATTCCTTGAATACTCAGTTCATCATATCCATGAAGGCAGCAGGTGCATTAGTCAATCCAAAAGACATGACTAAGAATTCTTAATGCCCGTACTGAGTTCTGAAGGCAGTCTATGGAATATCCTAAGTTTTAACCTTCAGCTGATGATATCCAGAACGAAGATCGATCTTTGAAAAGAATTGTGCTCCTTATAACTGGTCAAACAAGTCAACAATGCGAGGTAACAGATACCTATTCTTAATGGTGACATGGTTCAATTCCCGGTAGTCAATACAAAGTCGCATACTCCCATCTTTTTTCTTCACGAATAGAACAGGAGCACCCCAAGGAGACGAACTAGGACGAATGAAACCAATGTCTAACAATTCCTACAATTGGGTCTTTAACTGTAACATTCCAGAATTTTAAAGTGTAATATTAAATATTTATTGATTTATATAAGTATTTAATGGATATATTTATTATTGAATAAATAATTGTTCAATTTGAGTTGATGTGGTTTAGTTAATTATTTGTTGAATAAATATTTAAATTTTAAATATTAAAAATTTATTTACAATATTAAATATTTATTGAATTATATAAGTATTTAATGGCGATTTGAGTTGATGTGGTTTAGTTAATTATTTGTTGAATAAATAATTAAGGAGCTAAGAAAATTAATTGCTATGAGATTATATACTAATTTAATTTAATAAGTAAGTTAGAGATCTAATAATGATTAAATGAATTATAATATTTTAATTGGAATTTGTGATTAAAATAAAGTGTTAGTTGGTTAAATAAAGTTATGATTATAAAGAAAATTATAATTTTGTGGTATTGATTTATGTGTTAAAGTGATTTAATAAATTTCTTTTAGAATTAATTAAATTAAATTAATGTGTGACAAATAACCTTGTTATAAAGGAGTTACTAAAACAAATTAAGGGAGTTTAATTCAGTTTTGCCAAACAAGGCCTAATGCCTATTAAGTCTTTTATCTAATTGTATTTTACCAAACAAGGCATAGGGATTAATTGATTATATTTTTGGTTGTTAGCCAAACAAGCCTTATGAATTTTGGTTTTCAAAAAATTAGATAACTGATACCAGTTATATGTTTTATATTTATGTTATATAATCAATATATATTATATCTTATATGCGTTATATTCTAAGACGTAAGAATAGAGGAGAGGGGTAAGAGAGAAAAAGAGAAAAACTCAGAGGAAGAAGAAGAAGAGAAGAAGAAAAGTGAGAGAATCCTAGAGAATTGGGAGTGAAGAGGAGAAAAGCTTGACCATCAAAGAGATAATATCATCATCTTCTTCAAGGTATTATTCTATTCTTTTTAGTTTTAAAAGTTTAGTTTTTCTTTTCCCAATTTCTCTGTAGAATCCTTGTGTAAGGATGAATTATTGTTGTTATGTGGCTTTATATGATAAACTAGTGATATTAAAACTATTTTCACAAGTTATAATCAATGAATTGATGATATTATGTAATTTGTGAAGAAAACCTTTTTATAGAGAGTTTTTGTGAATGAGTATGGGTTAATTTAAAGTAGAAATTGAGAGTTAATTATTTGTTAAGTTGATAAATTAACCATCTAATTTGATAGAGTATGTATAATTATTGATAAGGATACTTTGAATTAATTGTTTTGGTTGAAAAACAAAATTTACAGTGTTGATTTTTATTGAAATATCAAAAAGTGAGTTTTTATCAAAAAACTAGTGAAATTAGATGTTTTAAATTCATTGTTTATGTTGTTGTATGGGTAGAAACATGTTAGGAGTTCTTGAATTATGTTTACATGAAGTTTTTATATAAATTGCATGTGAATTAGTCTGTTAGAAACGAGCTTGTAGGCTAAAATGGCTTTTTCTTGATTGTCAAGTCAGAAAGTCGTAAATCGCTAGATTTAAGCGTCATGACGCTACTAGCAAGACATTAGTGGCACCGCAAGTCATTATTGCCTTACGCCGCAGTCAACAGCCTTCAGAAGTTTATTTATCGCGCCACAACTCCATCCCCACGCCGTAGCGCGACCCATAGTGTAAACTATGGCGCCGCGCCGCGAGTTAGCAGAATGGTCTGACAGTGTACTTTTTGTACACGAAATTTTAAGAAAAGTTATGTGATGATAGTAGGACTGTAAAATGTTTATTTTAGTATTTCTATACTATGAATAATTATGTTATTAAAGATTAACTTGTGTTATAACTTGATCATGTGATTAAATAATCAAACATACATAATGAATGTAGTTTGTTAAGTTGTAAAGTGGTAGTGACTAACTATGTCATGATGACATATGTATATAGGATATTGTGATTCGAATTATTCGGTTTAATCTACGAACAAGGCAAGTTTTTTAATCTATTATCTTGTTAATTCGATTATTATTTTCAATTCGATTACAATATAATGATGTAAGTTATTCTGGAGCAAGTTATTCTTGTATTTAACTTGTTGTTTAGCATGCACAACTATATATACTAATGTCAAACATTTCTATCATTTAAATTGCTATGCATGCTTAGTACTCAATTCTAATTAACCTTGTCTTAGTATTGTTCAAGCAAGGTATGCTATAGTTATTCAAATTGTATGCTATTAGATTATTCCTAAAGCATGACTTTAGTTTACTATGATTGATTCAATCACGATTATTCTATAATATAGTGTTATTGGTTTTATTCAACTACTCCTTAGTTGATGTTCGTTGAATTCCAAATTACCATGAAAGCTTATCCAAACTGGACTTCCTTTCAAGTGCGGACTTGTACTCTAAATAATCGAGATGAACAACCCTATTGTTATGATTAGGGGTTAACTTACGCTAGCGTTAAAATGTTTGTGCACAATACATTGTATTTAAGGGTCGATCCCCTAAGTACGAGGTCCTTATAGTCTTATGACTGTTAAAGTTAGAGTTGAAAGATTACTTGCAACTGTGGACGTAGTTGATGGTCTTACGACCCTCAATGATGTATATTTTCCATATTTTGGGATTTCAGTTTCTGATTATTATTAATAGAGTACTATTCACTTTTGATTAGCCAATTTCGACAGTTATTATTATTATGTACTCCTGTTGATTCCATATTATATCAAGTGAGCAATTGTTTTGCTCACTCTTGCATATTTATAAACTCATTGTAGCTAAAGAAGAGAAGGTAAGTGAACCTTCGTCTAGCAAAGGAAAGGAAAAAATGTACAAGTGATGAAGACTTGTAATTTTTACTTTGATTAAGATGCTAGACTTTTATTATGTTGATCTTAGACTTTATTTTTTAAAGAAGTTATGTAATGTTTTCCGCATTTGAATAATGATTAAAGGTTAGATAACCTGGGAGATTTTTATTTAAGTTTAATCTTGTATGGGCAGTTTTTTATTATTCAATTTTATTATAATTGGGTAGTTAGAAATGAATGTTTGATCAAGTGAACACCGAATCCTGTGGGAATAAAGTACCTGGATTTGGGGGTGTCATAAGTTGTTATCAAATCTTTAGGTTATGAACCTTAGGTGGGGGGAAAAGTCTTAGGAAGTAACCTTTGAAAAGATAGTGGAGATAACTCTTATCGAGTTTTAAGAAAGAAGTAATAAAACACTTATGTGCTTATGTGATTATAATTTATGTACTCGTGAGTGTCGAGTAGTAATAATTAATAATTAAAACTTTAAAACTTTATTGTCGGGATGACTAATGCTCGGAGAATCTCGTCAGTTAGGGAGGAGGGACCTCAAATGCCTATAGAGGAGGAGCCCTCGACATTGTGAAGTTTGGGATTAACTATCGCCACGGAGTCACCTGTTGGTCACGAGAGTTGAAGATGAGGATGATGACGTGGAAACTGATGAGGAAGATCCCGTGGAGCTGCCACAGACGGATGAAGAGGACGAGGAGGAAAGGATTCTACTTCACTCGATAGCTGGCCGTATATAAGATGAGGTGCATGACCATAACGTGGAACTTCAGGATACAGTTGAGGAGTTGCAGGAGATAGTATCCGAACAATAGACTGCAATGACACAAAAAGACGACGAAATCCAGGATCATGAAGAACGACTGACAAATGTCGAGGAGAAACTAGTACAAAATGAAGGAGAGAAAGAACAACTGATCAAAGTGGTCACTGAACTGAAGAACAAGCTGAGAGAAGAAGCTACTAAGAGGGCAAGAGCTGAAGATGCTTATGAGGAAGCTTTTCAACGAACCAGATTAGCAGCAAGAGACACGCAAGCAAAGATGATGAAGATGGAAGAGATGTATAAAGTATTTAACACCGCAATTAATCGAGCTCAAGATCGGGTCATGGGATATCCGATTTAGTTCGAGACGCTGCCATCATTCATGTTAGATCGCAGAATAATGTTTTGAGTCATGGAGGAAAAACATGATAGGGCTAAGAAATATCTTAATCAAACATCGTAGCTTTTGTACGATGAGTGAAAGGTTAAATAAATTATAAATCCCACGTATTATGCAACCTATGGGATATGACTATGATGTTGTCATGAAACTTTTGTAGTTCAGGAAAGTAATGTAGGTAGCAGAGATGTTATTGTTTTATGTTTTCAAAAAGGTTATGAATAAATAAATGTTGTTACTTTATTCAAAGTGTGATGTGTTATGTGGTTAATTATAAAGAAAATTATAATTTTGTGGTATTGATTTATGTGTTAAAGTGATTTAATAAATTGTTTTTAAAATTAATTAATTAAATTAATGTGTGACAAATAACCTTATTATAAAAGAGTTACTAAAATAAATTAAGGGAGTTTAATTCAGTTTTTCCAAACAAGGCCTAATGCCTATTAAGTCTTTTATCTAATTGTGTTTTACCAAACAAGGCATAAGGATTAATTGATTATATTTTTTGTGGTTAGCCAAACAAGCATTATGGCTTTTGGTTTTCAAAAAATTGGATAACTGATATCAGTTATATGTTTTATATTTATGTTATATAATTAATATATATTATATCTTATATGCGTTATATTCTAAGACGTAAGAATAGAGGAGAGAGGTAAGAGAGAAAAAGAGAAAAACTCAGAGGAAGAAGAAGAAGAGAAGAAGAAAAGTGAGAGAATCCTAGAGAATTGGGAGTGAAGAGGAGAAAAGCTTGATAATCAAAGAGATATTATCATCATCTTCTTCAAGGTATTATTCTATTCTTTTTAGTTATAAAATTTTAGTTTTTCTCTTCCCAAATTCTCTGTAGAATCCTTGTGTAAGGATGAATTGTTGTTGTTATGTGGCTTTATGTGATAAACTAGTGATGTTAAAACTATTTTCATAAGTTATAATCAATGAATTGATGATATGTATGTAATTTGTGAAGAAAACCTTTTTACTGAGAGTTTTTGTAAATGAGTATGGGTTAATTTAAAGTAGAAATTGAGAGTTAATTAGTTGTTTGGTTGATAAATTGACCATCTAATTTGATAGAGTATGTATAATTATTGATAAAGATACTTTGAATTAATTTTTTGGTTGAAAAACAAAATTTACAGTGTTGATTTTCATTAAAATATCAAAAAGTGAGTTTTTATCAAAAATAGTGAAATTGGATGTTTTAAATTCGTTGTTTATGTTGTTGTATGGGTAGAAACATGTTAGAAGTTCTTTTCATTATGTTTACATGAAGTTTTTGTATGAATTGCATGTGAATTAGTCTGTTAGAAACGAGCTTGTAGGCCAAAATGGCTTTTTTTTTCAGATCGCTGTCAAGCTATTAGTCAAAATCGCAGGTTTCATCACGACGCCGGCCTAAAAGACGTTAGTGGCGCCAAGAATGCCATCGCCACACCGTAGCGTGGCTTCGTAGTTTATTTATCGCATTGCAAATCATTATCCCCATGCCGCATGTACGTAACCACGTTGTAAAACTATGGGCGCACACGACGAAAAGTTAGCGTAATGGTCCGACGATTGTACTTTTTGTACATGAAATTTTAAGAAAAGTTATGTGATGATAGTAGGACTATAAAATGTTGATTTTAGTATTTCTATACTATGAATAATTATGTTAGTAAAGATTAACTTGTGTTATAACTTGATTATGTGATTAAATAATCAAACATACATGATGAATGTAGTTTGTTAAGTTGTAAAGTGGTAGTGATTAACTATGTCATGATGACATATGTATATAGGATATTGTGATTCGAATTGTTCGGTTTAATATACGAACAAGGCAAGTTTTCTAATCTATTATCTTGTTAATTCGATTATTGTTTTCAATTCGATTATAGTATAATGATGTAAGTTATTCTGGAGCAAGTTATTCTTGTATTTAACTTATTTTTTAACATGCACAACTATATATACTAATGTCGAACATTTCTATCGTTCAAATTGCTATGCATGCTTAGTACTCAATTCTAATTAACCTTGGCGTAGTATTGTTCAAGCAAGGTATGCTATAGTTATTCAAATTGTATGCTATTAGATTATTCCTAAAGCATGACTTTAGTATACTATGATTGATTCAATCAATATTATTCTACAGTATAGTGTTATTGGTTTTATTCAACTACTCCTTAGTTGATGTTCGTTGAATTCCAAATTACCTTGAAAGCTTATCCATACCAAACTTCCTTTGGTGCGGACTTGTACTCTAAATACTGAGATGAACAACCCTATTTTTATTATTAGGGGTTAACTTACGCTTAACATTAAAATGTTTGTGCACAATACATTGTACGAAGGGCTGATCCCCCTAAGTACGAGGTCCTTATAGTCTTATGAATGTTAAAGTTGGAGTTGAAAGATTACTTGCAACTATGGACGTAGTTCATGGTCTTACGACCCTCAGGGATGTATATTTTCCATATTTTGGGATTTCAGTTTCTGATTATTATTGATAGAGTACTATTCACTTGTTATTAGACTATTTCGACAGTTATTATTGTTATACTCTTGTTGATTCCATATTATATCCAGTGAGTAATTGTTTTTCTCACTCTTACGCATTTATAAACTCATTGTAGCTAAAGAAGAGAAGGTAGGTGAACCTTCGTCTAGCAAAGGAAAGGGAAAAATGTACAAGTGATGAAGACTTGTAATTTTTACTTTGATTAAGATGTTAGACTTTTATTATGTTGATCTTAGACTTTATTTTTTAAAGAAGTTATGTAATGTTTTCCGCATTTGAATAATGATTAAAGGTTAGATAACCTGATAGATTTTTATTTAAGTTTAAACCTATATGGGCAGTTTTTTATTATTCAATTTTATTATAATTGGGTAGTTAGAAATGAATGTTTGATCAAGTGAACACCGAATCCGGTGGGAATAAATTACCTAGATTTGGGGGTGTCACATTAACACCTGAAGTTCAATAGGAGCCATTCGATATGGGTCTTTGGAAATGGGTTTTGTACTGGGTTCAAGGTCGATACAAAATTCAATTTCCGCCTGGGTAGCTGTGTGTCGACGCCTGGATTTTTGGATGTCCCTTTCACATTACTTGTTCTTTGGTGTTCTCATTTTAGGTGAGATTTATTTGAAAAAACAAGTGAAAAGGTCCGACATGTATAATGTCGACGATGGATCATAAGTGTTGCCATTTGGTTTTTAAATGGTTGTACCAACACAACCGAGAAAAGGTTTGCACATTGACCAAAGGATGATATGACATCGCTAAATGGGTCGGTGAAACCGAGATTCATTAGGATCCGGGGACTTGGTTATGCGGGGGAGGGAAGGTGTTAGGCACTTCGACATCCGTGTTACCACGGTGACCGCCTCTTTTCAAGAAACTATTATCTGAATGTGTGTGTGTGTGGGTCAATGTGCTGTTATTTGGAAGTAGTGCGAGGCCTCGTTCGCACCTATATACATAGGGTTTGAATTTATGTAAAAATTCAATTTTTACACAAGATATGGCAGTGATGTTTTATAAAAATGGTTTTTTCAAACCCTGATGCTCAATAGTAATTGAGACCTTTTACACTCCCATTTTATTAAGTGCTCGGCTTGATTGATTTTGTTGGACAGATGCGAGGCATCCGTACAAAAATAATGTACAAAATAATGCCGACTTCCTCGTGGGTATGGAAACCATCTGAGGAAATTCAGACAACGCAGAATAATTTACAAGCTTCTTACAGCTGAAAATGTCCATCACGGGAATATATATATATATATACAGACATGATCACCAACCACGAAGCACCTCTATGGGGAATCAGAAATGTAACTAAAGCTGTTAAAAGCTATCACCAACCACGGAGGAAACTCCATGTGGGACGAAACGTAAATAAAGTCAGAATATTTGGCCAACCGCCACGAAGGATACTCCAAAGGGACAAAATGTAAATAAAGTTGTATAAAGCGATCATTTGCCATGAAGTAAACTCCAAAGGTGATTTAAACGTAAAGAAAGTCAGAAGCGATATCACCACCACGTAAGTGAACTCTGTGGGATGAAATATATATATATATATATATATATATATATATATATATATATATATATATATATAAGTGAATAAACGCACCGAATATAAAATTCAGCTCATCGTAATGTAGTTCGACTACGATTATATATATATAAGTGTATATATATATAAAAGTTTAATAAACGCACTGATATAAAATCTGTGCTCATCGAACAAAGTCAAGACATACGATTAATATATATATATATATATATATATATATATATATTAAAGCAAAGAAACGCACTGCACTAAAGTCTCAGGCTCATCGAACAAAGTCCCACACATACGCTTAATATATATAAATGTATATATATATATATATATATATATATATATATATATATATTAAAGCAAGAAATGCTCTAGACCAAAGTCTAAGCTCATCGAACAAAGTCCGACACACAGTTAATATATAATTGTATATTTACATACATACATATATATATATATATATATATACAAGTCGGAAAAAACCATGCATCAAAGTCCGTGCAAATTCACAGCAACACGACTCTCAACGTGAAGAAGGGTGTGTGCAAAGATGAAGAGAAAGACTATAAAGTGTGTGAGAAGGCTTATAGCTAACTGCCAAATAAGACTTCTATATCTTTAGAGTGGGTAAACACTGGCTTTTGTAGGTACAAAAGAGGCTATATATGAGCTCACAGGTGTTTAAAAGGGGAAAGTACACTGCATGGGGTGAGTGCAGAGCAAATTGGGCAGGGCGTCCTTGCCTTTTTTTTTTCAAAATGGGCAGCCCAAGCCCTCTATTTATAGGCAATTTAGCTATGTGCACCTACTACGTACGGTCACTGTGTGTACCAGAGGCAACCTGGTTGGCCTCGAGTTTTTTTGTCGGGTCGTCCTGGCACGCGTGCACTGTGTAATCAGTAATGTCCACTCGAACTTTAAGAAGTGCAATTCGGGCATCCGTTTGAGGTATACAGGACCTATTTTGGATCGCCGTTGTCGAGAGTTGTACGATGGCATGGGATTAGAGTTTGTACGAAGTCATTGAAGATGGGACGATGCCCTCCGGTCTTCAAGCTTCAACTTTCATCCGTTACCCCACACAATAGTCACTTAGGATTGGTTAGTCTTGTGGGGCATCGTTGCATAGAGATGTTGAGATGACGTGGCGTGTCATCATGTTGGCGAGATGACGATGTTGCCCCTCACCGGTGTTATAGCCGGATTGGGCTGATAAAGCCGACGTTGCTTAGGCTTCGCTGAGATTGGACTGCTGCAATTTGTTGAAGGTCCTCACTGTCATCTTTGAGGTGTGCCTGTATTCCCAATGTTATCGCCGGGTTGGTACATTGTATCTCGTTGTGAGCGCCGAGATTGAAGCTGGTCGCATTTGAAATAAGCATTTCTGGGGTTATCGCTGAAACTGCATTCCTTGGGGTTATCACCAAGGTTGGGGGCTATTCCCATTATTGGGACTGAGACTGGATATCTCGGGGTTATCTCTGAGATTAATCAGTCTTCTCCGGGATGTGTTCCGGTATTGTATCTGTAGGCCTCAGGGTTATCTACGAGGTTGGAATTGTTACTCCTAGAGTAATCTGGGGTTGATGCTGAACTTCCGGTAGTATACGATATGGATATGGATTGTCTTTCAGGGTTACCTCATAAAAGATGAATCTGTCCCCCTGAAATGTTAATGATAGTAGTACAGAAAATTTTGAGTGTCTACAGATGCCCCTCTTTATCATACTCATGCATGGGTAGGAGAAAGAATCCTAGACACTTGAACCGCAACAGGACAAACATGGTACTGTATGTAGCAACATGATGCAAATGTATGATGCTTGTGTACGGGGTTGTAGCCCAACACGCTGGGGATGATTGCTGGATCCTTGTTGCTTCAACTGGGGATTGGAAATGCTGACTAGATTTGATATTTAATCCGAATCTGTTAGGATGTTAGTGTTGGAGTTATTACCAAATTATTGTGTTCGTGATAACGACTTGATCCTGAAGATGTACCTCTTATATGTAAGAGATTTGTGGGGATAAAGCTTGGTCTGTTTGAGGATGTGTATAACATATTTCATCATCTATCCTATTTGATAACGTTGACCTTTCCTGGTTGGTATCGCTAGGATATGTCACGATTCTGTTGGATTTACTCCCAACAGCAAATGCTGTTAGGGATGCATGACCTTCAATGACGTGTATCTCACTGACATTTGAATCAACGACTTAAAAATCCTGTGGGATATATTGTTAAGGCTGCTTGACCTTCACTGATATTTGAATCAACGGAGCATTCTATGGGTAGATTGTCAAGGTTGCTTGACCTTCGCTGACGTGTGAATCAACGGAGCATTGCGTTGTGACCCCCGCCGGGGATATGCTGGGGAATACGAGCAGTTGGGTGTGAAAACCTCGGATAGCTCTAGAGTTCTGATAGGTTTAATCGCCATCTACATTTGAAATAACGCCAAGGTCGCTTTGACCTTCACCGATTTATGTGTCAACGACTTGAATGTATTTTTATAATCCTCGTCGGGCTTCACGTTATAACTTCGTCGGGGACTCATTTAGGTAACGACCAGAGTTAGGCATGAGATCGGACCGCATACAAGGTATCACGGATGTGATTTGTAACGAATGCGATCATTGGCAGAGTATACCTCGTGTCCGGGTGACTACCAATGAGCAATGTACAGACTCAAAGTTTTATCTGAGAAGACCAGGATTGTATTCTGTTTTGCTCAATCGTGTGGCATTTTTATTCTCAATTTGACTTTTCTAGTCTGCAAGAACTCCTTTACAACTTGAACTGGACCGAGCCAGAGGGGTGGGGCCCACATAGGGGTGCCGCATGTAGTTGTTGGGTGTATGTGACCCTTTTCCCTGTATTTGTAGCTGTACAGAGATGATGTATTAGATGATGATATACTTGGGAATGTATGCACAGTTTTTCCATTCCCTATATCATATTGCCATCCATTATCTGTTATGCATGTATCATGTTACGCATATGTATGTATGTCCAGAGATATTCGGCATTGACCCCTGGATGGTCTTATGACATGGCCCGCACAGATATCTTCTTCGACAGTTAGCCGTATAGATCATACCCCCTATCATTAGTGGCATTGGGTATGCAATCTTGGTACGATAACATGTCACCACCAGACAGGGTGACGGTAGATCAGTTGCTGCAACATACCATGACCTCATTACCTTTTCAGGTTCCCGCAGGGTTTGTGGACGGGATGCTAGAGCATTGGCAACTGGATAGGCAGGTATTCCGATTCGGTACCCATGAGTTGACCCCTACTCTGGAGGAGTATGCACGGTTGATGATGCTGCCTTTAGATAGACCTTGCGTGCATCTGGCTTTGGGAGACATGAGTAGACGGTTCATGACTCTCACAGGATTACGGCGCAAAGTAGTGTAGGATGAGCTGACATCTAGCCACGTGATATCCCAGCATTTTCTGTATGATAGATTTGGCTCAGAGGATAGCTATTCACGATATTCTAGGGATTTTACTGCACCGGAGGACCATTGGCATTTGGCCAGGGTTGATTTACTGATGTTATGCGTACTGTCATATGTCTATATGTTGCGTTACATGGATGAGATAGACATTGGTGTCATCATGGCCGTGAGAGCTCTCAGGGAGGGTCATACCATTGTACCTATGATTAGAAAGTAGACCCCGTGGTCAAGATCCCTTCTTGTACTTTACACGATGTGAGTTTTACGGGTAGTTCGGTTATGTCAGTATGTGTGGTTTATGTCACACTTGAGACCGATTGGCACTTTATACTCAGCATGGGTATTGGGTCACCCATGATGTAGCTATGTCATACTCCTTTCAAACCGCTTTGAGTGTATAGATGCTCTCATCTGGTCCGCATTTTGGCGAGATATCGTAGATCCATTCAAAGATATTTCGTGTTGGGGCTTTGCTCACCATACAACTTCATTACTCACGCCCGGGCATGGACTTCCTCCTCCGGGTCGGCTTCGAGGGCGTGACTACTTATCACCCACTAGCCGTGATGTCGTTGTTCGACCAGTTCCAGGATTTTCATCCTTTCGAGGGGGCGATAGGTCAACATTCAGCCTCTCGATATCTCTCAGCAGAGGACCGATCCCGTGTGTATGCTTGTTGGGATCGGCGTGAGATAGCTGCTTTTTTTGTCAGTCATCCCGGTTGTTCTGCAGAGTATTCCACATGGATGGATACAGAGATTTTATCGGCTGCAGTAGTATCTACAGTACCGGATACCGAGTCAGATGATGTAGACCCCATGGAGGACATCGATTCCTACATCGAGGAGGAGCCCGCTGCTGGGTTGCCAACATTTCTTCCGGATTCTCCTAGTACCAGTGCTGTTGTGATTCAGCACTCACCACAGTACTTTAAGCAGAGTCTTCATTTGATGACCTTTGAGAGAGATCAGGCTCGATCTATGATGTTGACTGCCCTTGATGGGAGAGACGCATCTCTGTTAGAGAGAGACGAGGCATTAGCTAGCAGAGATGCTGCTGTTGTTGAGCGGGATGAGGCCAGATCAGCCAGAGATGCAGTGATAGTTGAACGGGATAGTGCTATATCTTCCCGGGATGTAGCTGTCACAGATAGTACTGTCGTGAGGTCCCTTACCACTGGCATGATCGCAGAGATGAACGCATATATTGATGATCATATGGTCACCATGCATATGGCTGCAAATCTGTTGCGTCGTGTGGATATTCTCATACAGGAGACCACAGCTTCGCCTCCTTCATCTGAGAGGGATGCCATGTTGGGCTTGTTAGCTAGCATATACCCTGACTCGTAGATGAGCTTTTATTTACCTGCACAGACTAGCTTAGCCATTTTGTCATGTACAGTTTAAATTGTATACATCAAACAACATTATATATATGACAGGGAAATATATTTTTGGATCACTTCCCTTTTAGATATGTCTTGCTATTTGCTTGATATTTTGCCTGCTGCTTCAGGGCTTGTGGTCTTGATACATTATGAATTCCTCCTGGGTGGATGGACATTGAGTTGTCTCTGGATAGTTCAGAAAGGATCATCGATCTATATGTATCCCTACCATCTTTGTTGTCTTGGGACTAGTTTCTGGATGGAAATGTGGAGAAGAGTGTGGCTTTCCTCTTTGAGATTGACCGTACCACAGATGGTCACCAGTACTTCTATTTAAGAGAAGCCTAGTTAATTCCACCTCTTATGGATTGGTGTTGTTCTTCAAGGTATGACCATAACTTAGATGGTTGCCGAATCTCCTATTTGGGAGAAGTTCAGGTAATTCCATCCCTTTGGTCTGAAGCCAAATGAAATGTAGTGGATTGAAATTTGATCCCAGTACCAACTAACATGAATGGCTGCCTACGTACTCCTATTGAAGAGGAGATCAGGTTTGCGTAGTTCGAACCTGGTGTAAGAGGTTCAACGCTGTATATGGCTGAAATGGTGTAGGAATGTTTTTTGTTGTTTTTGTGAGGAGAAGAGGGTAGAAATGTTTTTGTGGTTTTTGTTTTATTGCGACCGAGCCATATAAAATGGTTTTCACGCATCTCTATTTCAGAGGAGATCGGTCGACGAGTTTCGCCTCGTATGCAGAAGGAAAGCGTGATCCCATGTACATGTCAGAGTGCGGGGAGGAGAAAGTTTAATCCTAGGTTGAGGATAAACTATAGGTACGAGAAGTTTGATCCCAGGTATGGGTAGCCAAACTGCAAACGCAAAAGGTCCGATCCATGTGGGATGACCTAAGTCAGAGGAACGCAAAGGAGAAAGCCAGGCTGCTAGCTTTGAAATGTATGTTTCCCTGAGGGGCAAAGTGTAGAAAAGTTGTATGTGGTAAAGGGTTAAAGAACCGGAATGACTGGTGATCTGATGGTCTTACACTGTGGTGTTTTATAATTACTTCGTATATAGTACCTTTTCACGGCGTCCGGGTTGATGAGTTATGGAAATTCATCGCCGTCCATTTCTTGCAATCTGAGAGCGCCTTCTGTCAATACTTCCTTGACAATAAACGGGCCTTCCCAGTTAGGAGCGAATTTTTCTTTAATTTCGATCTTGGTTGTCTAGGATTTTCTTCAAAACCAAGTCCTGTTGTTTGAATCGCCATATGTGATTTTTTTGTTGTAGGATCGGGCGATCCTTTGCTAATATAGCTGACCATGGAGGATAGCCGCGGTTCGCCTTTCGTCTATAAGAGACAAATGGTGATACCTGTCTTGTACCCATTGGTCTTCATCTAGCTGAGCATCTATCAACACTCTTAGAGATTCCATCTCAACTTCTATGGGGAGCACTGCTTCCATCCCATAGGTTAAAGCGTAGGGGGTTGCCCCAGTGGAAGTGCGCATTGAGGTTTTGTAGGCTAACATCGTTAGAGGCAATAGGTCAGGCCAATCTTTGTGGTTGGCAGACATCTTTTGCATAATCTTCTTGATGTTCCTGTTAGCCGCTTCAACAGCACCATTCATCTTCAAACGATAGATGACAGAGTTGAGGTGTTTGATGTGGAATTTACTGCATAATTCCTCAATCATTTTGTTGTTGAGGTTCTTGACATTATCTGACACAATCACCTCTTATTTTCCATATCGACAAACGACATTGTTTCTGATGAAAGCAATGATGACTTCTTTAGTAACCCTGGGGAAGGAGGTTGCTTCTACCCACGTGGTGAAGTAGTCGATAATGGTA
Organism: Panax quinquefolius; assembly: GCA_020205615.1. NCBI lineage: Eukaryota > Viridiplantae > Streptophyta > Magnoliopsida > Apiales > Araliaceae > Panax > Panax quinquefolius. Next base: position 99,127,284 of record CM035169.1, read on the forward strand.
AAGATAAATCGGTGACCATTACTGGCTTTAGGCTCGATGGGTCCGATAACGTCCATTCCCCACATTGAGAAGGGCCAAGGTGAACTCATATTGTGGAGTTCCCGTGGAGGGCGGTATAGATTCCCATGAAACTGCATCGATAGCATCTCCTGACGTGGTCATTGCAATCATCTTTGAGAGATAGCCAATAATGTCCTGTCCCGAGGACTTTCTTAACAAGGAAGGTGCCACTCATGTGGGGGCCACAGACTCTGCCATGGATTTCATCCATAAGCCTTTGGGCTTGAGATTTGTCTAAACATCTGAGGAGACCTAGTCCCGCATCTCTTTTGTAAGAGCGATCTCCATTCGTGTAGAATTTCATAGCAAGTCGATGGATCCGCTTTTCTCGGTCGGGCTTCACCGCCTCGTGGGTGTAGATCCATCTCGCAAATATTCCTTGATATGCTGATACCAAGGATGTTGGATGGGAGGTAGCTCATCCAATACTTCTCCAACATAATTCCCATAGGCTGGGGCCTTGTGCAGGGAAATTGTGATGCTTGGCAAGTGTTCCTTATCTGATATGTGAATTAAGGAGGCCAATATTGCTAATGCGTCCGCAAAGTCACTCCTATTACGAAGAATGTGTAGAAAGGAGATTTCTTCGAACTCCAAAGCCATCTTCAAAACCTGCCGATGGTAGGGCAGCAAATGTAGTTCCTTGGTTTGATAGATTCCAGTGGATTGTCTGATAACCAACTCTGAATCTCCAAAGACAGTTAACCGCCTGATGCCCAATGAACGGGCAAGTTTTAGCCCCATGAGATGTACCTTCATACTCACTCAGTATTATTGGTCTTTGAAAAATTGTAATTTGGTGGGGACGGATATCGCTCCCGTATCGATATACTAGAACCGCCTCCAGCTCCGTAACCTTCCATATTAATACTCCATCAAAATACATCTTCCACGATTATTGGCGCCAGATCGTACTAATGGTGTTCTTTGCATCGTCATTACTCCTTCATCGTGGAAATATGTTTTCAAGGGTTTGAAATCCCCTCAAGGTGCGATTTACCGGCTTGATTGATCTCGCGATTCCTTGACCTTTCGATGGACTTTTTTGAGTCACATATACGATGTCAAATTGTTGTAAGATCAACTTCCATCTAGACAACCGGTAATTTAACATCGGTTTGTTGAACACGTATTTGAGAGGATCCACACGGTATATGAGATGAGTTGTGTGACCATGGAGGTAATGCTGTAACCTCATGGAAGCCCATGCTAAAGCACAACACATCTTTTCGATCAGAGTGTACTTGTATTCACTGCTGCTTAACCTTTTGCTGAGGTAATAGATAGCTCGTTCTTGGCCTCTATCATCTTTTCCGTCCCCAAAGACGCAACCTCTATGGGGTTGTCACTTACGGATAGGTACATAAATAGGGGAACATCATCCTGGGTGGTACCAAGATGGGAGCTTTAACTTCCGCTTTCTTGATTGTGAAGAAGGAATTTTGAAGATGGCTCACATGTTCTTCGTGAGTTGAGAGATAAACTCGCTTAATGAAGTTGATTCTTTCCAAAATCCCCGTATTTCCTTTTCTATCTCGAGGAATGGACATTTCCGTGATGGCTTGGATTTTGGCAGATCCATTTCAATCCTTTGTGGTCGACTTCAGAAATCCTAGCAACTTGTTCGATTTAACGCCAAAGGCGATTTAATGGATTCAACTTCAAGTTGTACTTACGTAACCTCTTGAACAACTTTTTGAGATGGTCTATATGGTCATCCTCCTTCGGGACTCGATAATGATGTCATCCACGTAAATCTCGATCTCTTTATGCATTAAGTCGTGGAAAAGAGCAATCATAGCTCATTGATAGGTGGCTCGACATTGATTAGGCCGAATGACAACCGGCCTATAGCAAAAGGTTCCCAAGGCGTGATGAAAGCGTTTTTCATGATCCTCCTCAAAGAACCATGATCCGATGATACCCATCAAGCAATCAAAGAAAGGAGTACATGTCGATTGCGGCAAGATTGTCAATGAGAATGTGGATAAATGGCATGGGAAAGCCGTCTCTTAAGCACGCTTTGTTCAAATCCCGATAATACACGCGAACTCGCACCTTCCTCTCTAGGTTTTAGGTACGGAATAATGTTGGATATCCATTCAGATATGTAGACACCATGATGATGCCGACTTGAAATTGTTTCATAATTTCTTCTTTACCTTTAAACTCCACTCGTGTTTCAATCGCTCTGAGCTTTTGCTGACTAGCTTAAATCCATCTTTATGGGAAGGCGATGAAGGACAATGTCAATGGACAAACCCACCATGTATTCATGAGACCATGCAAACACATCCTAGAATTGGGTTAATAACGTAACCAAGTCATTCCGTTGGTTTGGGGTAAGGTCTGAACCAATTTGGATTAACTTAGGGCTTTCTAAGGTTCCCAGATTGAAAGAAGTGGTTTGATCAAGGTTGGGTTTAGGTTTGTCTTTGACCCATTCTTGAATTTCTGAAAGCACCTCAATGTCATCCTGTATATCCAACAAGGCTGAATTCATCTCTACATCAAAGGTACAATCCTTGTGGAGAAGAGGCATCGTATTAGCAAGTATAAGCACGTCTAAATTCAGAGTCCTGAAACGTAATATGCTTTAACATAATATATATGAAATGTTTTGATCATACACAGTGTTAGCACATACTGGAAAAATAAACTGCTAATACTGTACAGAAAAGTAAGCAGATATTATATCTACATGGCATAAAGAGTTCTACCCATTTTACCCTTGTCGACCAATGCAAGGAATGCTGTTCCAATTGGCAAGGCCAAAGTCAAAAGGTGGACCGCAGTGATGGAGGGATTGTCATCATCCCCCGTCCCCAAATGATGGCCATTACGCCCGGGCAATCATCGTTCGGGGTATATCTGTTGGTATGTTCGCATGCATGAACGATGACGCGATGCCTGACATCATTCGGATGACGCCTTGCTTAATTCTTCATTCCTCTTCTTCCACCTGCGGGATCTCGGAATGAGACTTTTCTCCTTTACCGCACCGCTTGGGAAATAACATAGCCATTACATTGGTTGGCACCTTTACGGGAGGTTGTGCGGACTCGTAATTTGAAGGCTAAGATAAACGCCAATAATCGTTGAAGTCAAGGAATCGGGCTAATGCTTATGATTATTCCTATGACTAGAACTAGTAGAATAGTCTAGTCTAGCTATTTTAGTTTGCTTGGTTGGTCGAATTGGGTATTTGATACCCGGCAATCTTTACCCAACCCTTGTCCCGACTTATGACCCAACGACATCATTTCTCGAGTAGCCAACATTATTTCTCAGAGAAATCTTTGGTTCGGCAATGGCATTCCAATAACATGGTATTGGGTAATGCTTACTTCCAAAGCATGAAAACTGACTTGTTCAACATCTGCATTGGCATTGATGAACGGCATGTCCCCGTGTGAAGGACACTTTGGTTCAGCATTGATCGTGACTAGGCTATTGTTGATAATGTACTTCAATTGTTGATGAAGGGTGGAGGGATCGCCTCTGACCATGTGAATCCATGGTTGTCAAAGAGCAAAGTTGTATCCCGAATCTATCTTGAGCACATGGAAAGATACACAGAATGTGTGAGGACCAATTTCGATTGGCAGCTCAATTACTCCGACCGAATTTTGCCGGGCTCGATCAAAAGCTTTGATGATAGTATGGCTACTCCGAATTCGGTTGAGATTGATATTCATCTTCACCAAGGTAGCGATGGATAGATATTCGTAGATGAACCTCCATCTAGTAAGACTCAGCCTACCATATATCCGGAGGACAAGACCGCAATGTGCAAACTGGCCATAATGACCGGTCCCTTCAAGCGCCTATCATCATCAAGTGAAGGATATCACATTGTTGTTGAAAATGTGATCAACCAGATGTTGAAACATTTTCAGATCAACTAATGTCGGTCAGATAGGCTTCTTCTAAAACCTTCAACAAGACCTTCTAATGATTCTCGGAGAAGTTAGGACCAAGTCCGTAATTGATATTTGTTGTGGAGCTTCTTTCAAGCTTAAAACCACCGTGGGCCGTTATGACCCATAGTGCGGAAGAATTTTTCAATCTTCCACATGGGTATTTTCACCTTTGATTTGGTGGTGAACTTCATCACCCTGGGGGAAGATATAGTGGATTTTCCTTCACCATCAGAAGCAGCTTGTATGTGAGGTGGATCCTTCACCTTCTCCATAATTCCACGTAACTGCAAGCGCAAGCTAACAATATGATATTGTACTGCATCACGACAAGTTGATTGCCTGGGGAGCCGCCACTTTCAAAGGATTGTTTCTCCTTGAGTTGAATTGTTGGCGCCAGGAGTAATGTGTTAATCCCACTAGTTTCAAAGTGGATATGACCGCTACCACACTCTTCTACTTAGTCGCACTGCAATTCTCACTTGCACGTAATACAAAGATCGTCCGTCCGCCAGGTGCAGGACACCACCGTCGATTAGATTTTGAATAAGTGGCGAGTGCCCAACATTCTTCTCGTGTTGTGACCATGTAGACTGGAATGATATTGACACACTCCATCGAGTTGTACTGCTCGAACGGGGTTGATTGGAGGTAGAAGGAACCGATCCTTCCTTCATTGATTAATATATGAAGGATTTCCTCCATAGGTTGGCCCAAATAGTGAATTGCCTTTTGTTGGCAAAATCTCGACGCCTTGGCACTTGCTTCTTCTTCGCACTTTGTCTTCCAAAGATTTCATTTTCTAAAAGTGACGAGGAATATTCATGACAAGGGTAAGAGGTGGCATGCTCTCGGTCGATTAGTCGACATGTCACTTGATGTTGATAAGTCACCGCCCGCCAATCGCTTCAATTTGCTTCACGATAAGTGGATTTTATATACACTAATCAATATTCATTTCAAGTTTAAATTCATAGTTATCTTCGTGTTTTATGTTTGTTTTCACTGCGTTTCGTTAATTTATGTCTAGGGTGGTCATGGATGCAAGAGGTGAAGAATGGCGGAGTTTTGGAAAAAAGTGGAAAACGCATGGAAAAATCCCTTACCAAGAGCTCTAGGTTCACCGGGACGGGCCTTTTAAGTCAATACCTGCCTCGGGGGTGGGGTCCCGTCAAGTGTCCTGTTCGGTTTTGATGTCTGCTGGTGCACGATTTTTGGGACTCTATTAGGCGCCTGGACTTTATATGAGGGGACTTCGGCCAGAATAAGGAAAAGAGCTTGATATTACTTTGATATACAACAATCATACAACACACAGAGCATAATTCAAGACGATTTCTAGGATTCAAGTGCAACTTTGGAGGAGTAATTTTCAGAGATTGTCACGACGATTGCAAATCGAGTCTACGTGAAGGGGTTTTCAATATTCTTCTTCTCTTAAGTCTTATTTGTGAGTGGAAGGATGTTTTCAGTATATTATTCAGTTTTTAATTCATTCGTTATGAACTAATTCACTTATTAGACTTGTGATGGATCTTTGGGTGAAACGATGATTCTATAGCTTTGATTTCCAATTCAATAATTTATTTTCAGTTTATCTATGTTAATTTGAGCGTGAATTTATGAATTGCCTGATCAATAATTTTTTGTGGATTTGAATGGAATCGAGAGAGGAGATTCGAATCTAGACCTAGTTAATAAATTATGTGTCATGAATTTTGTCAATAGCAGATTTTTGATTATTGTTAAGGTAGAGATACGCTTGACATCACATGTAATCGTATAGAGAGCTTGAACTTAAACCTTCTTTAATTGCAGTTCACATAGAGATATAGTGAGTTGGTTAATTTAGGGGTTTAACAGATTTCTGTCTTAATTGTGGATTGATGTTAATACGGTATTAGTGCATCGAGAGGTGGTTGGTATTACATTCGTGTTTTTGATTAATAAACTGGGATATTAAATCGAGTTGGAATAAAGGTTTGAAAATCAGAGTAAAGCTCAGGGTGAAATCATAAGTCTAATTCTCCATTAATTGTTTGAAATTCCGATTTTGATATTGGTGACTGCTTTTGTGATAGTTTGTTTATTTATTAACTTAGTTTCTATAATTTAAAACCATCAATTGATTAGTTTAATAAAATTAGGGTTAATAGAAAATTGATAATTGTGAAGTTAAAATTCTTGCTAATTTGTCTTCATGAGAACGATACTCTACTCATCACTATATTAAATGTTGACCAATGATACTTGTGTGTTTTGAAAGTAGCGTATTGATTTTACCCAACAAGTTTTTGGTATTGCTGTGGGACAATTTAGTTTAGATTTTAATATTTTTGTTTAGGATATCAGTTTAATTAGTCCAGTTTTACTTAAACATTTTTTGTTCTTGTTTCTCCTATTTCAGGTTTTTGATATTTGTTTATGTAAACGCGATCCAAACATCCAGACTTGCTTCCTTTTGAGGACGACATTGAAAGAAGATTTTAGAGGTTGAGTAAGTGGATCGAGGAAACGAGGAACGAATTCGAAAATTCTGATAAGGAAGAAACGATGGCTGCCGAAGACTAGAAAGCGTTGAGGGATTTTGCAACACCTAGGGTGACTGATCTGCAGTCGAGCATTACTAGGCCTGCAATAGCTGCGAATACTTTTGAAATCAAGCCTAGGACCATTCAGATGATGCAGAACTCATGTCAATTTAGGGGGATGGCAAATGACGATCTGAATGAGCATTTAATCAGTTTTCTGGAAATGTGCGACACGTTCAAGTACAATGGGGTGTCAGATGAGGCAGTAAGACTTCGCTTGTTCCCATTCACTTTACGGGACAAGGCGAAGAGTTGGTTATATTCTCTACCGCCGGGATCGATCATTACGTGGGAAGACTTGGCTCAAAAATTTCTTGCCAAATTTTTCCCACCAACGAAGACTGCTAAAATGAGGAATGACATCACGATGTTTGAGCACTAGAATGGGGAGTCACTATATGAGGTATGGGAGCGATACAAGGAATTACTCAGAAAGTGCCCACATCATGGATTGCCCAAGTGGTTACTAATGAACACCTCTATAATCTGCTACATAGAATGTCGAACTAACATCGATGCGGCATCCAGCGGCAAGGTATTCATGGCTAAGAGTTACGAGGACGCCTACAATTTGATCGAAACAATGGCGTAAATAACTACCAAAGGGCCCACATCAAGATTGACACAAAGTAAGGCGGCCGGGATTTTGGAATAAGATGGAGTGTCGTCCTATACAAGCATGATTTTCGTGACCGGCCCAAGAAGTTTGATACTATGAATGATAAGGTTAATACTATGATAGGGGCTCAAGTTCAAGAAAGTTACTGTAGAGTATGTGAATTATGTGGGGTTGATCATCCAACAGATCAAGGTCTTGCGATTAACCTAGCATCCGCCCAATTCATAAGGCGGTTATAACATAATTCCACAAAATACATACCAAAACACCTACAATCGGGGAATAGAACCACCCAGATTTTTCGTGGAGAAATAACCAAGAAACTCATGCTCCACGCACCATCATATCCCCTCGTTTTCAGAGTCACCCACAACCGGTTCAACAACAGAAAGGAAAACCGATGCGGAGGAAGTATGGGCAAAATACACGACTAGTAAATGATTTGGCTATGAAGAATCAAGCTATGGCTATCAAAATATAGAGAATCGAGATAGGTCAAATTACGTTAGCATTGAATAATAGACCACAAGGAACATTACCTAGCGACACCCGAGAGAAATCCAAAGGGTAATCATGAGCAATGTCAAGCGCTTATGTTAAGAAGTGGAAAACATCTCGGGGAAATAGTTTAGAAAATTCAAGAACACCGGAGGAAAAAGTTGATGACAAGAATGCAGTGGAGGGTAACAAAATGAGGAAATAATGTTAAACATCGAGCCGATTGTTTTTCCACCATCGCTGCTTTCAAAGAGAGGGTCCAAAAATGTAAATTAGATAAATTCGTAAGGTTTTAGAAGTGTTCAAGAAACTCCAGATTAACATCCCATTCGCAGAGGCCCTAGAGCAAATGCCGAGGAGTTATGCGAAGTTTATGAAAGGAATTTCACGAGGAAGAAGAAATGGGAAGAATTGAAACAAAGTGGCACTAACAGAGGAGTGTAGTGCAAAGGTTATTAGAAGTTACCACCAAAACTCAAAGACACAGGAGCTTTACTATCCTGGTGCACGATCGGGAAAATGTCGTTTAACAAATGCTTATGTGATTTGGGGGCGAGTATAAACCTGATGCCATTGTCAGTATACTCAGAATTGGGTTTGCCCGCACTTCAAAGCTTACAAATATTTAATTAGTTCATGGATAGGTCGGTCCACATATCCAGAGGCATTGTAGAGGACATTCTGGTTAAAGTGGATAAGTTTATATTCCCTGCGGACTTTATCATTCTGGATTTCGATGAAGATAAGAACATCTTGATCATCCTAGGGAGACCTTTCTTGGCCACAGGAAGGACACCCATAGACGTGCAAAAAGGAGAACTTACTATGAGAGTCCAAGACCAAGAAATAAAATTCAATATGTTCAAGGCCATGGAATACCCTACGGACGAGGAAGAGTGTTTTCGAATGGATTTAATTGAGCAAATTACCAGCGAAGATATGAGCAAGAGTTTGATGAACGATCCGTTAGAAACTACTTTATTGGGGATGAAGAAAAGACGACCCAAAATTTGTGGACTTATTATAGATGCTAGACTCATACACGAAAGTTAGCCGATTGAGCACAAGTGTGAACCTCTCGCACACTAAGGAGAGGCAACAGTAAAAATTGAAACCATCTTTAGAGGAGCCACCAACATTGGAACTTAAGCCACTCCTAAACATCTCGGTGTATGCGATGTATGTAATTCAAATTCCTTACCTGTAATTATTTCTGCTGCACTTAACGAATTGCAGGAAGAAAAGTTGCTGAGGGAGCTTAGGGATCACAAATCAGCGATTGGATGGAGAATTACGGATATAAAAGGCATTAGCCCATCATTTTGCATGCACAAGATTCTGATGGAGGAGGATGCAAGTCCATCGGTGGAGCATCAACGTCGACTTAACCCAATCATGAAAGAAGTGGTCAAGAAGGAAATTCTGAAATTATTGGATGCCGGTATCATATATCCAATTTCCGACAGTAAATGGGTTAGTCCGGTTCATCAGTGTGTCGAAGAAAGGGGGGAATGATCGTGATACGTAATGAGGACAACGAGTTAATTCCAACAAGGACAAAGGACAGTGTTGGAGGGTGTGCATCGATTATAGGAGATTGAATAAGGCAACTCCGAAAGATCATTTCCGCTACCTTTTATCGATCAAATGTTAGAAAAGAAGTTAAGCGGAACATGAGTTTTATCTTGCTTATTGGATGGATACTGCCATAATCAGATCGCCATCACTCTTGAGGATTAAGAAAGGACAATATTTACATTCCCTTACGGCACATTTACATTCAGGAGGATGTCATTCAGGCATGCAACGCACCAGCAACTTTCCAATGGTGTATGATGACTATTTTATCAGATATGGTGGAGAAGAATGCTGAAGTCTTCATGGATGATTTCTCGGTTTATGGAGACAATTTTGATACTTTCCTAGAGAATCTGGTCATGGTGTTGTAGCGATGTAAGGAAACAAACCTCATACTCAATTGGGAAAAATGCCACTTCATGGTTGAAGAGGCATAATTTTGGGCCATAAGGTGTCAGCTCAAGGATTGGAGGTGGACAAAGGAAAGTGGATACGATCGAGAAACTACCTCCACCGAAGCTCGATTAAAGGGTATTAGAAGTTTTCGGGGCATCTTTGGGTTCTACAGGAGGTTCATAAAAGACTTCTCTAAGATTGCAAAACCTCTATGCAGTCTTTTAGAGAAGGATGGTACTTTCAGCTTTACGGCGGAATGCAAGTCCGTGTTCGACCTATTGAAGAATAAATTAACTACAGCCCGCGTGATAGTCGCACCGGACTGGAAAATGCCATTTGAGGTCATGTGTGATGCGAGCGATTATGCGGTTGGGGCTGTTTTGGGCCAAAGACGAGACAAAGTGTTTCACGCCATATACTATGCAAGCAAAACACTCACAGAGACTCAAATGAATTACACTACCACGAAGTGTTGCAGTAGTGTATGCGTTTGACAAATTCCGGGCATACTTGATCGGGACTAAGGTGATAGTCTATACGGACCATTCGGCGATTCGGTACCTAATAGCGAAAAAAGATGCTAAGCCACGCCTTATCCGATGGATTCTCCTACTTCAAGAGTTTGATTTAGAAATTAAAGATAGAAAGGGGATGGAGAATCAAGTTGCCGACCATTTATCAAGGCCGGAAAATCTGGAGAAAAAGGATGAAGATAGATGCGCAATCAACGAGTCATTCCCGTATGAGCAACTATTTGGTTTAAATGCAGAATATCCGTGGTATGCAGATTTCACATATTTTGTGGTAAACAAATTGCTTCCCCGGATCTTACACGACAACAGAAAAAAAAGTTTCTTCATGACGTCAAGTGGTACATGTGGGATGAGACGATCTATTCGAATAAAGCTGAATCGATAAGATGATTCGATGATGTATCCCCTACAGTGAAGTGCACAACATATTGCAAGAATGCCACTCATCGGCATATGGTGGACATTATGGGAGTGAGCGCACCGCGGCAAAAGTGCTTCAATCCGGGTTTTATTGGTAAGCGTTGTTCAAAGACGCCTACTAGTTTGTGAAAATATATGATAGATGCAAAAGGGTGGGAAACATATCTAAATGGAATGAGATGCCCCTACAAATAATTCTTGAAGTGGAAATCTTTGATGTATGGGGCATCGATTTCACGGGGCCATTCCAAATAGTTCTTTGAGCAATCGGTATATATATTACTCATGGTGGATTATGTCTCGAAATGGGTGAAGTGCAGACTACCAACTAACGATGCCGAGGTGGTCCTCAAATTCCTGCCGTAAAAAGATTTTAACGAG
>CM035169.1:99138379-99200879 GCA_020205615.1 Panax quinquefolius
TTGTTTTGTGAGGAGAAGAGGGTAGAAATGTTTTTGTGGTTTTTGTTTTATTGCGACCGAGCCATATAAAATGGTTTCCTACGTACTCCTATTTCAGAGGAGATCAGGTCGACGTAGTTCGCCCCTCAGGGCGAGAAGGAAAGCGTGATCCCATGTACATGTCAGAGTGCGGGGAGGAGAAAGTTTAATCCTAGGTTGAGGATAAACTATAGGTACGAGAAGTTTGATCCCAGGTATGGGTAGCCAAACTGCAAACGCAAAAGGTCCGATCCGCGGTGGGATGACCTAAGTTGTAGGAACGCAAAGGAGAAAGCCAGGCTGCTAGCTTTGAAATGTATGTTTCCCTGAGGGGCAAAGTGTAGAAAAGTTGTATGTGGTAAAGGGTTAAAGAACCGGAATGACTGGTGATCTGATGGTCTTACACCAGGGTGTTTGCGAATTACTTCAGACATAGTACCTTTTCACGGCGTCCGGGTTGATGAGTTATGGAAATTCATCGCCGTCCATTTCTTGCAATCTGAGAGCGCCTTCTGTCAATACTTCCTTGACAATAAACGGGCCTTCCCAGTTAGGAGCGAATTTTTCTTTAGCCTGATCTTGGTTGTCTAGGATTTTCTTCAAAACCAAGTCCTGTTGTTTGAATTGCCATAGCCGGACCTTTTTGTTGTAGGATCGGGCGATCCTTTGCTAATATAGCTGACCATGGAGGATAGCCGCGGTTCGCCTTTCGTCTATAAGAGACAAATGGTGATACCTGTCTTGTACCCATTGGTCTTCATCTAGCTGAGCATCTATCAACACTCTTGAGATTCCATCTCAACTTCTATGGGAGCACCGCCCATCCCATAAAGTTAAAAGCGTAGGGGGTTGCCAAGTGGAAGTGCGCATTGAGGTTTTGTAGGCTAACATCGTTAGAGGCAATAGGTTAGGAGCCAATCTTTGTGGTTGGCGGACATCTTTTGCATAATCTTCTTGATGTTTCTGTTAGCCGCTTCAACAAAGCACCATTCATCTTCAAACGATAGATGATGAGTTGAGGTGTTTGATGTGGAATTTCTTCGCATAATTCCTCAATCATTTTGTTGTTGAGGTTCTTGACATTATCGACCACAATCACCTCTTATTTTCCATATCGACAAACGACATTGTTTACGATGAAAGCAATGATGACTTCTTTAGTAACCACAGGGAAGGAGGTTGCTTACTACCCACGTGGTGAAGTAGTCGATAATGGTAAAGATAAATCGGTGACCATTACTGGCTTTAGGCTCGATGGGTCCGATAACGTCCATTCCCCACATTGAGAAGGGCCAAGGTGAACTCATATTGTGGAGTTCCCGTGGAGGGGCGTGTATAGCATTCCCATGAATCTGGTACTGATAGCATCTCCTGACGTGGTCATTGCAATCATCTTTGAGAGATAGCCAATAATGTCCTGTCCCGAGGACTTTCTTAACAAGGAAGGTGCCACTCATGTGGGGGCCACAGACTCTGCCATGGATTTCATCCATAAGCCTTTGGGCTTGAGATTTGTCTAAACATCTGAGGAGACCTAGTCCCGCATCTCTTTTGTAGAGCGCATCTCCATTCAGGTAGAATTTCATAGCAAGTCGATGGATCTGCCTTTTCTCAGTCGGGCTCGCCTCAGCGGGTGTAGATCCATCTCGCAAATATTCCTTGATATGCTGATACCAAGGATGTTGGATGGGAGGTAGCTCATCCAATACTTCTCCAACATAATTCCCATAGGCTGGGGCCTTGTGCAGGGAAATTGTGATGCTTGGCAAGTGTTCCTTATCTGATATGTGAATTAAGGAGGCCAATATTGCTAACGCGTCCGCAAAGTCACCCTATTACGAAGAATGTGTAGAAAGGAGATTTCTTGAACTCCAAAGCCATCTTCAAAACCCGGAGATGGTAGGGCAAAGAAATGTAGTTCCTTGGTTTGATAGATTCCGATTGGATTGTTCGATAACCAACTCAATCTCCAAAGACAGTTAATCACCGATGCCCAATGAGCAGGCAAGTTTTAGCCCCATGAGATGTACCCTTCATACTACCGTATTATTGGTGCTGAAAAATTGTAATTTGGTGGGGACGGATATCTGCTCCCAGATCGGATACTAGAACTGCCCAGCCCGTAACCTTCCATATTAATGACTCCATCAAAATACATCTTCCACGATCATGCCATCGTATTAATGGTGTTTCTTTGACTTGTCATTACTCCTTCATCAGGGAAATATGTTTCCAAGGGTTTGAAATCCCCTGAAGGTGCGACGGCCAGTTGATCTGCGATTCCTTGACCTTTGATGGACTTTTGAGTCACATATACGATGTCAAATTGTTGTAAGATCAACTTCCATCTAGACAACCGGTAATTTAACATCGGTTTGTTGAACACGTATTTGAGAGGATCCACACGGTATATGAGATGAGTTGTGTGACCATGGAGGTAATGCTGTAACCTCATGGAAGCCCATGCTAAAGCACAACACATCTTTTCGATCAGAGTGTACTTGTATTCACTGCTGCTTAACCTTTTGCTGAGGTAATAGATAGCTCGTTCTTGGCCTCTATCATCTTTCTGTCCCAGCATGCAGCCCATGGGGTTGTCACTTACGGATAGGTACATAAATAGGGGAACATCATCCCTGGGTGGTACCAAGATGGGAGCTTTAACTTCCTGTTTCTTGATTGTGAAGAAGGAATTTTGAAGATTGGCTCACATGTTGCTGTGAGTTGAGAGATAAACCTGCTAATGAAGTTGATTCTTTCCAAAAATCCCCGTATTTCCTTTTCTATCTGAGGAATGGACATTTCCGTGATGGCTTGGATTTTGGCAGGATCCAGCTCAATCCCTTTGTGGCTGACTAGAAATCCTAGCAACTTGCCTGATTTAACGCCAAAGGCGCATTTAGCTGGATTCAACTTCAAGTTGTACTTACGCAACCTGTTGAACAACTTTTTGAGATGGTCTATATGGTCATCCTCCTTCTGGGACTCGATAATGATGTCATCCACGTAAATCTCGATCTCTTTATGCATTAAGTCGTGGAAAAGAGCAATCATAGCTCATTGATAGGTGGCTCCGACATTGATTAGGCCGAATGACAACGGTCTATAGCAAAAGGTTCCCCAAGGCGTGATGAAAGCAGTTTTCTCATGATCCTCCTCAGCAACCATGATCTGATGATACCCCGCGAAGCAATCAGCAAAGGAGTACATGTCGTATTGTGCAGTATTGTCAATGAGAATGTGGATAAATGGCATGGGAAAGCTGTCTCTTAAGCACGCTTTGTTCAAATCCCGATAATACACGCAAACTCGCACCTTCCCTCTAGGTTTAGGTACGGGAATAATGTTGGATATCCATTCAGGATATGTAGACACCATGATGATGCCAGCTTGAAATTGTTTCATAATTTCTTCTTTTACCTTTAAACTCCACTCAGGTTTCAATCGCCTGAGCTTTTGCTTGACTAGCTTAAATCCATCTTTTATGGGAAGGCGATGAAGGACAATGTCAGTGGACAAACCCACCATGTATTCATGAGACCATGCAAACACATCCTAGAATTGGGTTAATAACGTAACCAAGTCATTCCGTTGGTTTGGGGTAAGGTCTGAACCAATTTGGATTAACTTAGGGCTTTCTAAGGTTCCCAGATTGAAAGAAGTGGTTTGATCAAGGTTGGGTTTAGGTTTGTCTTTGACCCATTCTTGAATTTCTGAAAGCACCTCAATGTCATCCTGTATATCCAACAAGGCTGAATTCATCTCTACATCAAAGGTACAATCCTTGTGGAGAAGAGGCATCAGATAGCAAGTATAAGCACGTCTAAATTTGAGTCCAAACGTAATATGCTTTAACATAATATATATGAAATGTTTTGATCATACGGTGTTAGCTTTACATTGGAAAAATAAAGCGCTAATACATGCGATGTAAAAGTAAGCAGATATTATATCTACATGGCATAAAGAGTTCTACCCATTTTACCCTTGTCGACCAATGCAAGGAATGCTGTTCCAATTGGCAAGGCCAAAGTCCGGGTGGACCGCAGTGATGGAGGGATTGTCATCATCCCCCCTGTCCCAAATGATGGCCATTACGTCTGGGCAATCATCGTCTGGGTATATCTGTTGGTATGTTCGTCATGAACGATGATGCGTATGCCCGACATCATTCGGATGACGTCTTGCTTAATTCTTCATTCCTCTTCTTCCACTGCGGGATCTGGAACAGAGACTTCTTTCTCCTTTACCGGTACCGGCTTGGGAAATAACATAGCCATTACATTGGTTGGCACCTTTACGGGAGGTTGTGCGGACTCAGAATTTGAAGGCGAAGATAAACGCCACACTGTTGAAGCTGAAGGAATCGGCTAATGCTTATGATTATTCCTATGACTAGAACTAGTAGAATAGTCTAGTCTAGCTATTTTAGTTTGCTTGGTTGGTCGAATTGGGTATTTGATACCCTGGCAATCTTTACCCAACCCTTGTCCCGGCTTATGACCCAACGACATCATTTCTTGAGTAGCCAACATTACTTCGGTAGAAATCTTTGGTTCGGGCAATGGCATTCCAATAACATGGTATTGGGTAATGCTTACTTCCAAAGCATGAAAACTGACTTGTTCAACATCTGCATTGGCATTGATGAACGGCATGTCCCCGTGTGAAGGACACTTTGGTTCAGCATTGATCGTGACTAGGCTATTGTTGATAATGTACTTCAATTGTTGATGAAGGGTGGAGGGGACTGCCCCAGCCATGTGAATCCATGGTTGTCCAAAGAGCAGGTTGTATCCCGAATCTATCTTGAGCACATGGAAAGATACACAGAATGTGTGAGGACCAATTTCGATTGGCGTACCAATTACTCAAACCGGAATTTTTGCTTGCTCGATCAAAAGCTTTGATGATAGTATGGCTACTCCGAATTCGGTTGAGATTGATATTCATCTTCACCAAGGTAGCGTATGGATAGATATTCAGAGATGAACCTCCATCTAGTAAGACTCCAGCTACCATATATCAGGAGGACAAGACCCAATGATAACAGCAACTTTGTAACGACCGGTCCCTTTCTTGGCCTATCATCATCAGTGAAGGATATCACATTGTTGTTGAAAATGTGATCAACCAGATGTTGAAACATTTTCGTATCAACTAATGTCGGTAGATAGGCTTCTTCTAAAACCTTCAACAAGACCTTCTAATGATTCTCGGAAGTTAGGACCAAGTCCAGAATTGATATTTGTTGTGGAGCTTCTTTCAAGCTTAAAACCACCGTGGCTTCGTTATGACCCATAGTGCGGAAGAATTTTTCAATCTTCTCCATGGGTATTTTCACCTTTGATTTGGTGGTGAACTTCATCACCCGGTGGGGAAGATATAGTGGATTTTCCTTCACCATTGTAGCAGTTGTATGTGAGGTGGATCCTTCACCTTCTCCATAATTCCACAGAACTGTGCGCAAGCTAACAATATGATATTGTACTCTGCACGACAAGTTGATTGGCTCGGGAGCGGCCACTTTCAAAGGATTGTTTCCTCCCTTGAGTTGAATTGTTGGCGTTGTGAGTAATGTGTTAATCCCACTAGTTTCAGTGGATATGACTGCTACCACACTCTTCTACTTAGTCGGACTGAAATCTTCATGTAACGTAATACGTATCGTGCGTCTCGCTTAGGTGTGACACCACTTGTCGATTAGATTTTGAATAAGCTGGCGGAGTGCCCAACATTCTTCTGTGTTGTGACCGCGAGACTGGGAATGATATTGACACACTCCATCAGAGTTGTACCGTTCTGAACGGGGGTTGATTGGAGGTAGAAGGGAACTGATCCTTCCTTCATTGATTAATATATGAAGGATTTCCTCCATAGGTTGGCCCAAATAGGTGAATTGCCTTTTGTTGGCAAAATCTCGACGGGCCTTGGCACTTGCTCTCTTCGTCACTTTGTCTTCCAGCATTTCATTTTCTAAAAGTGACGAGGGAATATTCATGACAAGGGGTAAGAGGCTGGCATGCTCCTGGCTGATTAGCTGACATGTCACTTGATGTTGATAAGTCACCAGTTCCGCCAATTGCTCAATTTGCTTGCTGATAAGTGGATTTTATATACACGAATCAATATTCATTTCAAGTTTAAATTCATAGTTATCTTCGTGTTTTATGTTTGTTTTCACTCGTTTCGTGTTAATTTATGTCTAGGGTGGTCATGGATGCAAGAGGTGAAGAATGGCGGAGTTTTGGAAAAAAAGTGGAAAAACGCATGGCGGAAAAATCCTTACCAAGAGCCTTCTGCTTCATTTGGGACGGGCCTTTTAAGTCAATACCTCTGCCTGGGGTGGGGGTCCCGTTTTCTGAAGTGTCCTGTTCGGTTTTGATGTCTGCTGGTGCACGATTTTTGGGACTCTATTAGGCGCCTGGACTTTATATGAGGGGACTTCGGCCAGAATAAGGAAAAGAGCTTGATATTACTTTGATATACAACAATCATACAAACACTGGAGCATAATTCAAGACGATTTCTAGGATTCAAGTGCAACTTTGGAGGAGTAATTTTCAGAGATTGTCACGACGATTGCAAATCGAGTCTACGTGAAGGGGTTTTCAATATTCTTCTTCTCTTAAGTCTTATTTGTGAGTGGAAGGATGTTTTCAGGATATTATTCAGTTTTTAATTCATTCGTTATGAACTAATTCACTTATTAGACTTGTGATGGATCTTTGGGTGAAACGATGATTCTATAGCTTTGATTTCCAATTCAATAATTTATTTTCAGTTTATCTATGTTAATTTGAGCGTGAATTTATGAATTGCTCGATCAATAATTTTTGTGGATTTGAATGGAATCGAGAGGAGATTGAATCTAGACCTAGTTAATAAATTATGTGTCATGAATTTTGTCAATAGCGATTTTTGATTATTGTTAAGGTAGAGGTACGCTTGACATCACATGTAATCGGTATAGAGAGCTTGAACTTAAACCTTCTTTAATTGCAGTTCACATAGAGATATAGTGAGTTGGTTAATTTAGGGGTTTAACAGATTTCTGTCTTAATTGTGGATTGATGTTAATACGGTATTAGTGCATCGAGAGGTGGTTGGTATTACATTCGTGTTTTTGATTAATAAACTGGGATATTAAATTGAGTTGGAATAAAGGTTTGAAAATCAGAGTAAAGCTCAGGGTGAAATCATAAGTCTAATTCTCCATTAATTGTTTGAAATTCCAGATTTTGATATTGGTGACTGTTTTGTGATAGTTTGTTTATTTATTAACTTAGTTTCTATAATTTAAAACCATTGAATTGATTAGTTTAATAAAATTAGGGTTAATAGAAAATTGATAATTGTGAAGTTAAAATTCTTGCTAATTTGTCTTCATGAGAACGATACTCTACTCATCACTATATTAAATGTTGACCACGTATACTTGTGTGTTTTGAGCCGCGTATTGATTTTACCCAACAAGTTTTTGGCGCTGTTGTCGGGGACAATTTAGCCGAGATTTTAATATTTTTGTTTAGGATATCAGTTTAATTAGTCCAGTTTTACTTAAACATTTTTTGTTCTTGTTTCTCCTATTTCAGGTTTTTGATATTTGTTTATGTAAACGCGATCCAAACATCCAGACTTGCTTCCTTTTGAGGACGACATTGAAAGAAGATTTTAGAGGTTGAGTAAGTGGATCGAGGAAACGAGGAACGAATTCGAAAATTCTGATAAGGAAGAAACGATGGCTGCCGAAGACTAGAAAGCGTTGAGGGATTTTGCAACACCTAGGGTGACTGATCTGCAGTCGAGCATTACTAGGCCTGCAATAGCTGCGAATACTTTTGAAATCAAGCCTAGGACCATTCAGATGATGCAGAACTCATGTCAATTTAGGGGGATGGCAAATGACGATCTGAATGAGCATTTAATCAGTTTTCTGGAAATGTGCGACACGTTCAAGTACAATGGGGTGTCAGATGAGGCAGTAAGACTTCGCTTGTTCCCATTCACTTTACGGGACAAGGCGAAGAGTTCAATTATATTCTCTCCGCCGGGATCGATCATTACATTGGGAAGACTTGGCTCAAAAAATTTCTTGCCAAATTTTTCCCACCAACGAAGACTGCTAAAATGAGGAATGACATCACGATGTTTGAGCACTAGAATGGGGAGTCACTATATGAGGTATGGGAGCGATACAAGGAATTACTCAGAAAGTGCCCACATCATGGATTGCCCAAGTGGTTACTAATGAACACCTTCTATAACGGGCTACATAGGAATGTCAGAACTAACATTGATGCGGCATCGGGCGGTGCATTCATGGCTAAGAGTTACGAGGACGCCTACAATTTGATCGAAACAATGGCGGCAAATAACTACCAGTGGCCCACATCAAGATTGACACAGGCGAAGGCGGCTGGGATTTTGGAATAAGATGGAGTGTCAGCTATACAAGCACAGATTTCTGCACTGTCCAAGAAGTTTGATACTATGAATGATAAGGTTAATACTATGATAGGGGCTCAAGTTCAGCAGGTTACGGTAGTATGTGAATTATGTGGGGTTGATCATCCAACAGATCAGTGCGCGATTAACCTAGCATCCGCCCAATTCATAGGCAGTTATAACATAATTCCACAAAATACATACCAAAACACCTACAATCAGGGGAATAGGAACCACCCAGATTTCTCGTGGAGAAATAACCAGCAAACTCATGCTCCACGACCATCATATCCCCCTGGTTTTCAGAGTCACCCACAACCGGTTCAACAACAGGAAAGGAAAACCGATGCGGAGGAAGCATGGGCAAAATACATGACTAGCAATGATTTGGCTATGAAGAATCAAGCTATGGCTATCAAAAATATAGAGAATCAGATAGGTCAAATTACGTTAGCATTGAATAATAGACCACAAGGAACATTACCTAGCGACACCGAGAGAAATCCAAAGGGTAATCATGAGCAATGTCAAGCAGTTATGTTAAGAAGTGGAAAACATCTCGGGGGAAATAGTTTAGAAAATTCAGCAACACCGGAGGAAAAAGTTGATGACAGTAACGTGGTGGAGGGTAACAAAAATGAGGAAATAATGTTAAACAATGAGCCGATTGTTTTTCCACCATCGCCGTTTCAGCAGAGGGTCCAAAAACAGAAATTAGATAAGCAGTTCGCAAGGTTTTTAGAAGTGTTCAAGAAACTCCAGATTAACATCCCATTCGCAGAGGCCCTAGAGCAAATGCCGAGTTATGCGAAGTTTATGAAAGGAATTCTGTCGAGGAAGAAGAAATGGGAAGAATTCGAAACAGTGGCACTAACAGAGGAGTGTAGTGCAGTGTTACAGAAGAAGCTACCACCAAAACTCAAAGACCCAGGGAGCTTTACTATCCCGTGCACGATCGGGAAAATGTCGTTTAACAAATGCTTATGTGATTTGAAGCAGTATAAAACGATGCCATTGTCGGTATACTCAGAATTGGGTTTGCTTCAGCACTAAAGCCTACAAATATTTAATTGCAGTTGGCGGATAGGTCAGTCACATATCCGAGAGGCATTGTAGAGGACATTCTGGTTAAAGTGGATAAGTTTATATTCCCTGCGGACTTTATCATTCTGGATTTCGATGAAGATAAGAACATCTTGATCATCCTAGGGAGACCTTTCTTGTACTGTGAAGGACACCCATAGACGTGCAAAAAGGAGAACTTACTATGAGAGTCCAAGACCAAGAAATAAAATTCAATATGTTCAAGGCCATGGAATACCCTACGGACGAGGAAGAGTGTTTTCGAATGGATTTAATTGAGCAAATTACCAGCGAAGATATGAGCAAGAGTTTGATGAACGATCCGTTAGAAACTACTTTATTGGGGGATGAAGAAAAAGACGACCCAAAATTTGTGGACTTATTACAGATGCTAGACTCGTTGCCACGAAGTTAGTTAGCCGAGAGTTAATCATGTGAACCTCTCGCACACTAAGGAGGCAAATAGTGAAAAATTGAAACCATCTTTAGAGGAGCCACCAACATTGGAACTTAAGCCACTCCCTAAACATCTCAGGTATGCGTATTTATGCAATTCAAATTCCTTACCTGTAATTATTTCTGCTGCACTTAACGAATTGCAGGAAGAAAAGTTGCTGAGGGAGCTTAGGGATCACAAATCAGCGATTGGATGGAGAATTACGGATATAAAAGGCATTAGCCCATCATTTTGCATGCACAAGATTCTGATGGAGGAGGATGCAAGTCCATCGGTGGAGCATCAACGTCGACTTAACCCAATCATGAAAGAAGTGGTCAAGAAGGAAATTACAAGAAATTATTGGATGGGTATCATATATCCAATTTCCGACAGTAAATGGGTTAGTCCGGTTCATTGTGTGTCAAGAAAGGGGGAATGAACGTGATACCAAATGAGGACAACGAGTTAATTCCAACAAGGACCATGGCCAGGTTGGAGGGTGTGCATCGATTATAGGAGATTGAATAAGGCAACCCGAAAAGATCATTTCCCGCTACCTTTTATCGATCAAATGTTAGACAGGTTAGCGGAACATGAGTTTTACTGTTTATTGGATGGATACTCGGGCTATAATCAGATCGCCATCACTCTTGAGGATTAAGAAAGGACAATATTTACATTCCCTTACGGCACATTTACATTCAGGAGGATGTCATTCAGGCATGCAACGCACCAGCAACTTTCCAATGGTGTATGATGACTATTTTATCAGATATGGTGGAGAAGAATGCTGAAGTCTTCATGGATGATTTCTCGGTTTATGGAGACAATTTTGATACTTTCCTAGAGAATCTGGTCATGGTGTTGTAGCGATGTAAGGAAACAAACCTCATACTCAATTGGGAAAAATGCCACTTCATGGTTGAAGAGGCATAATTTTGGGCCATAAGGTGTCAGCTCAAGGATTGGAGGTGGACAAAGGAAAGCTGGATACGATCGAGAAACTACCTCCACCGAGCTCAGTTAAGGGTATTAGAAGTTTTCTGGGGCATGCTGGGTTCTACAGGAGGTTCATAAAAGACTTCTCTAAGATTGCAAAACCTCTATGCAGTCTTTTAGAGAAGGATGGTACTTTCGACTTTTACTATGGAATGCAAGTCCGTGTTCGACCTATTGAAGAATAAATTAACTTCTGACTCGCGTGATAGTCATGACCCGGGATCGAAAATGCCATTTGAGGTCATGTGTGATGCGGCGATTATGCGGTTGAAACATTTTGGGCCAAAAGCGAGACAAAGTGTTTCACGCCATATACTATGCAAGCAAAACACTCACAGAGACTCAAATGAATTACACTACCACGAAGTGTTGCGATGAGTGTATCGTTTGACAAATTAAGCATACTTGACGGGACTAAGGTGATAGTCTATACGGACCATTCGGCGATTGATTTACCTAATAGCGAAAAAAGATGCTAAGCCACGCCTTATCCGATGGATTCTCCTACTTCAAGAGTTTGATTTAGAAATTAAAGATAGAAAGGGATGGAGAATCAAGTTGCCGAACCATTTATCAAATAGGAAAATCGGAGAAAAGGATGAAGATAGATGCGCAATCAACGAGTCATTCCCGTATGAGCAACTATTTGGTTTAAATGCAGAATATCCGTGGTATGCAGATTTCACATATTTTGTGGTAAACAAATTGCTTCCCCGGATCTTACACGACAACAGAAAAAAAAGTTTCTTCATGACGTCAAGTGGTACATGTGGGATGAGACGTATCTATTCGAACAGTGCACCGATAAGATGATTCGATGATGTATCCCCTACAGTGAAGTGCACAACATACTGCAAGAATGCCACTCATCGGCATATGGTGGACATTATGGGAGTGAGCGCACCGCGGCAAAAGTGCTTCAATCCAGGTTTTATTGGCCGACGTTGTTCAAAGACGCCCACTAGTTTGTGAAAATATATGATAGATGCAAAAGGGTGGGAAACATATCTAAATGGAATGAGATGCCCCTACAAATAATTCTTGAAGTGGAAATCTTTGATGTATGGGGCATCGATTTCATGGGGCCATTCCAGTCGTCTTTGAGCAATCAGTATATATTACTCGCGGTGGATTATGTCTCGAAATGGGTTGAAGCTGCAGCACTACCAACTAACGATGCCGAGGTGGTCCTCAAATTCCTACAGAAAAAGATTTTAACGAGGTTTGGCACACCAAGAGCAATAATCAGTGATGAATGTGATGCCCCCAAATCTGGGTCTCTTCCAACCCGACAGATGGTGCTACACGGTACTACCATTCATTCATACATTTCATAGAATAGTCTCAAAAGGACTAATATAACTTATATATACTCAAAATAATATTACATTTCCCAGGTTCTTTGTAACCCTTTCAGTTGTTCTTGTTATAATATCAATATATTACAGACAGTCTTGCTATACTATTACATAAGTATGCTACGGGTTCATCTTCGTCTTGCCTTTATCCTTGCCTGAGACTTCTGTACGCTCGATCTTAGCTGTGTTCAGATGGTTCAAGCAAGAGTGAGCATGACTAGCTCAGCAAGTACTAAAATTCTAATAAAAAACATGCTTGAAACATAGAACTCATATATCTTCAATAACTGAACAATAGTTACGAAGTACTATCGATAAATCAAAATAACACTTCTTTTTCTTCAAAATGTTTTACACAACCATACTTACTGGAATAATAATTATGGCTCAATTATATGAGCATTCATAAGTTCTTTTGAAAAGGACAACCCGACACACTAAGTAAAATGACGTCCGAAGCATAGCTTACGAGCACTACGGTGATCACTCACAACACTCTATGTTGATCAACACTACATTCATTAAACGTGTATACGTTTAAGTTGTGGCAACCTCACGTGCCTGTCATTAAACGACAAAAACATTTTAGTATACTTGGTCTTCAATTGAAAACCAACCAATATAACTCGATAAACATTAAGCATGCTTGACAGATTCATAATATAAGTCCAGCCGAAAGAATTGTCTTAAGACTTCATCATTCAGGACTTCATGCGCACAGGTTACATGAATTACAAAGCTTGTCCAGACTGAACTAAAACAAGAGTTAGAATACTTGCCTTTAGCGTCTAATTACTGGTTAATACTCGTACAGTACTTTAAGTCTTTATGATTCTACAATTCATAATCACGTACCACATTAAGTCATACACAATCAAGTATGATTACTATTATATCTTACCCTTCATCTCAATGTAATTCCTAATTTAGATTCGTTATTTAGGGTTTTCCGACTTTCGTTACGTCATTCTCATTCTGCTAATCTTCGATTGATTATTAACTCTTAATCAACATGCATTAGTGTCTTACAAGTACCTTACAATGTCTTAATCATGTTATGATTACATCTTAATACATTACTATTAAGTTCCCTTTCCTTTCATACTTGAAATCTTTCTTCACTATCAACTTTTAGGATTGGCCATGGCCAAGGATTGCTTTGTGACTCATGACTGCAAGCACGGGTTCGTAGTGTACAATGTTTCGGCCTCGCGCTGCGGTGAGGGAAATTAGGCTTAGAGTCGCGCCGCGGCGCAGACTCTGTGCCTTAGAAAATTTTTCAGTTTTAAAATTTTTTACGAACATCCCAGACGCATAACTTCTTCGTTTTAAGTCCGAATTGGTCTGTTCAAAAGCCTACGGTTCACAAATTTCATAATCTACGCGTTCATGCAAAAATTTTATCTATTTGACTTTGTTTGCTCAAAATTCACCTATGAGTTCATTTTTAACAAAAACGATAAACGTTCGTGAACGTTCAACGCTCGTTTCTTCGTTTTTAGTCGGAATCCGGTCATTTTTGAGTTCGCAACTCTATAATGACAAAAATGACTTGTCTCCATCGAAAACCAATGTTTCCGACTTCGAACACAAAATACGACTTCCATTCCGAGAATTTCACGAATTCAACGGTAATCGTCCAATCGTGCGAATTCCGGAAAATCTTCATTACTAAGCGTTCGTAATGGATTTTAATCAACATAAGATCATTACATGTTATTTCCTACTCCAACTTATAATCAAAGTAGGTTTTGACTTATTCTCATAGGTTATTAACTTATTTAACTTAAGAGTTAGAAATCTTCATGCTCACGACTTATTATTAACTTAATTCCTTCAATCAAAGTTCTCATGCCATATTCCACATACTAAACATCATATGCTAGGTTCTTCATGGTTCTAGCAACTTATTAATATTCAAGTTGCTTTTTCAACTTATTCGACTTAAGTTCATTCTTTAGTAATTTATTACATGCTATCATTCAACCCTCCCCCTTCTCTATCAATCCTATTATAGAAGAGATGAAGATATAAGAAAGGAGTCTTACCCTTGAAGACTTCTATTTGCTTTGGAAAACTATCAATGGTTGAAGTGGCTTATAAGTGCTTATTGGTTCTAACAAATAAGTTGCTATACTTGAGAGAAGTTTGGATGAAATGAAATAACCAACAATTGAATTGTGGCTCTTGTATTTATAGGCTTGGCAAAGTGGGGACACTCTAGTCATTTAGGCCCTCCACCTCCTTAATCCCACCTCCTCAATTAATCTAATTAATTCCACCTCCTTACTATTCATTTGTGTGCTCATCACTTCTCTTGACCACCACACAAAGTTCTTGGGCATCACTCTTCTTGTTTACCCATCACACTTACTCATTTCTCACTTGGTTTGACCCATCAAGTTTACGCATGGGTCACCCCATGGATCCTCATTAGCTAATGGATCATAGTTTGGGCTCAATGCTAATTCAATTAACTTATCCCTTGGGCTTACTAATAATAATAGCTTATTTCTTTGTTGGGCTTGCATTAATCAAGTTGGGCTTCATTAACCAATTACTTGGGCTTAATAATTAATCCCACTTACGTTTACACCTTATACATATTGGACTTGATCTCTATACAATATTACCTTAATTCCTTCTATTAGGTTTTAATACCTATAATCCCAAATTAAGTCCGCATGCGATTTATTGCATTTTCCATACTTAGATTATTATTACATAATCGATATCACCTCGATATTATAACATTACATATTTCTCGAAAATTCAAAAATAATTCCCGAGCAGAAATTGATAAATAGTGTTTTTCAAAAAAAATTTCGAAAAACTTTTATTTTTGTTTTAGAAATTCAAACACTTTAATTCTTCCACGTAGTTAAAATACTACGACGTTCCTGAAAGTAGTATGCACACAAGCCAATCATGTTTGATGATAAAGCATATACTTTGTAACAATCTTATTCATTTATTAATAAAAAGTATTAATTTATTAAAGGCTTTTAATTATCTACATGATGCTGTTTTATAATATGTGATAAACCCATAGTTTTAAACAATGCTTTTAGAATAATGATGATGATCATTCTAATGAGATCTAAATTCTTAGAAAGCTTAAAACTAAAATAGTTCCCAATCATTGGATTACTAAATTGGGGATTAGTGAATCCAGGATAGATTGGTACATACGTTGCTTCTTCATTGGATGAGGATGATTGATCTCATGATCATTTGTGTGGAGACACTAAAGCAAGTATGTAGGTGCTTATTAGAGAATAAGTTCTTTGAGCATTGGCTCGCTAAGGAATACCTAATGGAGTTTTACTTGCCTGTCAATAGGAATTCCTGTAGTGATAGTAGTACAAGTGATCCTTGGACTTGAGATCATCATAGTATCTTGTGTATGATGAGTTATACTTTGACTTATTCCTTAAGACCCTTAGGGTATATCAAAGGGTATGCTTGGGTATAACAAGTTGTACATGAAGATAATATATGATCAATAAAGAATCTACCACTTCTAATAAAAGAAGAGAAATGTCTATGTGATTCGATAAATGACAACCCGGTGAGTCCTTGGTTAAGGCGAGAATGAAATTAGAAAGGAGTTTCTAATTTGCATTATTTGAGTCATGCATTTAAGGATCGAAATACATATAATTAAATAAAATAAGACTTGTGATAATTCCATGTCTTATATTTAATTGGGACATTGTATGGTGGAAGGATTGAATTATACGGTAACTATTTACTCAAAGGTTCTTTAATGATTAATGTTAAAATCTATATTATCCGGAAAGTCGTTGATCGCTAGGGAGGCTTATCCCTATTGTAGAATAAATATTATTTATTTAAATAAATTAATTGTTTAATTTATTTATTTAAATAAGATTAAATTATTCTAATTGATTTATTCACAACCTAGGTTTAATATGGAGAACCTAAAGGGTCACACCATAAAAGGAAGAATAATTATTTAAGAAGTTAATGGCATAATCGTAATAATATAGTTATGTATATTTAATTTAATCTATGGTGATAGAATAAATTAAATAGCTTAATATTATTATTTAATATTTTAGAAATATTAAATATAAATTAATAAGAGGAGTCTTATTAATATTATTACAATTATTATTATTTTAATTTCTAAAAGAGTTTAGGAATTAATTTAATATAAGTACTCTCATTTATTCCTAATTGGATTAGGAAGGAAAATTAGTTAAAGGAGTTTAATTAATTATCCCTAATAAGATTATGGAGCTTAATTAATTAAAAGAATTTAATTAATTAAATAAAACCCAATTCCTTAATTTTTAAGGTGGGTTGCCCACATCTATAAATAAGAGGAGTCTTATTATGGGTGAGGTGGTTGTTGACTTTTACAATATACGTAATAATTCCAATAGTTGGGAGAGTACGTTCTTTTCTATAGAGATAGAAAATTAGGGTTTGAGCCAAATACCCATCTTTTTGAATTTTTATTATTCCTTGGTGGATCACCTATAGAGGCCATACACTTAGGTGGCTAACGTTGATCAAAGGAAGGAACCAAACCCGGTGGATTCAAGTTGAACGCAAAAAAGATTGGAGGTGAACTTGTACCTGAGGAAGCTCGATCTTCGAGGGTATGATTTTATTCTTTATCTTTTCGTTTAATTAATAATTGTACATAAAGGGTGATCCGGGTATATGGTTTGTAAATTTTTTAAACTTTGATTTTATCTCGCTTCCGCTTAATTTTGGAATTTGATTGCGTTCTTGAATATTACAAACCTAACAGTGGTATCAGAGCCAAACCTTTATGCAAATTATTAATTATTTTAATTTAATATGTATATTGATATGTGTTTAGAACAATTTAATTGGGCTTAATTTTATTATATAAAATTTATTAAAAAAAAAAAATAAAAAATTCGGTAATCCTGAATTTTTTTTTAATTACCGAATATTGTAAACGTTCTTCTTTAATAAGAATCATATATATACATGATTCATGTATCGAAGATCAAATTGCACTAAGTTAGTTACGGTTTTATATATATATATATATATATATATATATATATATATATATATATATATAATTACTGAATCTTGTTGATTTCCGTACACTATATAAAAAAAAAACGTCATCATGTAGCTTTGGTAACAAGGATTTTACATGTGTAAGGGAATATTTCACAAGGATTTTACAAGGATTTTGTCACGTGTTTGAAATATATATTACTAGTAATATTAATTATATATATATATATATATAATTTTAATAATTTTATAATTAAAATAAATAATTTATTTTAATTTTAAAATTAAATTTCATGCTAACTAATTAGAGTTGGAATTAGATTTCATGATAACTAATTGGAGTTGAAATTGGATTCCATGTTTCCTTAAATAAAAGAGTTTATTTAGATATGAAATAAGATTTCATATTATTCAAAATAAAAGAGTTTATTTGTGAATAGGAAAGAGAATCCTAGTTTCCTTAAATAAAGGAGTTTATTTAAATATGAAATAAGATTTCATATTATTCAAAATAAAGGAGTTTATTTGTGAATAGAAAAAAAATCCGTGTTTCCTTAAATAAAGGAGTTTATTTAAATATGAAATAAGATTTCATATTATTCAAAATAAAGGAGTTTATTTGTGAATAGGAAAGAGAATAAAAGTGTTTCCTTTAATAAAGGAGTTTATTTTTTTTATATGGATTTGGATTCCATAATTAATTAAAATAAAGGAGTTTATTTTGATTAAAGATTTTGATTAAAATAAAATAGTTTATTTTATTCAAAATTGGATAAATTAAAATAAAATAGTTTTATTTTGATTTAAATTTGGATTAAAATAAAGGAGTTTATTTTGATTCAAAAATAGATTTTATACTAACTAAATTTGCCCATTAAATGATATCAATATATATATTAAATGTTTATTATTCATGAGATGAATGTTATTTATTAATGCACATGGTGATGTGTATGATAATAAATGGGATTGATTATGGACTATTGACCAATGCGATTGGATTTTATTTTTGTTGGATGCATGAATGTATGAGTTTTATTAAATGGGGTCTGCGTACCTCGTCTTCTCTAATTTTTTCTTAATGTAAATTCTAAATCCCTCCTATGTACTTCCCTCGATTAGCGATCAAGGTTTCTATTTATTTTAAATAGTTTTGTAATAGGAATAGTTAGAATTAATTTTGAAAATTGGAGATCAAGGAGCAAGGAGCGCTTGAAGACCCGTTTGTAATGGAGCCCAGGGTTTAAATGTAATAGTTATATTTAAATATTATTTCTTGCACCCCTAGGGTTTGACCTTTTGGTTCACTTGGTGGCTCTAGTGAACCAAACTAGAATAAAAGTCCATAATCAATTCGGGTAGAATATAGTATTCTAAATGTGCATGCTTATACTATATATATTATATATTATGCAAACATGCTTCGCATGTTCATTAATATGACGCGTATTTTATATATATATAATAAAATGCGCTAAACAAGATGAGACAAATTAATAACAAACCCTTCAATTTTTATATTAAGTCTAAGCGTTCAAAGATATTTGGAATATCGAGCGTCGCCTTCAAGCATGATAAAATTAATAGAGTATTAAATATTTAATATGAGTTTGTTGTGTCACCACAAGGCAAGTATTAAGTATTTAAGATGTTAATTATATACATTTGATGCTTATAAAGAAAATTGAACAATATTGTTTTGTTGTGTCACCACAAGGATGATATTTTTCTTTTTGAATATATGGAGTGCTAGGTCGGACTTAACTTGGATAATTTTGATTCGGATGTGCCACCACTTGATCAAAATAATCTAAGAGGCAAAAAGAAAAGGAGTTGCATAGTTGATGTAATTGACAAAAGTTGTCTACCTATTTATTTATATATAGTTTGTTGTGTCACCACAAGGCTATATACATTTGAAATGG
Organism: Panax quinquefolius; assembly: GCA_020205615.1. NCBI lineage: Eukaryota > Viridiplantae > Streptophyta > Magnoliopsida > Apiales > Araliaceae > Panax > Panax quinquefolius. The sequence goes on from CM035169.1 coordinate 99,157,681, forward strand.
GATCCTTATTCTCACTAGCAAATCTTTAATTAGATTTTGCGAACTATGTAAGTGAGGTAATATAGTTTGAAGAAAATAGTGGGAGATACCAATTTAAAACAAGACCTAATTTCTTTTGGTAATTAATAAAAGAATATATGTTAAAATGTTGTTAATTACAAATTCATTTACAGAATTTTACAATGTCTAAAATTACTATCACTGCGAAGCATATTAGATGCAAAATTAACTTAGGACCAAATTTAATTGGTTGGTTAAGGAATTGAGAATAGTTCTCATAGTTTGAAAAGCTATCTTATGTCCTTAATATGCCTATATCCGCAATGGTTGCGCATAATGCCTCGAGGAAGAGATTGCTACTTTTAGAAAGTGGCAAGATGATGCACTGATTAGCTCAATGCATCATGCTCGCATCCATGAGTAACGAGCTTCAGCCACAAGATGAAACTATGGATGCTCCTACTATATTCCCGCACATCAAGTAGTTGATGGTGAGGAAAGTAGGAGTGATAGATATCAGATATCTAAGGAGCTCTTCCGATCTAGAATGGCCAATATGACTATAGTACAGACAAAAGTTCTTAACATAATCAATTTGATTGATCAATTAGGACAACTGGTTTTGTCATGGATGGAGAGTTGAGCAAAGATTTGATCTTGCCCTCACTCCCGGACTCCTTTCATAATTGTTGTGAATTTTTTCATATGAACAAGCTAGATATCAGCCTCGCTGATTTGCTTAACATGTTAAAAAATGTTGAGAGTCACTTTCAACCAAGAAAGACCAAGTCTTACTGGTAGGGCCCAAAGGATCTTCTGAAAAGAAGAACGATTCAAAGAAGGTAAATAGAAAGGCATAAACAAAGGATAATAAGAACAAAACTGATATGGATAGCAAAGGAGTTTGCTTCCACTACAATAAGCCTGGACACTGGAAAGAAACTGCAAGAAGCATCTTGCAGTGGCTAACCAAAGAAGCTTAGTGAAGTTTTGGTTACAAATACAAATTTGTTCATAATTTAAAATAAATTTTTTTTAAGTCAAGGTTCTACTTGGGTATTGGATACCGACTTTGGTTATCATAAATATAGATTTATGAAGGACCAAAACAGTAGAAAGCTAAACAAATATAAGTTATCCTATAATGTATGGAAATGTAACAAAGGTTGCCATATTAGCCATAGAAACTTATAGTTTAGCACCGCCTACTGAGCAAATCTATTAAGTCAATAAGTTGTTATTTATATTCCAATTCTTGTTAGAAACATTATTTCCATTTTATTGTTGGACAATAAATTTTTGGTATTATAATTAAGAACAATTGTTGTTCTATTTATAATAATAATGTTTCAGTATAGAACCTGAAAAGATTACTTAATGGATTTTGTATACTTGACTTACGTGAAAAATTATTTTATAAATTGAACAAACTAGTATAAGAAAAGGAGATGATCATTCAAAGAGTTGAATGTGTGTATTTGCTAAAATACAAGTGTGAATTATTTGAAAAATTCAAAGAATTCATAAGTGAAACAAATTGACAAAGTATTAAGATTCTTTGATTAGATCAAGGAATAAATACTTGTGCAATAAGTTTCTAGATCATCTCAAATGGTTTTCTCATAATGAACACATCCTGATACGCAATAATTGATTGATGTATCTGAATGAAAAATCGTACCTTGCATAGTGCGGTCCATAATGATTTTACCGACATTCGGTATCCTTACAGGATCATGTCCTAGAAATGGTACGCATATCTACGAAAAGGTAACCTCAAAATCCATTTCAAGACTCCATAAAAGTTATGGACAGGGAGGATTCCTAATCTTAAGTATGTTAAGATAAGGGGTTGTCCAGCTTATGTGAAAAAGTTTCGAAGGATAAGCTTGGGACAAGATTTGACATGTACAGATTTGTGGGACATCCTAAAATAATTTTAGGGTATATGTTCTATAATTCTACTTAGCAAAAGGTGTTTGTTACGAAACACACTGCCTTCTAAGATAAAGGTGTTTATCATTAAAAGGGGCTAGTGGGAGGATAATAGATCTTGAAGAGTTCAAGAACCACAAAATACTATAAGTCAAATAAGAGGAACCTGTAGATAGATCTATTATAAACTGTTGAATCGAATAAAGAATGGAATAATCTTGAAGATACCGGGAGGTATGGATTCATCATAGGTGATGATGATGAGGTACACATCATAGAAGATGATGATCCAGTTACATACGATGAGGTAAGTGTTGTAGACACTCAGAGAAATGGATTGAAGCAAGTTTCTCAAATATGGAACATTCGTTTTGATGAGGCAATCAAAAGAGTTTGATTTTATCAAAAATAAGAATGAACCTAGTGTGTACAAAAGGGTCAGTGGGAGCATCGTGACATTCCTAGTACTATATGTTGATATACTACGGATAAGGAATGACATACTAATGCTACAATCAGTAATGATAAAGTTGTCTAAACATTCCTCCATGAATGGTTTGGGAAGAGTATCTTAATTGGGGATAAAATCTATATAGATAGATATAACAGGATGCTCGACTTAACCCAAGGAACGTATATTCATTTGATGCTAAAGTCGTTTAGCATGGCAAACTCCAAGAGATGTCTCATGTCGATGAGCCATGGAGTGTATCTCTCTTAATAGTCCCCATAGACTCCAAAGAAGAGAGATCGCATGAGTGACAATCATGTATGCAATGAAATATACGAGACCTGATGTTGATCGGTCATATTCTGGAGAAGATCACTGTAAGACAGTGAAAAACATCTTAAAGTTCTTAACCGGCACTAAGGATGTGAGCATACATGGTGGGTCTGAATTAAAACTAGAGGGCTTTACAGACTCAAGTTTTTCAGACAGACCAAGACGACCGAAAATCCACTTTAAGGTAAAGTGTTACCTTGAACAGTGGTGTAGTGAATTGGAAAGGTTCCAAACAGCAAAGAGTTGCTGGTTTAGTGATAAAGACAAAGTATATAGCTATAAATGAAGCTCCAAGTTGATTGTTTGGATTAAAAGTTCATTACTGAGTAACTAGGAATAGTTCCTAAGTCTCATCTTGGATCTAAACATGTGTTGTGGCACTTTCATTTGATTATTAGAATCATTGAAAGATGGGAAATCACTATAGAGATAGTGGACTCTCAAGAACAACATTACATATCCATTAACTAAAGCTTATCCAATGGACAGGATAATCGTCACTTAGAGAAGAAGAGTATGAGATACCATGACGATTGGCTTTTAGTACAAGTGGGAGATTGAAAGTAGTATGCACACAAGCCAATCATGTTTGATGATAAAGCATATACTTTGTAACAATCTTATTCATTTATTAATAAAAAGTATTAATTTATTAAAGGCTTTTAATTATCTACATGATGCTGTTTTATAATATGTGATAAACCCATAGTTTTAAGCAATGCTTTTAGAATAATGATGATGATCATTTTAATGAGATCTAAATTCTTAGAAAGCTTAAAACTAAAATAGTTCCCAATCATTGGATTACTAAATTGGGGATTAGTGAATCCGGATAGATTGGTACATACGTTGCTTGCTCATTGGATGAGGATGATTGATCTCATGATCATTTGTGTGGAGACACTAAAGCAAGTATGTAGGTGCTTATTAGAGAATAAGTTCACTGAACGTGGCTCGCTAAGGAATACCTAATGGAGTTTTACTTGCCTGTCAATAGGAATTCCTGTAGTGATAGTAGTACAAGTGATCCTTGGACTTGAGATCATCATAGTATCTTGTGTATGATGAGTTATACTTTGACTTATTCCTTAAGACCCTTAGGGTATATCAAAGGGTATGCTTGGGTATAACAAGTTGTACATGGAGATAATATATGATCAATAAAGAATCTACCACTTCTAATAAAAGAAGAGAAATGTCCTATGTGATTCGATAAATGACAACCCAAAGAGTCCTTGGTTAAGGCGAATGAAATTAGAAAGGAGTTTCTAATTTGCATTATTTGGAGTCATGCATTTAAGGATCGAAATACATATAATTAAATAAAATAAGACTTGTGAGAATTCCATGTCTTATATTTAATTGGGACATTGTATGGTGGAAGGATTGAATTGTACGGTAACTATTTACTCAAAGGTTCTTTAATGATTAATGTTGAAATCTATATTATCCGGAAAGTCGTTGATCATTAGGGGAGGCTTATCCTTATCAGAATAAATATTATTTATTTAAATAAATTAATTGTTTAATTTATTTATTTAAATAAGATTAGAATTGTTCTAATTGATTTATTCACAATAGGTTTAATATGGAGAACCTAAAGGGTCACACCATAAAAGGAAGAATAATTATTTAAGATGTTAATGGCATAATCGTAATAATATGTTATGTATATTTAATTTAATCTATGGTGATAGAATAAATTAAATAGCTTAATATTTATTATTTAATATTTTAGAAATATTAAATATAAATTAATAAGAGGAGTCTTATTAATATTATTACAATTATTATTATTTTAATTTCTAAAAGAGTTTAGGAATTAATTTAATATAAGTTCTCTCATTTATTCCTAATTAGATTAGGAAGGAAAATTAGTTAAAGGAGTTTAATTAATTATCCCTAATAAGATTATGGAGCTTAATTAATTAAAAGAATTTAATTAATTAAATAAAACCCAATTCCTTAATTGTTAAGGTGGGTTGCCCACATCTATAAATAAGAGGAGTCTTATTATGGGTGAGGTGGTTGTTGACTTTTACAATATACGTAATAATTCCAATAGTTGGGAGAGTACGTTCTTTTCTATAAAGATAGAAAATTAGGGTTTGAGCCAAATACCCATCTTTTTGAATTTTTATTATTCCTTGGTGGATCACCTCTAGAGGCCATACACTTAGGTGGCTAACGTTGATCAAAGGAAGGAACCAAACCCGGTGGATTCAAGTTGAACGCGAAAAAGATTGGAGGTGAACTTGTACCTGAGGAAGCTCGATCTTCGAGGGTATGATTTTATTCTTTATCTTTTCGTTTAATTAATAATTGTACATAAAGGGTGATCCGGGTATATGGTTTGTAAATTTTTTAAACTTTGATTTTATCTCGCTTCCGCTTAATTTTGGAATTTGATTGCGTTCTTGAATATTACAAACCTAACAGTTCCAGCGTTTCTAGGTTATAGAAAAACATTCATCTTCTCAATACACAATAATAATAAATAATATTATTTTATTCATTATTAAAAGTAATTACAAAATGTTCAATTTTCCGTGGCGTTACAATGAAGGTAGTCACTTCTACAATAAGTTGTTTACAACTCTTTTGGCTAAGTATGGGGTCAAGCACAAGGTGGCTACATCGTATCACCCTCAAACAAATGGAAAGGCCGAGGTATCAAACAAAGAAATTAAGAAGATATTGGAAAAAATCATAAATCTGAGTCGGAAAGATTGGTCACTTCGGTTGGATGACGCATTATGGACGTACCGGACAGCATAAAAAACACCAATCGGGATGTCATCTTATCAACTCTTGTACGGAAAAGCATGTCACTTACCGGTGGAGCTACAACACAAGGCCTACTGGGCCATACAGAAATTGAATTTTGATCAAGCCGCTGTAGGAGAAAAGAGGCTACTCCAACTAAATGAGCTCAACAAATTCCGACTCCAAGCCTACGAGAACGCCAAACTATACAAAGAAAAGGTTAAAAGATGGCACGACCAGAAAATTGTGCAAGGAACATTCTAGCCGGGTCAATCAGTCCTCTTGTTCAACTCACGGCTGCGATTGTTCCCAGGAAAACTTAAGTCGAGATGGTCGGGACCATTCACTATAAAACTAGTATTTCTTCATGGCGCCGTTGAACTCTACAGTCGTAATCCATTAGAGACGTTCAAGGTCAATGGTCAACGGATAAAGCATTACTGGGGTGGCGAGTCGAACTGGGACGCCGACGACATTACCCTCGCCGATACACAGTAAAACAGGGAGTAGTCAAGCTGAATGACTTAAAATCAAGCGCTAATTGGGAGGCAACCCAACTTTTCTTTATTGTTCATAGTTCATGTTTAATTGTTAGGATGTTGTTTTTAGTAAGAAGTAGTTAGGTCTTATCAAGTAAAACTTTTGCTAAAAATCTCAATGAAATTCCAAGTCGTAATTAATCTAACATATTGCATGTTTATGGTTGTAGGAGAGGTCCAAAGTGAGTAAGAGCAACAACGGGCAAGAAAATAAGCAAAACGGAGAATTTTGATCTGCACTTTTTGAAGCAAAAAAGGTCGAAGTTAGTGGCACCCCAAGGAAATGAAGCCATATTGGTCATGCACCACGTAAGGCAGGGGTCCTTAATTCTGGGTAGACACGCTCATCTTAAACGCACATCCCTTCCTTATTTTCCCCCACACACGCCTATTCCCTCTCTTGCTCTCATTCTCCCTCAACCACACTACCTAGCCTCCATACCAACCCACTACTACCCACTACCTAAATCCATTGCACCCAATTTCTACCCCACAAATTCCATTACCTCCCACATTCAAGTACACCACTTCCTCTCTCATTCATCACTCCTATATAAACCCTACCCCAGACTTCCTATATTCATCACCACTAAACTCGAATTCTTCAAGAAATTAGGAAACACATAGCACACTTGAGAGTAAGTTGCGTTCGTGTCAAGTTTTCATCTTTTCTCAACTGAATTCCATAGAAACAACCTAAGTTTGGGGGAAGAACGAGCTGTGCACACCAAGTGTTTGACAAATTGACTGAACCAAGTTTTCAGGAAAGGTAGTGTTTACCAGCAAGAGATAACTGCTGAAATTCAATGGCTTCTCAACCGAAATCCAAACGCCAATGGGGGGAGAGTTCAAGCACCGCTCAACCGCCACGAACCTATGATCGTCGAAAATTTATGAGTGCCGCCGCTACCGATCGGTATGAGTACATACTAAACAAGGCACTTACGCCAGAGCGGGGATTGGCCCCCGAGGGGAATGATGGGGAGATGATGTCTCAAATTTACCATAAGGGGTGGCTTCACTTCACTGAACATCCAACACACTTCGGACGTCACCAAAGAGAAGGCGTTACTGTTATACGCCATTGTGCAAGATTTAATTATTGACGTCGGGGCCATTATCAATTTCTCCATCCGCCGGTGTTTACGTGGGAACTTTTCAGGCGATTTGCCACACCCATCACTTATATGTGCATTGTGTCGCAACGCCGAGGTGAGATATTCTGATGATGAGCCCACTCAAATGCCACTCGCTTTGCTTGATTCCAGAATGATTGTGCGGTATTCAGTTTGGGCAGGAGGAGAGTCACATCCACGAGGTCTGGGTTTTATTTTTCCATCGGCGTTGGAAGACGAAGTCGATGCCGAAGATACCTCGGGGGATGAGGATGAAGCGATGAGAGATCAAGGAACCGAGCAGGTACCACAGACCGATGCAATATCTAGTCCTCAGTTCTTTGAGTTCCAAAATCAGATGAATGCGCACAATAGGGCAGCACGTTGGGAAATGCGGCGATTGGCGATGCGCCAAGATCACATGTTTGATGCCATGAACGCATCTTTCGCCTCACTAAACACAACACTCCAAAGTTTCAACCCGACGGCTCAATTTCCATATCAACAACCCGGACCATTACCTCGATTTCCTCCAAGTGATTCCGATGAAGAAGAGCACCAACCACCTCCCCAGACTTAGACGATTCCAGGGAAGTCCTCATGCACTTAATTTTTATCCAATAAGGGCATTGTCTTAGTTAAGTTTGGGGGATTTATTTTTTTAGTTGCATGCATTTTGTTATTTTTGTTTTCATATCTAGTTTTGCATTATAGATTAGGTATTTGCATAGTAGTTAGGATTTTGCATTGTTGTCATAAATGTTATTTAAAATATTAATAATAATAATAAAAAAATTAGTTTAATAGTGTGTTTGCATATGTCTAACGGAGTCGCATTTTTCATGTTATTCGTGGGCCAATGATGAGATTGTGAACAAGTTAACCAATATAGTATGGATTATTAGAACTGTGATATAATTTCTGTTATGAATCGATTCTTGGACTTGTTTGAAACTGTTATAAAAAGGTTAGCACTAATAACATCTTTGTTGACCGGTCAGTTCAAATTGATACATAAATAGTGTCTAAAGGATAATGCTAGGGTGAACCAAAAAATGACAAGGATAGACAGTGAAGGCTTAAATTTGGCAAGAACCTAAGCTTGGGGGAATATATGTGGGGTATATAAGCTTTGAAAAAAAAAAGAAAAAAATGAAACATGTTGAGTCTTCTGGTGGGTTGAGGAGAAACACTCCCCATAAACACAAGCGTGAGATGGAGCGTAAAACGCACTCACCAACTATCTATCAAAAGAAAAAGAAAAGGGAAATAATGGCGTTAAAAGAGCAAAAATCCCCCGTATAAAAAAAAGAAAAAAAAAGAGAAGAAAGTATAAGTATCCTGCATGTACCCTTGAATTTGGTTTTGTTTAATTTTAGTTGAGTTGTGCCTATTTTTGAGATTTTTAATTTTGCACTGTATGATTCCTTCTAAGAAGTTGTTTATGTATTGAAGTTGGGTCCGTATCAGTTATCTTAGATGTTGATCACACACGCGCGCTATACCAGTGATAATTGTTCAAGATTTAAGAATTAATATGTAAGTGTGGATTGGTTTTGGTAATTTGTATTGTAAAGTTGCTTGTTTTCTCTGAGGCCGATGGGATAAGTTAGTTTATGCGATATTATTGGATTTTTAGGCATTTAGAATGTTATTGCATTTCATTGCATTACATATACATATCACGTAGTTTGTTTTGTGTTCGAGGACTAGCATGGTTTAAGTTTGGGGGATTTTGATAAGTGGATTTTATATACACGAATCAATATTCATTTCAAGTTTAAATTCATAGTTATCTTCGTGTTTTGTGTTTGTTTTCACTCGTTTCGTGTTAATTTATGTGTAGGATGGTCATGGATGCAAGAGGTGAAGAATGTCCGAGTTTTGGAGCAAAAGTTGAAAAACGCATGAAAGCGGAAAAATCCTTTAGTAGTAGCCTAGCTCGCCGGGGCGGGGGTCCCGTTTTTTGAAGTGTCATGTTTAGTTTTGATCTCTGCTGGTGCACAGTTTTTGGGACTCTGTTAGGCGCCTGGACTTTATATGAGGGGACTTTGGCCAAAATAAGGAGAAGATCATGATATTACTTTGATATACAACAATCATACAACACACGGAGCATACTTCAAGAGGATTTCTAGGATTCAAGTCCAACTTTGGAGGAGTAATTTTCAGAGATTGTCACGACGATTGCAAATCGAGTCTACATGAAGGGGTTTTCAATATTCTTCTTCTCTTAAGTCTTATTTGTGATTGGAAGGATGTTTTCAGTATATTATTTAGTTTTTAATTCATTCTTTATGAACTAATTCACTTATTAGACTTGTGATGGATCATTGGGCGAAAGATGATTCTATAGCTTTGATTTCCAATTCAATAATATATTTTTAGTTTACCTATGTTAATTTGAGCGTGAATTTATGAATTGCCTGATCAACAATATTTTGTGGATTTGAATGGAATCGAGAGAGGAGATTCAAATCTAGACCTAGTTAATATAACATGTGTCATGAATTTTGTCAATAGCAGATTTTTGATTATTGTTAAGGTAGAGATACGCTTGACAACACATGTAATCGTATAGAGAGCTTGAACTTAAACCTTCTTTAATTGCAGTTCACATAAAGATATAGTTAGTTGGTTAATTTAGGTGTTTAATAGATTTCTATCTTAATTGTGGATTGATGTTAACACGGTATTAGTGCTTCGAGAGGTGGCTAGTATTACATTCGTGTTTTTGATTAATAAACTGGGATATTAAATTGAGTTGGAATAAAGGTTTGAAAATCAGAGTAATGTGACTGTTTTGTGATAGTTTTTTTATTTATTAACTTAGTTTCTATAATTTAAAACCATTGAATTGATTAGTTTAATAAAATTAGGGTTAATAGAAAATTGATAATTGTGAAGTTAAAATTCTTGCTAATTTGTCTTCGTGGGAACGATACTCTACTCATCACTATATTACTTGTTGACCACGTATACTTGCGTGTTTTGAGCGTATTGATTTTACCTAACACTTGCAGAGAGCTTTCAGCTTTCGTTCCATTGTGAACTGGAACTTGTCATAATACCATCTGTCATCATCGTCTTTGAGGGTCTGGGAAGATTCACAGCTAAAATTGGAACTATGTCCATTGCTCCAATTGATCATGTTGACCTCTTCTTCTTTGTGTTGAGGAAGAGGGTTATCTTAAATGTGAGGCTGATCTTGTTTGGTGACCACGATCTCCCCATTGTCTATCAGGTCCTGGATCTTGTGTTTTAAGGCCCAACAATCCTGAGTATCATGTCAAGGTGCACCGGCATGATAAGCACATTTCCGAGCATCATTGAAACCCCGTCCATTAGGGCTGACTGGTGGAAGAAGATGCGTAATTTTCTTTTGTATTGTTAGAAAATTTAGAATGTTCTCGAGGGTGTCCCCTAAGGGTGTAAACACTCGAGGGCGTTTGACTTCTCCACCTTTTCGTATTGGAGGGTTTACAAACGGTGCTTGAAAGGGAGTATAGTTTCTCCTTTGAGTAGGCATGTTCTGATTGTATTTTTGCCCCTGTAGTATCAGGGAAACATCTTCTTCTTTCTTTTTATGGACTCTCTGGGGGTTGTTCCCATAATTTCCAGATTGGATGTGATCAACAACATCTTTGAGTGCAGCTAGGTCTTGAATCTTTCCGGAATTCAATTCCATCTCAGCCATCTCCCCTTGTTTGACCATTTCAGAAAATGGTTTGCCGATGCCGGCTTAAACTCTCTCATAGAAGGAGCTTCTTGTATGTCTATGAAAGTCATGACCATCACTGTTTCTATCATGGAAGGACTAACTTGGGTAGCTAGGCGTCTCCACCTATGAGCATACTCTCTGAAAGACTCGTTAGACTATTTCTTGATCTTGGTAATTTGATACCGATCAGGAGCCATCTGAGTTTGAAAGTTGTATTGAGTGAGAATAGCATGTGCTAGCTCTTCCCAGCTATGGATTTTGGAATTGTCTAATCTTGTGTACCACGAACGTGCTTCTCTAGTTAGACTCTTTTGGAATAATTACATTCTGAGTTTTTCATCCTCTGTATAAGATCCAAGTTCCCCAATAAACACCTTTAAATGTGTATAAGGATCTCCTAACCCATCATATTTTTCAAAGTCAGGAGTTTTAAATTTCTCTGGATAATGAACACCAGGAAAAATGCAAAGATCAGCATATGAAACACTCTCGTGTGTTCCAATTCCTTTGATAGCATGAAGGGTCTCTTCCATTTGGAGGACTTTCTGTTTGATGTCACCAGTATCTGGGTCTCCAGTGGGATGGGCAGCATCATGAGTTTTGTTGGTTATATCCAACTATATTTCAGGTATGGTAATGACCGGGATTCCTCCTTGTGTGGAGGATTCAACATGTACGGGTATTTTTGGACCCTGATTAGACTGGTGTAATTATTTGAGTAGAACAGCCAAATCAGTAATTTGTTTGCTTAATCCGTCAAATTCTTTACGAGAAACTGGATTAAATTCAGTCTGGTCGGATGACTACATGATTGACTGTAGGCCAGTTGCCCTTTTGGACTTTGACCGGGTAGTAGGTCCGATTGATTCCCTGTAAAAGACTTGCATAGTTTAGTCTTTAGGGAATGTGGATAATAACATGCTGTGTGATGTGTCCATTTTAAGAATTTTATCCTGCAAAATGGATGTCAGTTGTTTGTAGCATTAAAATATGTATGTGTACACATTTCTTCATATTTCTCATTACATGGAGATAGATATGGAATGAAATTACAAGTAATTGTGTTTACAAGTAATTTGAAATGAGAGAGCATGAAGAGACTTTCCTCCATTTTGGGTTTATCAGAGGCTGACCTATCTTAGGTTACTCTCGCGGCTTTTTGGCATGAAGGTTCCCAAATCATCGCAATCTACTTGACGGGAAGTTAATCCGGTCTTTCAACTGGAGCGAATTTGGGTGGTGCCTTTCCTGAGCCTCGGAGAATTAGTCTTCTCACGAGTCCAGTAATCAAACACCGACGGGATAGCCTCCTGGTGGAGGGACCACACAACATACATTCACATACATCGCGTCTAACCGTATGAAAATGATGACATGTGCGAAGCACTAATATCACAAGCAGATATGGTGCGAAGCACTAATATCACAAGCAGTTATAGTGCAAAGCACTAAGTGCAATAAGGAAATGCATTCGTACGCATTCATCAAATTTAATGCAACATCCACACATAAGCATATAACAGTTTTGAAAATATTGTAATTGCGGTTTAAGTCCTCTTACTGGAGTCCCCAGCAGAGTCGCCACCTGTCGACGTCGGGATTTTTGGATGTCCCTTTTCGTTACTTGTTCTTTGGTGTTCTCATTTTAGGTGAGATTTGTTTGAAAAAATAAGTGAAAAAGGTCTGACATGTATAATGTCGACGATGGACTGTTAAGAGTCGCCAGTTGGTTTTTTAAATGGTTGTACCAACACAACCGAGAAAAGATTTGCACATTGACCCAGTGATGTGACACTGCTAAATGGGTCGGTGAAACTGAGATTCATTAGGATCTGGGGACTTGGTTATGCGGGGGAAGGTATTACGCACTCCCCGACATCTGTGTTACCACGGTGACCGCCTCTTTTCAAGAAACTGTTATCTGAATGTGTGTATGTGGGTCAATGTGCTGTTATTTGGAAGTAGTGCGAGGCCTCGTTCGCACCTATATACATAGGGTTTGAATTTATGTAAAAATTAAATTTTTACACAAGATATGGCAGTGATGTTTTATAAAAGAGGTTTTTTCAAACCCTAATGCTCAATAGTAATTGCGACCTTTTACACTCCCATTTTATTAAGTACTCTGCTTGATTGATTTTATTTGACAGATTCGAGGTATCCATACAAAAATAATGTACAAAATAATGTCGACTTCCTAGTGGGTATGGAAACCATCTGAGGAAATTTAGACAACGCAGAATAATTTACAAGCTACTTACAGCTGAAAATGTCCATCATGGGAACCGAATCTAGATTCAATTGGATGAATCTATGATCAATTGCAATTTGTATGAAAGCAGTAAGCAGGTATATATATAAAGTCAAAATATATATATATATATATATATATATATATATATATATATATATATATATATATACAGACATGATCACCAACCACGAAGCACCTCTATGGGGGATAAGAAATGTAAATAAAGCTGTTAAAAGCTATCAACCACCACGGAGGAAACTCCAGGCAGGACGAAACATAAATAAAGCTGTAAATAGCTGCCACGAAGGATACTCCATGCGGGACAAAATGTAAATAAAGCTGTACAAAGCGATCAACTGCCACGAAGTAAACTCCAGGCAGGACGAAACGTAAAGAAAGCTGTAAAAGCGATCAACCACCACGAAGTGAACTCCAGGTGGGACGAAATATATATATATATAGGCAATAAACGCACCGGATGTAAAATTCAGGCTCATCGAACAGAGTTCGACCACAGTTCATATATATAAGTATATATATATATTAGCGAATAAACGCACCGGATATAAAATCCAGGCGCATCGAACAGAGTTCGACAACAGTTCATATATATAAGTATATATATATACAAAAGCGAATAAACGCACCGGATATAAAATTCAGGCTCATCGAACAAAGTCTGACACACAGTTAATATATATAAATGTATATATATATATACACATTTATATATATTAGCTGCGAAATCGACTTTTTCGATGAAACTAGATTTTCGATGCGTGCGTATATATATATATACCTTGCAGTCAAGTTCAGGCTCATCGAACAAAGTCCGACACGCAGATTATATATATATATATATATATATATATATATATATATATTAAAGCAAATAAACGCTCCAGCATCAAGTTCAGGCTCAATCGAGGCATAACTCGATAATGTTAGTAATAATATATATATATATATATATATATATATATATATATATAAGTGGAACAAAACTACGGACCAAAGTTCGGGCAAATGCGCGCAACACGACTTTCAACGTGAAGAAGGGTGTGCAGAGATGAAGAGAAAGACTCTAAAGTGTTTGAGAAGGCTTACAGCTGATTGCCAAAGAAGACTTCTATATCTTTAGAGTGGGTAAACACTGGCTTTTGTAGGTACAAAAGAGGCTATATATGAGCTCTGTGTATTTAAAAGGGAAAGTACAATCGCATGGGGTGAGTCTACAGAGCAAATTGGGCAGGGCTTCCTCGTCTTTTTTTTCTTTCAAAATGGGCAGCCCAAGCCCTCTATTTATAGGCAATTTAGCCACAGGTGTACCTACGGCTGAGCTGCAGGTGTACCAGATGCAACCCGGGTCGGCTCAAGTTTTTCGGGTCAGGTCATCTTGAAGTACGTGCATTCAGGCACTATAATGTCCACTCGAACTTTAAGAAGTGCAATCGGGGCATCCGTTTGAGGTATACAGGACCTATTTTGGACCGCCGTTGTCGAGAGTTGTACGATGGCATGGGATTAGAGTTTGTACGAAGTCATTGAAGATGGGACGATGCCCTCCGGTCTTCAAGCTTCAATTTTCATCCGTTACCCCGCACAATAGTCACTCGGGATTGGTTAGTCTTGTGAGACATCGTTGCGTAGAGATGTTGAGACGACGTGGTGTGGCATCGTGTTGGCGAGATGATGATGTTTCCCCTCACCAGTGTTATCGCCGGATTGGGCTGATAAAGCATACGTTGCTCAGGCTTCGCTGAGATTGGACTGCTGCAATTTGTTGAAGGTCCTCATTGTCATCTTTGAGGTGTGCCTATCTTCCATTTCCGGGGTTATCGCCGAAACTGCATTCCTTGGGGTTGTCACCAAGGTTGGGGGCTATTCCCATTGTTGGGATTGAGACTGGATATCTCGGGGTTATCTCCGAGATTAATCGGTCTTCTCCGGGGTGTGTTCTGGTATTGTATCTGCAGGCCTCGGGGTTATCTCCGAGGTTTGAATTGTTACTCCCAGAGTGATCTGGGGTCAATGCTGAACTTTCGGTAGTATCCGGTGTGTATATGGATTGTCTTTTAGGGTTCCCTCTTAAAAGACGAATCTGTCCTCCTGCAATGTTAATGACAGTAGTACAGAATATTTCAAGTGTCTACACCAGGATGTTCTTCAGGGAATACATCAGGAAATTTATTAACAATAGAAATATCACTCAAATCTGACGTATTTTTGTTTAAATCTGTGACATGAGCTAAGAAATCTTGACATCCATTTTTCAATAAATGAATAGCTTTATGGCTTGAGATGACAGTGATTAATTTTAATTGTTTGGTTGCTTGAATTCGCATAATAGGTTGGTTAGGAATATGAAAGCTAACAACCTTAAGAAAACAATCAATTTTTACATAATGAGTAGTTAACCAATCAATCCCTAGAATCACATCAAATGCAAGTATTTTCAATGAAATAAGATTGACAGGTCATGTGAGGGTACCGATTTGAACCAAGCAAGACTTATAAACAGTGGATGTAATGAAGGTTTCTCCCAACGAAGTTTCCACAGATAAGTCAAAGTCTAATTTCTCCGGAGTTAAATTTAATCGTTGAGCGCAAGTAGGAGAAATAAAAGAATGGGTAGAACTGATATCAAATAAGGTATATACTTCAATAGAGTTTATGATAAGCTTACCTATGATGACCTCGTTCAGGTTCCTTGCTTTCTGGGAGGTCACAACAAAAGCTCTCCCTTGAACTACTGGTTTTGACTTGTCTGGGACGGTATTTTGTGTCACCGTTCCAACTGGACTTGTCTTCGGTGCATGACAAAATTGGGCTAGGTGACCTTCTCTTCCACAATTATAACACGCTTTGGATGGCATCGCGCAGTTTGGACTGATATGTCCCTCCCCTCCGCATTTGAAGCATATGATAGGTGGTCGTTCTCCTTCCTTAACCACAGGTGCTGATGCTGACGTCTATCCATCATTATTGAATCTCCTCTTCTTGAAATGTCCATTCTTATTGTCTTTGCCATGATTACCACCGAAGTGGTTACCATTTCTGGCATGTTGATTCCCTCCACGTTTGTTGTCACCGCTTCGATGACTGCTACCACTGGTATTATCATTTTTCCGACTGCTTTCTCATGGTTGAGTTAACTCGTTATCATGCTCTAATAAGTAGGTTTTACACCTACTTATTGGATATTAATTCACGAAATCTATGCCCATCTCAAGTACATTTTAGTGTGTTCTTAGTTGCATTTCGTGTTATTTTGAATTATATGTACTAAGAACTCCTTTAGTGTAAAAGTGCAGGAAATGGCATACCTTGGCATTGGTATGTGGCATGATATCAGTGATGACATGACAAGAGGGTTGAGTGGACAAATGAAACTGAGCATTGATGAACAAAGATGCAAGAGTAGCATGTCAAAGAAATAGTAGCAGCAGCAAAGCACAAGATACAGGCTAAAACACGCGCGCCCGCGCCATCAACCAGACATAACTTATTTTGCACTCGCACGCCCGCGCCTTGTTTACAAAGGGATCGCGCACGGCCGCGCGCGCCATCAACTGCAGTTGCTGACTTTATTTTATTTTTGAAGTTATAAGTGTTGGTAAAACTAGGGCTTATATATTAGACGTATTATGAGATGAAAAGGGATACCACCCCTTGGGGGATGAACAAGCTATCATTATTTGTTTTCTTCTTTTTAGTTTCGGTATTAGATTAGAGTAGCTTAGAGTAGTGATTTATGGAGTTGATTAGATTGAAGACTTGAAGCAATTGGGAAGCATCAGAGATTCCATCTTGGAGCAGGAGAACAGATTTACACTTTAATTCTCTACTTTTATCCTCTCTTTGATTCTTATTTGTAATCTTGTGATGTTTATTCAATATGTGGATGATAGATTTGATTCAACTATGATTTAAACTCTACTCTGAGATTGCATTGGATTCTATGGATTAGTTTATTCTAATATATTTCATTGTTAGCCTTATTGATTGCTATATGATTGTCTATTTAGATTCATGCTATTTGCTTAGTTGATTGGCCATCAATTACTGTGATAACCCATATGAACTTGAAAGATGAAGTATGGGTTTAGATCTGATCTTACTAGCGTGTGTTTGTATGTTCTACATTGTGATGGGATGTATGATTTGTACTTAGGATAGACATATACCGAAGCACCATTCATAGTCAATTGAGAACTTGGGCTTAAACCCTAATTATTTGTAAATCACATAAACATATAGTGGTTTAGGTAATGTGGGTGTTCATGTGTATTCTATCAACTGTGGATTACATGTGATATGTGTATGGTACATTGAGAAATGGCTATACTTTACTTTCGTGTTCTCGACTAACAAACCGGTACAATTAGTTTGGCTTAACATGAAGTGTATGGTTTTGAATGAGTCAATAGATGAAATTGTGATCTCAGGTCTTCATTATCTAGTCGCACTCTAGAAATAGTTAGGTTTATTTAATTTCATAGTTTAAATATAAAATATAATATCATTCGTTTAAATAAGACTGAAATGGTTATGGGCTAGTGCTTGGTAAACTTTATTAGATAATTCTCTGTGGGAACGATACTTTACTTACTCTTTATTACTTGTTGACCGTGTATACTTGCACGCATATATTAATCGGTAAAACGACCAACAAGTTTTTGGCGCCTTTGCCGAGGAATTATTTTAATAATTTTTGCCAACATTAATTTCAATCAAATTGGTCTTAATTTAAACATTTTTATTTTTTTTAATTATCTTCTTATATTTCTCTCTTTTCAGGTACCATGGGTGACTTTGCTTATCAATGTCCTTATGCAAATATGACTCAACCAAGGAACACAAAAATTGAAGGACTCAATGTATTTTCGACATTGTCAGCAGAAATTGCAACACTTTCAGAGAGGTTGGATGTTCTTGTAGCCCAATATACTCGAGAGATAGCAGTTATATGTGAATATTGTGCTGGCGAGCATCCGAGTTATCAGTGCAACATCGGGGTTGGACAAGTATAGTTTGGGGGTGATTACTCCAACGGCTATGTTAATCTCAATTATCATCAAGGTTGGGGGTATCACCCAGATTATGAATGGAATTGTAACTATCAAGACCAAGACTGCATTCCAAGTCCAACATATCCATCGGATTTATCATATCCACCTCCAATGCAGCAAGAAGAAATTTCAAGGTTGAAGGAATTCATGTTAAAAAGCATAGCAGACCATGAAGAGATGATGATGAATCAGGAGTTAGCTAGCCAAAATCTTAACAGACAGATTGGACAACTCATTAACTCCTCAATGAATGGTCCTCAATGCATGGATTTAGAAATTGAACAAGATAATTCAAGAGTGGAGGATTTGTGGTTCAAGTTTGTAGCATCAACTGAGGAGAAGATGATTGAGCAAGAGAGGTCAATTCGAAATCTGCAGAATCAAATTGATCAAATACTCGAAGACTTGAATAATCACCCTCAAAACAATTAGTACTATGACATGGATGATGAAACTAATGGAGAGCCAGAAGTGTACATGCCACTTGATGAACTGAAAGGAGTGGACACTGAGGAAACAATTGGGGGTATGGAAAATGAATATCATGAGCTGACTTGTATAATACCCCAAGTGCCTTCTCAGTTAGAGTTAAAAAATTTAGTGAACTTTGCACACCCATGTCCTTTTGGTAGTCACATCCAAAGTAAGAATTTTTGCGAGTATAAGGCCTCTTACAAACCATGGTGGGCATAGGAAGAGATAAAAGAAGAAGAAAAGCCCGTTGAATCTTTCATGCCTCAAAGCAAAAATCTATTCACAGATGCAACGGGAGAAGCACCTGGCGATGCAATAGAAACGGAGACATCATGTACAGAAAATATGCTAGGTGGTTTCAATCTGAAGACTCTTATGATGGGGAACCTCCCAATGCACATTGCAGTTCTAATGGATGGAGGGTTCCTAGAATATCGTAGAGAAATTGGATAGCGGTGTCAAGAAAAGAGTCAAGCTAATTGACTATAACTTAGCGCTTGATGGGAGGCAACCCATTGTTTCTATCTCTACCTTTTAATTATTCTGTTTAGATTGTTTTTGTTAGTTCATTTTCATTTTTAATTATGATAGTTTGATTTGCTCTGCATAAGTGCGTTGATTGCTGAATTTGCATTGGACTGTGTTTGAGCACAATATAGAGAGTATGATGATTAGATGGTCATTTTTGCGGATTTAGTAGTTCATACTTTGACATGATTAACTGGTGTTCTGCAGGAGAATTAAAAAGTAGTCATCACTGTGTTATGTATTGGAAGATGCAGATTGGAATTATAGGAAGATGGGTCGCACGACCGCGAGGTGTATACCTTGAAAACCCGCGCGCCCGCGCTGCAAGTCTGTGCAGAAATAGCAATCGAGCGCCCGACACTGGATTTTGAAAAAGAAGGAACATCAACCCAAGACAATGCTGTTACTAGGGATCGACAACTCCGAAGGTTGGAGCGGAAGGTCGACGCGATGTATGTTAATTTTGCAGCGTTTGCTACGGGTTTGACAAGGTTGCTAGCAGAGGCATTTGCACAGCAGGGAACTATGCTTGAGTGGGCACAGTGTGGGACGGCCATGCCATTTCCACTACCGGATTCACCACCCGACGAGGGTGGTGAAACTGAGCAGTAGGGGAGTTTCTCTAACCCTATACCTTCATTCATTGAGATAATAAATATGTTAAGTTTGGGGGTATTGGGGTAGTAGGGTAGTACATATAGTATTTGCATGTGTAGTTAAAATTTTATGTTTAATTTAACAGTTTGCATGTTATATTGTTCTGTATTTAGTTTTTAGTCATCATTACTTGTGTTAGTATATGTTTAGTTGCATGTCTCACGGTTCTAGCGTTATGGAAATTTTGTCTAGCCTATGATGAAAGTGAATTTTGAAGGATTGTTGAGTATTTTGGATAACATGAGCTTAGATATAATGTTTTACACGATATAATTCATGATGCTGTCTAAATGCTTTCGGTTTGCACTGTCATGTTCATAATTGCTTGTTGGCATAAGAATGATGTGTTGCATTGCTCAATAGAAAATGTGGTTTTAAAAAGAGAAATATGTGGAAAATGGACTTAGACTATACAAAACATCGATATTCAAACTTTGGGAAAACATGGGTATGCTATGTATAAAAAAAATGAAAAAGCTATCTTGAAAACTTCTTAAACTGAATTATTTACTTTTTGAAGGGGCGAGATGGAGCGTAAAACGCACTCGCGGTATAAAAAAAAAAGAAAAGAAAAATAGCAATAAACACTGCGGGAAAGAGCGAAAATCACCCTCGTGAGTAGAAATAAAGCAGTTAAACCCATTGTTGAACCTTAGTTTGTTGTGATATGTTGGAACAGTCTTTGTTGCATAAGTATACATGAGACTTGATTTAGACTGTAATTTTCTGTTTTGAGAAGTTTAGCATGTGTATTCTTTGCTTAAATCAAGTTTTGGTGAACATAACACACACACACACAGAGCATCTTTATAGCATATATGAATTATTTGAGTGTATGATATTATGCCTATAGTTTTGTTTGAATTTGTATTCTCGAATCTGGATAATTAGCTGAGACATTTTGGGCTGAAATTCTGTTATAGCTGGAACAATGTGAGACTAGTTTGCATCATGATTTAGTTGCATAACATGTATTTGCATTTTTAGTGTTTATATAGTATGCATTGCTAGAGGGCAAGCAATAGTTCAAGTTTGGGGTTATTTGATAAGTAAGTTTTACATCTATTTATTGGATATCAATTCACGAGATCTATGCCTATCTCAAGTTCATTTTAGTGTGTTTTTAGTTGCATTTCATGTTATTTTGAATTATATGTACTGAGAACTCCTTTTGGTGTAAAAGTGCAGGAAATGGCATAGCTTGGCATTTGTATGTGGCATGAGATCAGTGATGACATGACAAGAGGGTCGAGTGGACAAATGAAACTGAGCATTGATGAACAAAGATGCAAGAGTAGCATGTCAAAGAAGTAGTAGTAGCAGCAAAGCACATGATGAAAGAAAGGGTGAGCTCAACTAGCCCAGTAAGAAATATTATGACTAAGATAATGCAGAATTAATTATCCTTAGCCTTCAACAGTATAACAACTGATAGAATACAATAAACAAAAAGTTTTAGATTAACAACTGCAGCGGAATAAGCAATCCATTAGAAGAATCAAGTAGAGCATAATGTCTACTATCTCCTCTAGATTAAAAGTCCATCTTTAATATTTCATTCCTATAATACTCAACAACAGTTCTTCTTTATACCCAAGAAAAAAAGAACTACCATCACCTGTCTTCACCTAAACCACCAAAGATTATAGTTAAATCCATAATTTATATTTATAATCGTGTAAATCAACAGTTTCTCCTTGCCACAAAGGCTTAATGGAACTTTTACTCAATATCCTTACCCCAAAGGCTAAAGATATTCAAATGTAATAACAATAATCATACCAATTAGTTGTCTACCTTTGCACTACGGGCCAAAGATATTCAACTATAAAAACAATGGTCATGATCATACCAATCAATTGTCTGTTAGTGCACTATGGCCAAAGACATTCAACTGTTAACTAATGGTCATGATCCTGCCAATCACATCATCGAATTATCCATGCACTACGGGCCAATGATATTCGTTATTATCACCAGTGGTTATGATCATGTCATACACCTGTCCATCTTTGCACGTAAGCCAAAGATATACAACTATAAAACCAATAATCAATAGTCTATCTTTGCACGTAAGCCAAAAATATACAACTATAAACCAATAATCAACATTCCATCTATACACGTAAACCAAAGATGACTTTCATCGCAATATAAGCATGAGGAAGATGGCAATGATATAAGCATTAATCAAACAAAATCAAGGATAAATATTAAAGACTTTAAATTTATCCAGAGTTTTAAAAAAATCCAAATTATCAACATGATACTGCTTGTGGAGTAAAATTCAAGAATAATATTCATGTACCAAAAATAATTTGGACAGAAAAGAAATATATTTTCCGGGTAAATAGTACCCCGAGAATAGTACTCTGTGAATAATACTTCAGGAATAGTATCTCGTGAATAGTACCCCGGCATGAAAAGTACCCCAAATACCCAAGTGAATAATATTCAGGTGAATAGTAATTGGGTGAATAGTAACCCGTGAATAATAACTCGTAAATAGTACTCCAGCATGAAAAGTGCCCCGAATACTCGAGTGAATAATATTTGAGTGAATAGTAATCGGGTGAATATTAATTGGTGAATAGTACCCCGGCACGAAAAGTGCCCCAAATACCCAAGTGAATAATACTAGAGTGAATAGTAACCGGGTGAATAGTAACTCGTGAATAGTACTCCAGCACAAAAAGTGTCCCGAATACCCTAGTGAATAATACTAGAGTGAATAGTAATCGGTTGAATAGTAACCCGTGAATAGTAACTCGTAAAAGAAAAAATACCAAAGAAAATGATATTTCATGACAAGTACAAAAGAAATGATATCTCATACAAGTATAATAGAATATACGAAACTGTAAATGGATTTTCACCCGCCATGCATTAATCCACATATAGACAGATCATTTCCACAATTTAATAAAGAATGAATACGAAGGATCATTCACCATGCATGCGGTAATCCACATAGACAGGTTATTCCAACAGAATAATAAAGAACGGAACTAGGTCATGCGTAATCCATACAGACAGGATATTCCAACAGAATAATAAAGAATGGAATAACAATAGAATTCACCAGGCATGCGATAGACCGCACAGACAGGTTATTCCAACAGAATAATAAAGAATGGAATAACAAAAGAATTTCACCATGTATGCGGTACTTCACATAGTCAGGTTATTCCAATATAATAATAAAGAATGGAATAACAACCCTTACGAGTATTGAAAGAAAATAACTCTCTTCATGAATAGGAAAGAATAATACCCCTTACCTTAGAAGAAAATTGGATACTGGAGTAGTGAGGTAGTAGACTTTTCTTCTTCTTTCTCTCTATAATTTCTCTCTATAATCATTGCTCTATAGCTTTACTGAATTGGTGAAAAATAATGAAGGAATGTGCTTCTATTTATAGGAAAATATAATTTCAATAATTGCACATTTTGGGGCTCGAAATATTTTAGTATAATACCTTCCTCTTTTCCTTCATTTTTAATTTAGTCCTGCAAGTATTATTAAACTTGCACCACCTCCCCTAACAGTAAATCATGCGAATCAATAGTTTTAGACATGTGAAAATACGAATTACAGTATAGTACCTCCATCTATACCTCCATTTCTAACTTAGTCATGCAAGTATTATCAATCTTGCACCAAATCCCCTAATAGTAAATGAATGTGAATCAATAGTACACACATGTGAATAAATAGTTATAATCATGTGAATTAATAGCAATTAATTGCTCATTTATTCGGTTAAATACCCGATTAGTCAATATAACCTCCAAACATCAATTATTATCGAAATAAATGTCGATTTTCACTAACACTAATAATTCCAACACAATGGAACTGTTAATTTCATCTTTAATCAATACGAACTCATTCATCATTAATATTATAATTCACAATATTTAACAACCAAGTCATTCCCAGGAAAGAAGGGGTTTTTCGATAAGGACTTCTCCTTATTGGCGCGCATTAGGTGACCAAACCTCCCCTTGATAGAACTTCTAGACATTGTCAATATTACAAATAATAATATGAATAATTTTGTCGTCTCAACTATTGATTTAATAATAATAAATATTATGCAGATGATACTGTGACAATAATTGAATCAATAATATGAGAGGTATGATGCATCAATTATTGTAGCAATAATTGAGTATAACTAAGTGACTTCTTACATAAGCATCAATAATCAATACCGTGTGTTACTATGCAACCACGCCAGACATCTTATTTTTTAGTCTTAGGGTAGTTCAACAGTTTTAACGGTAACACTTTTGCCGTTATTTTTATAAAAAGATAATTATGTCATTTTTTTACTACGACAATATTCCATTGTGGGGTCCACCAATGATTCTGTCGTCGTACGGATATTCCCCGACCAAACGAATATTTTATAACAACTTGCATACTTTGCAAAATTTTCACATATCACCCTTAACTTTAACCCTTTCTCAATTTAACTATTTACTAAATAAAATAATAATTTTAAGAAAATTGAATACTTTTATTTCATAATTTCGGGATCTCACAGTGACCATAAGTTTGCCCAACAAGTTTAAGTTCAATAATTTATCGATATATCATGATTGAAAGAAATTGAATAATAAGTTGGCTATAATTCAACAATATAATTGTGAACTAGCAGGAACAAACTTTTGACTGAACAAGTATTAAACATGAACAAATATATCTGGACCGAATGGTAATGAAGGTGATCAACCTTTTATACCTGACTTATACATGCAATATGTACATAGTACAATTCTACAATGGCAATCAACAATGATTATCCATAAGCATATCTGAATGAAACAACTCTACGTAGAGTTCAGTAAAACTTGCATGTTTCGTTGATAATTGTTACGTATTTTAATAAGCTTTGTCTGAACACCAAATATATAAATACTACCGATATACAAATTAGAATAATATCATCACAGTATTTAAAATAACCTAAACACATTATCACATAATCTTATCCGTTTATAACACACATAAGACTTAAACTCAACTCAAACTTTTACAGTTTGAGTTTAGTTCGACAAAATTCTAACATGCCGACGGTCTAGTCGGACAAAATTTCAAGTTTAAGTTCAATTAAACTCTGTCTAAATACTTAACCATTATTTAAGATAATTTATTAATAGTCAAAACATTTTTCGTAAGTTTGTAATAATTTTTATATAATTATTACTATTTATCATGAATTTTTAATCATTGATAACGTATTTAAATGAATTAAATACCATAATATTCTATTATCATTAATATCTATTTATTATCAAATATTAATAAATATCGTATCATAATATTATAATATATTTATAATATCGCAAAGTATTTTTAATACTTTAAAATCACCTTTATATGATTTTAAAACCATTAAATTCATTATCCGTTAATTGCTTTTAATATTAAAATATCACTATTTTCATAACAAAATATCAAAAGTTATATTTTATAACTAAAAAATATTTTATAACACTTAAATAATTTTTATATAATTTTTAAATCATTAATTCTATTTTCCCATAATTTATTTAATATATTTATTTAATAAACTAATTATCATTAATATTGATTAATTAATGAAATTCATCCTAAAATATTAAATGTCACTAAAAATAACTTAAAATATTTTATTATACCATAATATTATTTTTCATGATTTTTCATGTATTAAAATCATTTTTAAATAATTTATTTAATATTATAATTAAATAAATTAAATACCATTTATATTCCAAAAATATTAAATATTTATGAAATATATTCAAAATAATTAAAAACTAATTTTAGGAATTTTAAATAATTTTAAGAATTTATTTTTATTTTAATAATTAAAAACAATTTATTTCAATTTATTTATTAAAATAATTAATTTTTGGAATTTAATAATTAATAAAGGATCCTATAGCGACATAACAACTATCGCTATAGGTGTTCTTAAAAGCCTTCAAAGTCATTTGCATAGGTGCTACCTTTTTGGGTTCCAATTTATGATTTTGATGTTAGCAGGGTAGTCTATTATGTTAATGTTGTAGTACTGATGTAGTACTACAACCCTGATCAAGTTCCATAACCAAATCATAATACAACATCAAGATCCAATCCACAAAAAACCTTGTCAGACATGTTCTTGAGTTTCTGGGTTGCCCAGAAACTCAAGCAGTGTTAAGGGTCCTTCTATGCAGCCTTGAATCTTTGATTTCCATGACATGTTTATGTGATTTTAAGGTTCAATATTGTAGTTCTCATGTCAGGGTATACTACCATATCACTAACTCAACCCAACAACATCACATGATCTGGCATAGTCAAAGTAGGGGTCATGGACTGTTCTTGAGAAATCTAGGTTTCCCAGATTTCGTCAAAATCTGGTGGTCAACGCTGGTTTGACCGCAAATAATTTTGAGTCTGAGTAAGATCTGAGTGATCTAAAGGTTTGAGTGTGTAGCTTACAGGTCAGACTACAATCTTCAACCAACAACATGACTAAAACATTTAACAGAAGCAAGATCAAAGCCTTCAAAAATGGATGTCAGTGATTTCTGGGTTTCTAGGTTACCCAGAAACCAGATTTTGTGGTCGGTCAACGCCGTTTGACTGCTTATTTCCAGAGATCTAGACATGGTATGTCCATGATTCTAGTTCCAGATTAAAGCCTTCATGGCATAGAACAGATTCAAAACATAAAATACACACTAGTACAAAGTACTAAATAGACAACGCTTAAAAGACAACGTTTTTTATAAAAACGTTGTGGTATTTTTTTCCACAATATTTTTATACAAAACGTTGTAGATATATATGCAAAAACGTTATCTATTTAAAAGTGCAATTTTTTGATTTTAACTAGATAACATTTTTTTTAAAAAAATGTTGTCTATATGTAAAAACACGGAGCAAACTTAAAATTAAAATTAAAACACGGAGAGAAAAACGCGCAAGTAAATCAAGCCTAGGGTTTGTTTCTTCCTCTGTGTTTTATAGAGAGTAAGTGTTAGGGAGAGAAGATGCAGTAACCGGACATGGTTTGAGTTCTAGAACGAGGGATTCCTTCTCTATGGCGTTTAGAAAGAAGGGTACTATCCATCTCTTGACCTACCCGAGGACCTACCACATCGGCGATGCTTACGAAAGAACAAGGGATTCCTTCGAAATTGCTTATGAGAGATGCCGTACTACTCCATGGAGGGTATGTTTCTCATGAGATCTACCGATCTGAGTTTTTTCTCCCCATACATATAAACAAAACATCTATTCACTATGAAGTGAGCTTTTTCTCCTCATACAAATTCAATACAGTTGCATCTCCCTCAAGTCTTACCTAACTTTATTCACTGGTAAGTAAAAGTTCTCCTACTAATCGATTGAAATCGTTTTATTTATTTATAACTATTTTGATTCCACGAATTGAACTCTGAAATTCAATTAGTTTAATCATGTTTATCTTAAATCTTGGGCTTTTTCCCTGCAGATTTTTAAGTTCTCATTAGATCGAAGATGTTTCTCACCGTGTGAGTGCATTTTGACTACAAATCTAGGTTTTTTTTCTCTATCCTCGAGATCGTCTACTTGTCTATTGCATTAATACTTACCACCGATTTTCTCTCTCTGAAATTATTGGTTAAAGGACCGAGTATGACAGAGGTGTGAATACCTTCTCTCCCGAAGGCCGATTATTTCAGGTTGAATATGCTATTGAGGCTATCAAGGTAATAATATATGCACCTTTGCTATTTGTATGTTGATTGTTATTCGCTTGATTTAGTTGCTGGATTGGAAGAAATCCTTTTGTAAGTGATTTTTTTATGTGGGTCTTGACTACTATTGAAGTTAGGTCTATAGACACTAAAAAATTTTCTACATACCTGTCACTGACATTGCAGGAATGCAAATTCATCTTTCAGAGATAACCCTGGAAGACAGCTTACATCCAGTCCGGATACTACCGAAAGTTCAGTCTCGACCCCGGAACACACACCGAGAGTAATAGTTCCAACCTCAGAGATAACCCCAAGGCATGAAATTCCAATACCAGAAATTCCACTGGAGAAGATCGATTAATCTCGGAGATAACCCTGAGGTATCTAGTCTCAGTCCCAACACTGGGAATAGCAGCCATCAACCTTGGAGATAACCCTAAGGAGTGAAGTTCCGGCGATAACCCCGGAAATGCTTGTTTCAAAAGCATGCAATCAACTTCAACCTTGGCACTCACACCGAGGCACTCAGGACCATACCCGGAGATAATACTGGGATGATAGGTACACCTCAGAGATGATATTGAGGACCTTCAACACTTGCAGCAGTCCAATCTCAGCACTAACCCTAAGCAACGTCTGCTTTACCAGCCCAAACCGGCGATAACTCCAGTGAGGGTCAAAGTCATCATCTCGCCAACTCAAGGCCACATCACGTCATCTCAACATCTCATACATACATTTCTACATAACGATGTCCCACAAGAATCAAGGAAAACCAATCCCGAGTGACTATTGTGCAGGGTAACAGATAGAATTTGAAGCTTGAAGATCGGGGGGCATCATCCCATCTTCATGACTTTGTACAACCTCTAATCCCATGCCATTGTACAACTTTCAATAACGGCGGTCCGAAATAGGTCATATATACCTCAGCCGGATGCCCGGATTGCGATTCTGAAAGTTAGAGTGGACATTGTAATGCATACATGCACATAATGCGAGACGACACGACCCGAGAAACTCGAGGCAACCCGGGCAGCCTCAGGTACACCTGCGTCTGGCCGCAGGTACACCTGCAGCTCCCCCCCTTTATAAATAGAGGGCTTGGGGTGGCCATTTTAAGAAAAGAAAGAGGCGAGGAAGCCCTGTCAAATTTGCTCCGCACTTATAATATACTGAGTACTTTCTCATTTTATACACTTTTGAGCTCACATATAGCTACTTTTGTATCGGCGGGAGCCGAGTTTCATCTACTTTAAAGATATAGAAATCTTCTTTGGCAGCCCACTGTGTGTCGGACTTTGATCGATGAGCCTAGACTTCGGTATGGAGCATTTACTGCTTTAATATATATATACTTATATATATTAACTGTATGTCGGACTTTATTCGATGAGCCTGGATTTTACATCCGGAGCGTTTACTCGCTTATATATATATATATATATATATATATATATATACTTATATATATGAACTATTGTCGAACTCTGTTCGATGAGCCTGGATTTTACATCCGGTGCATTTATTGCTTATATATATATATATATATATATATATATATATATTCGTCCCACCTAGAGTTTACTTCATGGTGGTTGATTACTTTTATAGCTTTATTTACGTTTCGTCCCGCCTGAAGTTTCCTTCGTGGTGGTTGATAGCTTTTACAGCTTTATTTACATTTCTGATCCCCATGGAGGTGCTTCGTGGTTGGTGATCATGTCTGTATATATATATTTACAACTTTTATATATATACCTGCTTACTGCTTTCATACAAATTATGGTATCATGTGAGCCTAGGAATCATGTGATCACCGATTCAGCTTATTGGATCTAGATTCGGTTCCCGTGATGGACATTTTCAGCTGTAAGCAGCGTGTAAATTATTATGCGGTGTCTAAATTTCCTCAGATGGTTTTCATACCCACGAGGAAATCGACATTATTTTGTACATTATTCTCTTATAGATGCTTCGCATCTCGGAAATAAAATCAATCAAGCCAAACACTTAATAAAATGGAAGTGTAAAAGGTCTCAATTACAATTGATCACAAGGGTTTGAAAAACCTCATTTATAAAACATTACTGCCATATCTTGCAAAAATTAAATTTTTACACAAATTCAAACCCTGTGTATATACGTGCGAACGAGGCCTCACATCACTGCCAAACAAACAACACATTGACCCACACACACACACATTAAGATAATAGTTTCTTGAAAAGAGGCGGTCACCGTGGTAACACGGATGTCAGGGGGTGCCTAACACCTTCCCTCTGCATAATCAAGTCCCCGAACCCTAATGAATCTCAGTTTCACCAACCTATTTAGCAGTGTCACATCACTGGGTCAATGTGCAAACCTTTTCTCGGTTGTGTTGGTACAACCATTTAAAAAACCAACTGGCGACTCTTAACAGTCCATTGTCGACATTATACATGTCGAACCTTTTTTCACTTGTTTTTTCAAACAAATCTCACCTAAAATGAGAACACCAAAGAACAAGTAACAAAAAGGGACAACTGAAAATCCCGACATCGACAGGTGGCGACTTTGCTGGGGACTCCAGTAAAAGGACTTAAGCCGCTATTTCAAAATTTTTCAAAACTACTATCTGCTTGTGTGTGGATGTTGCATTTACATTTATGATGAATGTGTACGAATGCATTTACTTATTGCGCTTAGTGCTTCGCACCATATCTACTTGTGATATTAGTGCTTCGCACATGTCATCATTTCCATACGGTGAGACGCGATGTATGTGAATGTATGTTGTGTGGTCCCTCCACGAGGAGGCTATCTTGTTGGTGTTTGATTACTGGACTCGTGAGAAGACTAATTCTCCGAGGCTCAGGAAAGGCACCACCCAAATTCGCTCCAGTTGAAAGACCGGATTAACTTCCCGTCAAGTAGATTGCGATGATTTTGGAACCTTCATACCAAAAAACCGCGAGAGTAACCTAAGATAGGTCAACCTCTGATAAACCCAAAACGGAGGAAAGTCTCTTCATGCTTTCTCATTTTAATTACTTGTAAACACAATTACTTGTAATTTCATTCCATATCTATCTCCATGTAATGAGAAATATGAAGAAATGTGTACACATACATATTTAGTTTAACATGTTATCCGGAGGGTCCATAAAAAGAAAGAGGAAGATGTTTCCCTGATACTACAGGGTCAAAAAGGCAATCAGAACATGCCAATCCAAAGGAGAAGTTACACTCCCTTTCAAGCATAGTCTTCGAACCCTCCAATACCAAAAGGTGGAGAAGTCAAACGCCCTCGAGTGTTCACACCCTTAGGGGACTCACTCGAGAGCATTCTTACTCTTCTAACAACACAGAAGAAAATCACGCATCTTCTTCCACCAGCCAGCCCTAATGGACGGGGTTTCAATGCTGCTCGAAAATGTGCTTATCATGCCGGGGCACCTGGACATGATACTCATGATTGTTGGGCCTTGAAACACAAGATCCAAGACCTGATAGACAATGGTGAGATCGTGGTCACAAAACCAGATCAGCCTCGCGTTCAAGACAACCCTCTTCCTCAACACAAAGAAGAAGACGTTAACATGATTAATTGGAGTAATGGACAAAGTTCCAATTACAATGGCGAATCATCTCAGAGCACCAAAGACGGGGTTGACAAATGGGATTATGCCAAATTCCAATTTGCAATGGAACGTAAAATGAAAGCTCTATACAAGCAGATTGAGCAATTGGCAGAACTGGTGACCTATCAACATCAAGTGACACGCCCGTTAGTCAGCCAAGAGCATGCTAGTCTCCTCCCTCTTGTCACGAATATACTCTTGTCACCTTCAGAAAATGAAATGCTGGAAGACAAAGTGATAAGGAAAGAAAATGCCAAAGCCCGTCGGGATTTCGCCAATAAAAGGGAATTTACACACCTGGGCCAACCTATGGAGGAAATCTTGCAGATGTTAATCAATGAAGGAAGAATCACTACCCTTCTTCCTCCGGTTAATCACCGTCTCGGACGGTTCAATTCTGATGGAGTATGACAATATCACTCCCATTCTCGCGGTCACAACACAGAAGAATGCTGGGCACTCCGCCACCTTATCTAGAATCTAATTGACAGTGGTGTCCTGAAACTAGCAGATGATGATACTGTGCTACGTGAGAGTAAGAATACCTGTCCTACTAAGTGGAAGGGTTTGGTAGCAATCATATCCACTGAGACTGATGGGACTAACAAATCACTCACAATACCAACAATTCAACTCAGGGGAAGCAACAATCCTTTGAAAGTGGCCGCTCCCAAGCCAATCAACTTGCCATGCAGAGCAAAATATCCTATTGTTAGCTTACATAAAGTGCCATGGAATTATGGAGAAGGTGAAGGATCCACCTCACATACAACTGTTACAGTGTTGAAAGAGAATCCACTGTATATTCCCCAACGGGATATGAAGTCTACCATCAAATTAAAGGGGAAAATACCCACGGAGAAGATTGAAAAATTCCTCCTCACTATGGGTCATAACGAAGCCAAGGTGGTTTTAAGCTTAAAAGAAGCTCCACACCGAACTCCATTTTGGACTTGGTCCTAACTTCCGAGGATCACCGATCGATCTTGCTAAAGGTTTTAGAAGAAGCATATTTACCAAAATCAGTGGATGCGGAAAAATTTCAACATTTGGTTGATCACATTTTCAACAACAATGTGATATCCTTCACTGATGACGACATCTCGCCCGAATGGACCGGTTATTGCAAACCGTTGCACATTGCGGTTTTGTCCTCCGGATATATGCTAGCTGGAGTCTTGATAGATGGGTGCTCATCTCTAAATATCTGTCCACACGCTACCTTGGTGAAGATGAATATCAATCTCAACCGAATCCGGAGCAGCCATACGGTCATCAAAGCTTTTGATGGAGCCCATCGAAATTCGGTCGAAGTAATTGAACTGCCAATCGAAATTAGTCCCCATACATTCTGCGTATCTTTCCACGTACTCAAGATAGATTCGGGATACAACCTACTCTTGGGACGACCATGGATTCATATGGCAGGGGAAGTCCCCTCCACCCTTCATCAACAGTTAAAATACATTATCAACGACAGCCTAGTCACAATAAACGCTGAGCCGGAGTGTCCTCCATGAAGTGACATACCATACATCAACGTCAATTCCGATGTTAAGCCGATCAGTTTTCACACCTTGGAGGTGAGTAACACTCAGTACCATGCTATTGGAACGCCACCTCTCACACCCAAGATTTCTGCCGAAGTGATGACAGTTACTCAAGAAATGATATCCTTGGCTCATCAGCCAGGACAAGGGCTGGGTAAAGATCATCAGGGTAACAAGTACCCCATCCAAGTTATCCGTCAAACTAGGACAGCTGGGCTAGGCTATTCTGCTAGTTCTAGTAACAGGAATCCACATAAACATCCTCAGATTCCTCCAGCTTCAGTTACACGACATTCGTATACACTTACAACTGCTGAGTCCACACAACCTCGTGTAAAGGTGCCAGCCAACGTGATGGCTATGTTATTTCCCAAGCCAGTATCGGTGAAGGCGAAAGAAGTCTTTGTTCCAGATCCCGCCGTGGAGGAAAAGAAACAAATAATTAAAGAAGACGTCATCCGTTTGATGTCTAGCATATGCATCATTGTTCATGACGAACATACAAAAAGATAAACCCCAGACGATGATTGCTCGGACATAATGGCCATCATTTGGGAGAAAGAGGACGATGACAATCCCTCCATCATTGCAGTCCACCCAGACTTTTCCCTTGCCAATTGGAGCAGCACTCCTTGCATTGGTCGACAAGGGTAAAACGGCAAGAAACTATTTCTGCCCTGTAGATATCATAACTACTTACTTTTCTGTACAGTATTAGCAGTCGTTTTTCCAGTACATGCTAACACTTTGTATGATCAAACCTTTTCATATATACTAAGTGAAAGCATATTTTGTTTCAGGACCCTCAATTTAGATGTGCCTATACTTGCTGATATGGTGCCTCTTCTCCACAAAGATTGTAACTTTGTTGTAGAGACGAATTCAGCCTTGATGGAAATACATGAGGGCATTGAGTTGCCTCCAGAAATTCAAGAATGGGTCAAAGACAAACCTAAACCCAACCTTGATCAAACCACTTCCTTCAATCTTGGAACCTTAGAAAGCCCTAAGTTAATCCAGATTGGTTCAAACCTTACCCCAAACCAGCGGAGTGACATGGTTACGCTACTAAACCAATTCCATGATGTGTTTGCATGGTCTCATGAAGACATGGTGGGTTTGTCCACTGACATTGTACTTCATCGTCTTCCCATTAAAGAAGGATTCAAGCCAGTCAAACAGAAGCTCAGACGATTGAAAACCTGAGTGGAGTTTGAAGGTAAAAGAAGAAATTGTGAAACAATTTAAAGCTGACATCATCATGGTGTCCACATATCCTGTGTGGATATCCAACATTGTTCCCGTGCCTAAACTTGGAGGAAAGGTGCGAGTCTGCATGGATTATCGGGACTTAAACAAAGCTTGCCTTAAAGATAGCTTTCCCGTACCCTTTATCCACATTCTCATTGACAATACTGCTCAATACTGCATGTACTCCTTTGTTGATTGCTTTGCGGGGTACCATTTAATCATGGTTGCTGAGGAAGATTATGAGAAAATTGCTTTCATCACGCCTTGGGGAACCTTTTATTATAGACGGTTGTCATTCGGCCTCATCAATGCTGGAGCCACCTATCAGCGAGCTATGATGGCTCTCTTCCACGACTTAATGCACAAAGAGATCGAGATCTACGTGGATGACATCATTGTCAAGTCCCAGAAAAAGAAGACCACTTAGACCATCTCAGAAAGATATTTAACAAGTTGCATAAGTACAACTTGAAGTTGAATCCAGCCAAGTGCGTCTTTGGCGTTAAATCAGGCAAGTTGCTAGGATTTATAGTCAACCACAAAGGGATTGAGCTAGATCCTACCAAAATCCAGGCCATTACGGAAATGCCCATTCCTCAGACAGAGAAGGAAATACGGGGATTTTTGGGAAGAATCAACTTCATTAGCAGGTTTATCTCTCAACTCACAACAACCTGTGAGCCAATCTTCAAACTATTAATTAGGAAGAACTCCTCCATGAAATGGAATGATGAGTTCCAAAATGCCTTCCTCACAATTAAAGAACAGCTAGTCAAAGCTCCCATTTTGGCACCACCCAGGGATGATGTTCCCATGTTCATGTACCTATCCATAAGTGACAATGCCATGGGCTGCATGCTGGGACAGAAAGACGACAGAGGCCATGAACGATCTATCTATTACCTCAGCAAAAGATTCAGCAGCAATGAACACAAGTACACTCTGATTGAGAAAACATGTTGTGCTTTAGCATGGGCTTCCATGAGGTTACAACATTAACTACATGGTCACACAACCCATCTCATATCCCGCATGGATCCTCTCAAGTACGTGTTCAATAAACTCATGTTAAATTGCTGGCTGTCCAGATGGCAGTTGATCCTACAACAATTTGACATCGTCTACGTGACTCAAAATTCCGTCAAAGGTCAAGGAATTGCGGATCAACTAGCCGCCGCACCCTCAGGGGACTTCAAACCCTTGGAGACATACTTCCCCAATGAGGGAGTAATGACAGTTAGCAACACCATCAGTACGATACACGCAAAGCATGGAAGATGTATTTTGATGGGTACATTAATATAGAAGGTTCGAGAGTGGAGCGATTCTAGTATCTAATGACGGGGAAGCGATGATATCCGTCGCCATCAAATTGCAGTTTGTCAGTACCAACAACACAACCGAGTATGAAGGCTGTCTCATGGGGCTAAAACTTATCCGTTCAATGGGCATCATGCAGTTAATAGTCTTTGGAGATTCAGAGTTGATAATCAGACAATCCACTGGAATCTATCAAACCAAAGAGTTACATCTGCTGCCTTACCGTCGGTAAGTTTTACAGATGGTTTTGGAGTTCGAAGAAATCTCCTTTCTACACGTTCCTCATAATAGGAATGACTTTGCAGACGCATTAGCAACTTTGGCCTCCTTAATTCGCATATCGGACAAATGACACTTGCCAAGCGTCATAATTTCCCTGCACAAGGCCCCAGCCTATGGGAATTACGTTGGAGAAGTATCGGGTGAGCTACCTCCCATCCAGCATCCTTGGTATCAATATATCAAGGAGTACCTATGAGATGGATCTACACCCGCTGAGGCGAGCCCGACTGAGAAAAGGCGGATCCATCGACTTGCTATGAAATTCTGCCTAAGTGGAGATGTGCTCTACAAAAGAAATGCAGGACTAGGTCTCCTCAGATGTTTAGATAAAGATCAAGCTCAAAGGCTTATGGATGAGATCCATGGTGGAGTTTGTGCCCCCCACACGAGTGGCCCCCTCCTTGTCAAGAAAGTCCTCAGGACAGGACATTACTGGCTATCTCTCAAAGCTGACTACAATGACCACGCCAGGAGATGTTATCAGTGCCAGATTCATGGGAATGTTATACACGCCCCTCTATGAGAACTCCACAATATGAGTTCACCTTGGCCCTTCTCAATGTGGGGAATGGACGTTATCAAGTCCAATGAGCCTAAAGCCAGTAATGGACATCGATTTATCTTTACCATGATCGATTACTTAACCAAGTGGGTTGAAGCAGCCTCCTTCCCCAGGGTTACCAAAGAAGTCGTCATTACTTTCATCAGAAACAATGTCATTTGTCGATATGGACAATCAGAGGTGATTGTGTCAAACAATGCTAAAAACCTCAACAAAAAAATGATGGAGGAATTATGCAGTAAATTCCAAATCAAACATCTTAACTCTGTCATATATCGTTCGAAGATGAATGGTGTTGTTGAAGCGGCTAACAAAAATATCAAGAAGATCATGCAAAAGATGTTCGCCAATCACAAAGACTGGTCAAACTTATTGCCTCTTACTCTGTTAGCATACAGAACATCAATGTGCACTTCCACTGGGGCAACCCCCTACGTATTAACCTATGGGACGGAAGCAGTGCTCCCCATAGAAGTAGAAATGGAATCCCTCTGAGTGTTGATAGACGCTCAGCTAGATGAAGACCAATAGGTACAAGACATGTATCACCAATTGTCTCTAATAGACGAAAGGCGAACCGCGACTATCTTCCATGGTCAGTTATATAAACAGAGGATCGCAAGACCCTACAATAGAAAAGTCCGGCTACGGAAGTTTAAACAACATGACTTGGTTTTGAAGAAGATCCTTGACAACCAAGATCAATCTAAGGGGAAATTCACTCAACTGGGAAGGCCTGTTTGTTGTCAAGGAAGTATTGACAAGGGGTGCTCTCAGATTGCAAGAAATGGACGGCAATAAATTTCCACAACTCATCAACTCGGACACTGTGAAATGGTACTACGTCTAAAGTTACTATCAAGCAAACATCCGGGTGTTGGATCATCAGATCACCAGTCATTTCGGTTCTTTAACCCTTTACCACATACAACTTTTCGACCCTTTTCCCCTCAGGGAAACATACTTTTCAAGCCAGCAGCCTGGCTTCTCTGCGTTCCTACGACTTCGGTCATCCCACTAAGGATTGAACCTTTTTGCGCTTATAGTTTGTTACCCCCAAACATTGGATCAAACTTTTCACGCCTATAGTTTATCCTCAACCTAGGATTAAACTTTCTCTGCCCCGCAGTCTGACTTGCACATGGGATCACACTTTTTAACTCGCCTTGAGGGGCGAACTACGCCGACCTGATCTCCTCTTTAATAGGAGTACGTAGGCAACAATGTTACATGGCCCGGTCGCAATAAAACAAAAACAACAAAAACATTTCTACTCCATTCTCCTTAAAAAACAAAAACAAAAAAAATTCCTACACCATTCCTGCCATATACAGCGTTGAACCTCTTACACCAGGTTCGAACTACGCAGACCTGATCTCCTCTTCCATAGGAGTAAATAGGCAGCCATTTATGGTTCGGTCTCATCACCCCCAACCAAAACAAAAACCTTTGTCAACTAGTACTGGGATCATCCTTCAATCCACTACATTTCATTGGCTTTAGACCAAAGGGATGGAATTACATGAACTCCTCCCAAATAGGGGATTCGGCGACCATCTAAGCTGCGGTTGTGCCTCAAATAGCAACACCAATCCATAAGAGATGGAATTACCTAGGCTTCTCATAAATAGAAGTATTGGCGACCATCTGTGGTGCGGTCAATCTCAAAGAGGAAAGCCACACTCCTTTCCACATATCCATATAGAAACCAGTCCCAAGACACCAAAGATGGTAGGAATACATACAGATCAATGATCTATTCTGAACTATCTAGAGACAACTCAATGTCCATCCATCCAGGAGGGATTTATAATACATCAAGATCACAAGCCCTGAAGAAGTAGGCAAATATCAAGCAAGAAACATACATATTTAAAAGGGAAGTGATCAAAAATATATTTCCCTGCTATATATAATGTTGTTTGATATACACAATGTAAACTGTACAAGACAAAATGGCTATTCTAGTCTGTGCAGGAAAATACAAACCCATCTACAACTCAGGATATATGCGAGCTAACAAGCCCAACATGGCATCCCTCTCAGAAGAAGGAGGTGAAGCTATGGTCTCTTGTACAAGGGTGTCCACACGACCCAACAGATCTGCAGCCATCTGCATGGTGACCATATGCTCATTAATGTAAGTGCTCATCTCTGCGATCATGCCAGTGGTAAGGGACCGCACTATAGTACTATCTGTGACGGCGACATTCCAGGCAGATACGGCACTATCCCGCTCAACTATCACTGCATCTCTGGCAGATCTAGCCTCATCCTGCTAGACAACAGTGGCGTCTCTGCGAACTAATGCATCATCTCTCTCGAACAGAGTTGCGCCTCTCCCATCAATGGCAGTCAACATCAAGACTCTAGCCTGGTCTCTCTCGAAGGTCATCAGATGAAGACTACGCTTTCAAAAATCTTTGTGCGAATGTTGTATCACACAGTCTTTGATCTTGGGAGAATCTAAAGAAAATAATGACAACCCAGTAGACTGATCCTCCTCGATGAAAGAATCATTGTCCTCCATGGGCTCTCCATCGTCTGAATCACTATCCGGTACTGTGGATACTGCCACAGCCGATGAAATCTCTACCTCCATCCACGCAGAATACTCTGACGAACATCCCAGATGGCTAATAGAGAAAACCGGTACCTCACGCTGATCCCAACAAGTGTACACATGGGATCGATCCTTTACTGAGAGATAGCAAGATGCTAAACGCGGACCTAGCGACCCCTCAAAAGGATGAAAATCCTAAAACTGGTCAAACTGCGACATCATGGCCATCAAATGATAGGTGGTCATACCCCTCAAACCAGCCAGAGGGAGATAATCCATGCCCGGAGCATGAGTAACAAAGTTGTAGGGTGAGCTAAGCCCTGAGCACGATAATATGATAAATGGATCACGGA
Source organism: Panax quinquefolius (assembly GCA_020205615.1). Taxonomy (NCBI): domain Eukaryota; kingdom Viridiplantae; phylum Streptophyta; class Magnoliopsida; order Apiales; family Araliaceae; genus Panax; species Panax quinquefolius. The sequence goes on from CM035169.1 coordinate 99,196,764, forward strand.
TATCCGCCAAGAATATAGACCAAGACATAGCGTCCGTACACTCTGATGGCTGAAAAGAATATGACATGGCTATATCATGGGTGAAACAATATCCATGCCATCTAAAAGTGTCGAGCGGTCTCAAGTGTGACATAAACCACACGTATAGCATGACCGAGCTGCCTGTAAGCACTCATGTCGGATAAGTGCAGCAGTATGTAGCTGACCTCAAAGTCTCTATTATAATCATCGGTATAATTGTACGACCCTCCTTGAGAGCTCTCACTGCCATGATGACTCCAATGTATATCACATCCATGTACCGTGGCATATAGACATACGACAGTACGCACAATAGCCGTACATCCACCTTGGCTAGACGCCAATGATCCTCCGGTGCGGTGAAATCCCCGAAATGTTGTGTATAACTATCCTCAGAGCCAAATCTGTCAAACAGAAAACACTCGGATATAACGTGGCCAGATGTAAGCTCATCCTGTACCACCCTACACCTCAATCCAGTGAGGGTCATGAACCGTCGACTCATGACCCCCAAAGCCATATGCATGCAAGGTCTGTCTAGTGGCAACATCGTAAACCATGCATACTCCTCCAGAGTAGGAGTCAACTCCTGGGTCCCAAATCAAAAAACTTGCCTCTCTGATACCCAATGCTCTAGCATGTCATCCACGAATCCTGTGGGAACCTGAAACATCAACAGGGTCATAGTATGCTGTAAAAAATGATCTACGATCACCCTGTCTGATGGTGACATGCTATCATACCACGATCACATACCCGATGCCACCAATAATGGTGGGGTGTGATCAATACGACAAACTGTCGAAGAACACATCTATACGGGCAGTATCATAAGACCATCCAGGGCTCAAAGCTGAATATCTCTGGAAATACATACATATGCATAACATGATAGATGCACTACAGATAATAGATGGCAATATGATATAGGGAATGAAAAACTGTGCATACATTCCTAAGTATATCAACATCTACATACATCATCTTTGTACAACTAAAAATACAGGGAAATGGGGCACAGACGCCCTACTACTAACAAAGGCATATCAAAAGATTTAGCGAGAATGGGGCACAACCACCCAATAGCTAACAGAGGCCTATCAAAAGATATAACGAGAAAACACATCAGAAGAAGACAATGGTGTCAATGTCTACATCATCAATCCTGTTCACCTGATGTAACTCCTCCTGAGTCGTTGGATCTCTATCAACAGGGATGTCAGGCCTATACAAGTGAGGATCTGCGCTGGCAAAATCAAATGGGTCATCTGAGGGGCCAGCACCTTAGCTGGAAGGATCAAAAGAATCTGCCTCTGCCGGATCTCTGCCCAAATGCCAGATAAAGAAATATCCCCGGTCCAACCGCTGGGTCAAACTGTTAATCTGTGTCACATGAGTCGGATCTCGGACACAGGCTAGCCAATTCGTCATCATCACGGATCCTAGAACCATATCCCCCATAAACATAGTGGCGTGGGTCTGAGCTCCAATAGTGCGAGGGAACCACCAACGCTGGAATATCTCATGAGTACAGGGGCCCTCTTATAATGCAAAAACGTCTGCCCTAAACAATGGGATGTCAATGACGGGTGACTGTGATATAGGCCAATGACGCTTGACAGGAGGAAAGATCGGTATACGAATCTCCCCTGTGGTGCTCCTAATAGCACGCTCTCCTAAATAGAGCTCCCATCCTCCATATGTAAAAAAATAGGAACTCTCCGGGTGGAAATCACATACTCGACGCCAGTCGGGTACCCATCCTCAAAATCGATGGCCAAGTGCTCCCTGGAATAGGGAATCCATGTAATAATATCAGCTGTCAACAACTCCCACTGCAGGCGACAATGAGTGAAACCCTCTGGTATAGGGACCTCAGCCAGTATGGAATGATGCCATCGTCATCATCGTATATAGGTATCTAAACCTAACACGCTTACAGGGTGTAAACATGGAAGCCTCTCATAGGCCTAAAACTGCCAACACAAAGGCACACATCTGCGGTCAGTAAACACTCTTAACCTATACATGGGAAATGACAAGAGAGATACTCACCAGCAGGAAGGGGTAGAATCCTAACCAAGCCTCAGTCAAACCCTGCAAGCGCATACGCATGCCCTTGAGGAAATAAGCAAAGGTATAGGAACCCCAATCATACTCTCCAATACGGTCCACATGACGCGTGGCGCTGAACAAAGCGAATGACACCGTAGAAGAGTTATCTACTATGAAGCAGCCTCTAATGATCATCAGGAACAATCGTCGAAGAATGAGATCCCTGACTCTAACATCATCAGGCATTGGCTCGCTCAATAGCCCACTCATAGCATCCACGCTCAAAGGACCTGTACGCACAGTCCTGCCTTTGAGCACCTCTGCCGAAACTCCTAACAAGGATCTGACGGCAGTAGGGGTAATATTCGCCATGCAAGGCACCGTCTCCCCTCCAAAATCCATACCTGTGATAAATCGCCAATCTATTGGCGTGATCATCACCTCACAGTCCAACAGATGGAGTGACTGAGTCTGATGAAACCATCGCTAAGATAATTCCCTGAGATAAGCCAGGGACAACGATGGGGAAGGATGGAAAAGAATGCTCCAAATCCCCAAACATGCACAATCGCTCTGTAGTCAGGATGAAGAGCCTGGTACATGAAGTGTATGCTAAACCAATTCCTTCGAGGCTGTGTGAAGTCGGGAACCTGCATGAAATGCAGATCAACATCAAAATCCTTTACTCCTCCTCAATGGGAAAGAAGGAAAATCAAGATCTAACGTCATACCTCATTAGTATTCAAATACATCAAGGGATGTCAACTCAAGTCAGCCAGAAGCTCTGGATTTGACACCTGAATACTCAGGAGGTCCTTATGAGGAACATGTGCAGCAGGAGCGGGATCCGCAATCAGAACATCCTCCTCCTCGTCCTCAATGTCCGGCACATCAACCCGGACGGGACGTATCACCGCTGAGGCTGTCTAATAGAACGGGGTTGAGGCACTTCAGAAGCCCTCCTCCGTACACCAGAAGTGTTCCTACGGGAGCTACTCGGCTGATCCGGATCCATAATATCGGGACAATAAGTCTCCAAATCACCTCAGAAAGGGTGTGGTATTTCTTGACTTTGAGCTTTTCAAAATGCATTTTATGACTACATGCATGCATGCATTACTTTAACATACATCTACAGTAGATTTAAAAATGCATGACTATTTAAATACCTATATTTTGAAAAAAATTGCCATAGTCCCCTTTGAAAATCAGACTATCCATATGCAAATTGGCATAACTAGGTGGTCATTCAGTAGCACACCTTCCCAAAGTCATATACATAAAATATGCATTAAAAATCAAAATCATCAATACATAAGGTTAACCTCAATACCAGGAGTACTTTGCCTTTTTACCTTTTGCTCAGTGGGCCTAAAATAGTACAAAAATAGCAGAAAAAGGTGCCAATTTTACTGTCTCAAAAGTCAAAAAATTTTACATCATTATGTTCATCATGGTTTAATACTAACATTTACTATGTTCAATATTTTTTTGTCAAGTAATTTGACCATACATAATCACTACTATGTGTTTAGATGCATTTCATATGATAAGTCATTTTTCAACGGATAAAAACTAGAAAAAAGTATATGCATACGTTACCACGATAGTGTAGAACACTTGTACGGTGACAGAATTTACAGAAAGTTGCCCGAACTCAGCAGATATGAAGGAGAACTCTTGGATTTTTCTTCACGGCGCAAGTTAAAAATGACTTATGAGATCAACCTACAGGATATTAGTATCCACAGTTGGCCGCAGGTCCATCTGCGACTGAAGCAAGTGTACCTGCGGCACCCTCATGTGGGTCCCACCCCTCCGGCTCGGTCCAGTTTGAGTTGCTAAAGAGTTCTTACAGTCTGAAAAGGTCAAATCAGGAATAAAAACGCTACGCGATTGAGCAGAATAGCTTACAAATCCTGGTCTTCTCAGATTGAACCTTGGGTCTGTCCATCACTCATTAGTATTTACCCAAACATAGGGTACACTATACCGATGATCACAAATTTTATCACCACGCAAGAATACCTTACGCAGTCC